>QXTE01000131.1:4087478-4258758 GCA_003942145.1 Platysternon megacephalum | reverse complement strand
TCCCCCCCAGGTCTGGGGTCCCAGCTGCCAGCCCCATGCCAGCTGGCGTCCCGGCCGCAGGCCGCGCTCAACCCGCTGCAGGCCTAGGTGAACAGAACCCCAGGCTGGCAGCTTAAGATCAGCATTTTAATTTAATTTTAAATGAAGCTTCTTAAACATTTTGAAAACCTTGTTTACTTTACATACAACAATAGTTTAGTTATATAATATAGACTTATAGAGAGAGACCTTCTAAAAAACGTTAAAATGTATTACCGGTACGCGAAACCTTAAATTAAAGTGAATAAATGAAGACTCGGCACACCACTTCTGAAAGGTTGCCTACTCCTGCTCTAAATGATCATGATGGTCCCTTTTGGCTTTAAAGTCTATGACTTTTCCAAAACTGCAGAGGGAGTCAGTGTTGGAGTTGGGATTAGAACTCAGGTGATCCTGGCTGCCAATTATAGGAGGCAAAACTAGACTAGAAACAAATCTATTTTTGTTGTCTAATCTCAGTTAAGATACAAGATGTAAATTAAAAACACAAATGGTAAAAATAAATTTGATTTTTAAATGTTAATAATCTCATGTTAGAAATTACATTCTAAGATTTTTAAGAACTCATATGCTTTGAACTTGACTGTGTCCCAGTTTAACCATATGAAGAAGAAAGGCAGTGCTCTCTCTATTCTACAGTCCTTATAATTCTGAGGATATGGAGAGCTGAGCTAGTGAGATATAAGAGAGGGAAAGATGTTTCAAAAGTGAAGGCAATGAGTAACCATGGTTATAGCCCTACAAAACATCTATTGCCTTCAGCTGTGCTCACACCTCCTATTGGCATCATGACTTTAAATGAACTACCAAAGAAAGCTCTCCCCTTTGTGGTCCTATCTACTCTGGCCTGGAGCACCAAACTAAAGACATTTATGGCTAAAGCATCACTGAAAGATGAGCGAAGAAGCCAACATACGTTCTACATGTGCAAAGGCACAGAAGGGTCCCCGAGGACAGCTGCCAGACTGCTGCATGTCGTTGCATTTGGTGGATTTGTAGATCTGAGACGAAAAAACAAAACAAAACACACAGAGACATAGTAAGAAAAGACTGAGCGTAGTGACTCAGGCAGAGAAATACCTAAAATAGATTCAATAGTGAGACAGAAACACAGACTAGAGTCACAGACACAAACAAAGATGTCAGAGTATCAACTTCAATGCTTTGCTTTAAAGAAAGAAAAGTCACTGGAGTTCTGGTAACGTCAACAATTGTCCCATCACAGTTAAGGTCACTTAAGGGTTAGCAGTTGCCATCAGTCCCCAATGACTTCAGTTGGAGCTCTGGGTGTGGAACAATAGTAAATTATAGTGTTAGGGGAATAACCGATAAATGACAGGGTAGAAAACGGATCCCCTGTTTAGTAAGAAAATGATCAATAACTGACAATGGTTGTCAGAGATGGGTCCTTCCTTCCTCTGATGGGGAAAATGACATTGCTAGTGTAGGCCAGACAAAACCACTTTCAACACCATAATGTGAAGTGTGACTGCGACATGCTTTCTGTAATTCTTCTGGAAAAGCTTTGGGCCAGTTTGCACTAGCAGTTAAGCCATTTTCAGAACTGGTTCATGGGGACCTGTTATTGACAACTGTCAATTACAAATCACTTTCATAGTAGATAAACCCTATTAGTTCACCTGTGTACCCATTCAACACATCTACAATACACACTACGCGCTTACCCTCTCTTTCTCGCTCACACATACTCTTTTCCCCTCCTTCTTTACCTTCCCCCCAAAGGGACCCTTGTCAAGTAGCTGTGGTCCAAGCTCACCTCAAATGTGCTGCTTCTGCACTCAAGGACCATGTTGCAAGCAGCTTATCATTCCCTGCCTGTTTGCTGGGCCCTTGCTGCCTATCAACACCTGTAATCCTGGAATTCTCCCTCTCAAATAGCAAGATGTCAAATGGGAAGGTCGGGTTACCATACCTCTGGGTGAAACTGCTGCTCTGTGCGAGTGTGGCAGTACTGGCATGTGTCCCCATTCTCACACTTACTGGGGTCTCCCCACTCGTCTCCATGTTTCACACTGGGGCATGGTGAAGATCTGTATAAAGAAGGGGTAGTGGAATGCATCAAACACAAACCTGTATTGGCCACTCTCAGCCCTACCTCCTGGCACCCCAACATCCCAAACTGGGAGCCAGGCTCTACTGCTCCCCTCCATTGTACACACTCTGCTCTCCCAGCTTCTTCTCCTGCACTCACTTCTTGGTGCCTATGCAGCTTCCTCCCTGCTACCTCTGCAGCTTCTATCGCTTGTAAAGATTGCCCAATTAAAGAGATTTTTTTTCACCATCTGAGACTAAATGCTGACTTAAACCAAAATAGTTTAACTGTATTAGTAGGTGATATGATAGTGTCAAAGATACTGGATTTGTTTTCTGTTTCAGAACTGGGTCTTCATATAATCTTAATAAGTTAATTGACTAATCCCAAAACACATAGCACTGTAGGCTAGTCAGTTTCCAGGGTTACATTGTGGCCCTGTAGAAGACTGGCTGTGTGGGGTCACCAGTGAAAATGCAGGCCTGTTCCCTTTCTCTCTGCTGGGAACCTTTTCTGTTTCCCTGGTCTGCACTCTTGATGTGCCCCACTCCCCATGTTCTATATGGTCTTATCCATTCCCACAATAAACTGCAGGGGAGGCACATAGCAGCAGCAGCAGGGACTGAGCAGACAGCCGCATCAGTTGTTGGGGGAGGATGGCTGGCAGCACAGAAGTAGGAGAGATACTGATGCTCTCCATGCACTGGTAGGGGGCCCTCAACTCTTCCAATACTTGTTAATAAGTCACAAAGATGGGACAGAAAGATGGGAGGGGCCTCCTGTTGGAGATAGGAGGAAGAGTCCCTGGATGTCACCCGAGGACTCTCATGGTGTGTATGCTTGTCCTGGAGGTGATGGGTTAATGCTCCTTTGATTTTATGGGGTTTAAGAATTGATTGGAAAAATTTTGTGACCAAAATGTTGGGAGGAAAACGAGACTGTTCATGATTTGCCCGCCATGTTTTTCAGCCAGTTTTGATGTTTTTAAGAGGGACTGAAGAAAAGCCCCCCATAGGCCCCCAAGTTCTTTTGTGCTCTTGGAAATCAAAGCCACTAAGCTGGACAAACTGTGTTCACGAAGACACCTCAATGGTGACAAGTCAGGAGACAGGAAAATGATGCAAACACCTCTAAACTAAGTTGCAGGACCCTTTAACAGTCAAATGAGGAGTGCAAAGCAGGCAGCACTGGTGATCTCCCCAAACCCCTTTCAATCTCAATCATCAGACATATGAGATGGCCTGATAATTCTGAAACTTTTACCTGCTCTCAGCTAAGCTCATAAAAACATGACCTACACGCAGCGTGTGGTTTTGTTTACAAATGGAACTAAATTCCCCTTTTAGTTTTTTTTCACCCTGCATCATTTTTTAAATGAGTTTTTTGTTTAACTCATTATGGTTGTTATGGAGAAGCCACATGCAGGTTCTGTCCACAATGAGTAGACCAGAGCTGTAACAAATAACTGTGTTACCAAATCATGTTTATTATAGGCATTCATTATTGACCCTAGTTATAAGGCAAATTCCCAGGACTGGGACTAGCATATTAATCCAGTCCTTCAGCACAGCAGAACTGTCAGAACAGGCCTTAAGGAAGGGCTAACAATATTAAATGAAGCAAATCCAAGGTCCTTGGTTGGGGACCTCCGCCAACCCTGAACTCCTAAGCAGGAAAATGAAAGGCCCAGGATGAGGGTACCTGTATTTGTGTTTTCTTGGGCTCCTTCTTCTATCTTTGCTGTTGTGGTAGTAGGGACAGGCGTAACCCTGGCGACAGAGACGGGGGGGTTTCTTGCATTGCTCTGTCTTGTAGTTTCCCAACACGTACGTTGTGTCTGTGAAGGAAGGTCCCACTGGTTACTTGGAGATGACAGGTGTTTTGCTTACTGTGCAAAAGCCCTTGATGGGAGCGGGCACTCCAAGCACACTGGATTGCCCCCCATGCAAGACCCTAAGGGACTCACCTTGCCACCTTGGCTCCTCACTGAGTATTTTCTCTATCATAGCATGGCTAGCAGCGACTGCAGATTGACCCTCTATGCCACCCTCTGATGTGGTCTGACCATTCTGCAAAGCCTCCATAGCCTGAAGCTCCCTTCGGGAATAGAGTTAAATGAACAATAGGCAGACAGAGCAGATGAAGAGACAGATACGTGTGACTAACAATTTTGTCAGACAGCAATTGCTACAGCACTTCGAAGTAGTTGTATGTTCATGATGTCCACTGGCTTTTGCCATAACATACATAGAAACAAGTGATCAAACACCGGCAGTTCATTCCCTGGGAATTTCAGCCTCAGAAGTTTGACCCCCCCTGCAGGGTTCTCAGGCAGGGTGCCACTAGCCTCATGCTTCCCCCTTTTTTGGGAACCCCTTTGAAGAGGTTTTTGTGTTTTGCCTTGTTAGGGAGGGAAATATTGCCACCACTCTGATACTTAGCAGTATTTTGTTACATTTGTGTATATTCTTTGATCAGCTGACCTTCCATTCAGGTCCAGTGATCACCCCTCCATGCACAGCCCCAATGTGAAACTCCATCCTCTGCTACCTGATGTCGTAAACAGGAGAACGTAGGTCATGAGGCCCATGAGCAAAGGCGCAGTGGAGGCCGTTCTTTGTGCAATTTCCTTTGGAGTCAGTCTCATGGATGCAGATTCCAGTTTTGTAGTAGCGCAGATGATATCTCCTCTCTGTGTCACCAGTAGTTCTATGCAAGAATGGACACCTGAGGCATAGGGGAAGAGAGCCAAATTCTGGTCACACTCTTGTTGCCAGGGTGGACTCACTGGTATGAAAGGACATGCTGATGATGAAGACTGCTGTTGTTGTCAATTTTACTAACCCTGCCCCTCTCTTTTATCATGCCTCACAGCATTCTTTAAATCCTAAATCTGCCACTGCATACTAGATAACAGCTTCTCTCACAGACAAACAACTGGATCCTTAAGCTTTCAGAGGCTCATTATTCTATAGACCAGTGGTTCCCAAACTTTAATAACCTGTGAACCCCTTTCACTAAAATGTCAAGTCTCACGAACCCCCTCCTAAAAATGAATATTTCCAGGGATTTTCTCCTTTACCTGAGTATAAATTATAAAAGCAGTGATCTTGGAAATATAAAATTTGTTTTTATGACATGTTTATTACACGCTATTTATTATTAATTATTATTTATCATTACAGTATTTTTATTACATTATGAAAACGGCAAGATCTCACTTTCGTAGCTTGTATCACTTTGAATAAGCCTGTTATAAGACAAGGCTCCTATGTTTCATCAAGGAGTATCAGATGTGAAAGAATGAAGGTATTTAAGAAGCCAACTCAAAGAGTTCCTCCTACACAAGCATTCAGGTCTTGAGCAGTCCAGGCAAACAACGCACGTTACAACAAAGCTTAAACTTGTTCTTCATAATAATTTTAAAAACAATACTAGCTGCCTATTTAATTTTAAAAACAGCAAAAAATATCCACCCCCCTTTCCATTTCTTATAAGGACTCTTTCCACCCCCCTTTCCATTTCTTATAAGGACTCTTGAAGTTTAAATCTCTTCAGTGTGATAGATATGCTTGCTTTGATCTGCTTAGCTCTTGGAAGTCCAGGGGCTCCGGGCTGCTGGCCCCGGGCTGCCCGGGGTCCCTAGGGACAGCTCTTTCTGCCATTAGGGAATTTTTTCCCAAGAACCCCCTGTAACATTTCGCGAACCCCAAGGGGTTCACGAACCCCAGTTTGGGAACCACTGCTATAGACCAATGAGTGTCAGGGATCTGGAAAAGAGCAAGAACACTCTCAAGGCTTTACTGGTGTATTAGCAATGAATGAGGGACATCACACAGCACACACATTTCCTTTGCAGCTCTCCTTTCATTTAGGTTCCTAGCTGTCACTGTTTCCTGCCAATGTACTGCTACAGGGCCCATGGGCTGTGCCAGTCCATCTATAGCTAGACAGACCCCTCACAGGAGAGCATGGGTCAAGGGAGGAAATACAGAACACTATCATTTTAGCTGACACTTTATTTTTTTCTTTCTACTACATCTTAGTCATACCCTGAGGGGGGAAAAAATCCACAAACCTGTCACTAAGAAATGCAAAAGAACCAGAAAAATAAGTGAAGTTGATGTACTTGTGGGACCTATCCAAAGATACGGACCAACCAACAGCAGTAAGATGGTTTCATTCACTACTAACCTGGGCCAAATATGAACCAGTGATCTGGAGGCCAAAGGCTCCATATCCTATTACCTGCCCATCCAGCACCCCACTAATGAGAGAGAATCTGAATAGAAACTGACACCACAGGTCTGGTGGATTGTTTCACTCTCTTCCACCTACCTTATCCTTTATTCAGTTAGCAGAATTTGCCACTTTCCAGATATGTCTAACCTTTTTTTTCATATTGGCACCATGAAACGTAACTGAAATTGCACCAGTCTATATTTTGACCACTGTCAAGATATGCTATTATTCCTCTACAGTTTATCTTGTCTCTGATTCTATATTCTCTACATTCACTCCTGCATGGCTGATGCCTGCCTTAGCACACTGCAGCAAAAATCTTCTAAAGTATCTCTCTATTCCAATAGAACCTACCAAACAATTGATGAGGAAAAACATGGCATTCTACAGTGTTTCTCCACCTTGTGTACCTCCCATGGCTCTACTGACATATTAATGGTCACTAGGCATCAGTAAAGGGTAATTAAATTATATAATTTTAAAAGTTGAGGCTGGATGGTTCAGGGCACAGGTAAGAGGACACAGAGCTTTTCACCAGTTCAATTTCAGCTCAAGCTGATAGTGACATGACCTAGTTTGATGTTTGCATGGTGGTCATTCTCAGTCCAGTTCTCCTCAAAACTCTGCTGAAGATGCAAGGATTGAACAGGTAATGGAGACTGAACTTCTCTCTCAGTCCTAGAAGAAGTACCTCTGCTTTAGGGTTGAAATACAGAGGTTGCTCCTGCAGCTTTTACATCTGTTCTTATGTTACTCTGTATGATCTTAAATTTAAAAAGCTGCTTTGCTGAACCGTCTTGTCTCTATAAACACTGGTTGGAATCAACACCTGGACTGATCCCAAGAGCGGACTGGCAGAAAGCAGGAATGAGCAGACTTTACTTACTCATCTCCTTCTGGGCAGATTCCTGTGGTCTCATCATATTTGGTACAGTAAATGTCAGGGCTGTAGTTAAAGGTGCCATCCCGACGGCGGATAGATCTGCGACGACGCTGGTTGACAAAGTGCCAATGGAAGCAAGTATAGGGCCGGTGCTGAGTGCATTTGTGCTGCACAAAAAGGGGGCACTGCTCAGTGCGGAACTCCTTCAGGTAACTGCAGGCAGAAATCAAGGAGAAGGAGGTTAGAACAAGGAGACTGGTCAGAGCCCAAGTCAACTCACTCTGCAGAGCCCATGCCAAACTGCACAGCATCCATCACAGGGTTGCATGCTGTGTTTCCCACACCCTCCCCCGTTTTAATTCTCAATAACAGATTGGAAGCTGCTGGTTTTCTGTAGCAGGGAGACATTAGTTTCCAGGCCGCTCAACTCAAACTTGGAATTCAAACATCAGCGCTAAAAGCAGCCGCAATCAACAAAGAATTTCCTATCATATTTTTAAGTACCATTTAAAAGAGGGCTGTCTGAATGCTTAGTGAACTAGTTAAATATTTAGTAAGTAAGCAGTATTTTTAGATACAGATCTATCTAATTCCATCCCTAACTCTGAAAGGTGTGAGTGGGAAGAGATTTTTCTTCCCTTAAAGAGATACAGTCAGGTTAAAAATCACGTTAAATAAAAACACCGTAAAGACAGATTTAATGCCTCAGATTATTACAGCTGAAAGAATTTTTAAAAACAGATATATTTCTCTCCATTTGTCCTGACTGGTTACTTTTTTGCTTTTCGTAAAGCTTGGACAGTGAAAATAAAACTAGTCAGTTTCACTATCTGGGTCTTTTGCATTAAGGACTCAATCCTGGTAGCTGCTGAGCACTAGGGTTGCCAACCCTCCAGGATTGTCCTGCAGTCTCCAGGAATTAAAGATTAATCTTTAACTAAAGATTATGTCATGTGATGAAACCTCCAGGAATACGTCCAACCAAAATTGGTAACTCTACTGAGCAGCCTCACTCTGAAGTCTAATGGAGTTGAAGGCACTCAGCATCACACATGACTGCTCCACACTTAGCAGGATCAAACCCTAGCTAAGAAAATGTTGCAGTATTTGGACCGTAAAAAACCCGGATGATATTTAAATTATTTTTTTGAAAACAGTATAAACATTATTTTGTACAGGAGTTTTAAGGGCTATTTTGTTGGATTTTTCTTCCTTTTAAGACCTACATATTTTTAAGGCCAAAACAACCTAACAGTGTCCCTTTAAAATCTGTATGTCTTCTCTATCTTCAGAACTGAGCCTCTGTTGGTGACATAGCAACAACTGAATCTCAAAAACAGGCAGCAGAGGATTAAAAAATGGTTTACTTTGACATAGTGATCTGACTGGGATCTGGATACAGGTTATTTCAAAATACCACATTAGTCGAAACTCAGTAGCTGTGCTAAATTTATTAGGAACATAAGAATTGCCCTATTGGGTCAGGCTCAAGGGACGTCTATCCCAATATCCTGTCTCTGACAGTGGCCAGCACCACATGCTTCACAGGAAAGTGTCTACATTAGGTCTCATTCAGGTCTCTAACAATTATTGATTGTGAGGTTTATTCACATATACACTATAAGGCAGGAAAATAAAAAAGTATTGAACTCTGTCAAGGGCTTACTCCCCTCTTACATTATTATTGTCTTTTTAATGTTGATTTTAAATGCACCACATGCTTGAAGATGAAGAAAATAATCTCAGGCTGTCTCTGTACAAGGAGAAACGTGTTTTTAAAATCATTAAAATATGGTGGCTAACACATTTCAAAAATAGCCTTTTCCGCAACAAGGACGAGGCCTCAGAAATGCATAACATATTCCAAGCCTTTTCATTTTCAGAGGCCAGAATCTTGCTGGCAAGGAGTTTTCTACAGGATAATTTTGCAACTGAGAAAGGTGAAAGGCTTTCCCAACCATTCACTTCCAAATCTTTTGGCCCTATACACATTTAAGACCTGATTTTCAGAGGTGCTGAGCACCCACATATTCCATTGCCTTCTATTAGAGTTGTGGGTGCTCAATACTTCTGAAAATTGGGCTCTAGGGCTTTCTATCATGTCCAAAACCATTTTTATACATCCTTGCAAGCTAGTGTGGCTGTAACACCGAACAGAGTTATAAGTATAGACCCCATATAGTTATAAAGCAAGTCAAAAGCATTTTCAGAAACTGTGCTATGGACTACAACTGTTTTGTTTTTAAAAAGGCCTGCTCCTCTGAGAAGAGATCCATGCCTCAACCAGGTTCGTGACAACTGTGTTGAAAAACAATTGCCTAGAAAGGCTGCGCCATGCTTGAAAGGTTTTCTAACACAGTTATTCCCAGCACAATTTCACGCCATCGCAGGAACAAGCACTCTTTGTAAAGGGCTGACCCTTATCAAACATGTAAGTTTTAGCTTATCAAGCCCAGTTGCTGTACCATGCTAATGAGCCTTAGGGAAAAATGACTGTTCACTGATGCCTGCTCATCTGGGTTGGGAAAACCAATTATGCTAGTTATGAGAATTTGAGAAGTAACATGATCACTTAAATGCCAATACCTAGAATGCTTTTCACAGTAATACATAGCAGCATATAGCCCTTTTCATCCACAGATCTCCAAGTGCTTCACAACGGTGAAATAATATTATCCTCAATTTAAAGATTAGGAAACTGCAGCAGAGAGGCTAGGTAATATGTCCAATATCAGACTACAAGCCTGTGACAGTCAGCAATAGGGTTGCCAACTTTCTAATAGCAGAAAATCGAACACCCTTGTCCTGCCCCCGAGGCCCTGCCCCCGCTCACTCCATCCCCCCTCCGTCACTTGCTCTCCCCCACCCTCACTCACTTGCTCATTTTCACCGGGTTGGGGCAGAGGGTTGGGGTACAGGAGGGGGTGAGGGCTCCGGCTGGGGGTGTGGGCTCTGGGGTGGGGCCAAGGATGAGGGGTTTGGGGTGCAGGAGAGGGCTCCGGGCTGGGGCCGAGGGGTTTGGAGTGCAGGAGGGGACTCAGGGCTGGGGCAGGGGGTTAGGGCTCGGGAGGGAGTTTGGGTGTGGGAAGGGGCTCAGGGCTGGAGCAGGGGGTTGGGGTGCAGGATCCGGGAGGGACCTCAGGGGACAGGCTCCAGGCGGCTCCTGGGAAGCGGCATCACGTCCCTCTGGCTCCTAGGCAGAAGGGCCGCCACGGGGGTGCCGCACACTGCCCCTGCCCGCAGGCGCTGCCCCTGCAGCTCCCATTGGCCGTGGTTCCTGGCCAACGGGAGCTGCAGAGCCAGTGCTTGGGACAGGGGCAGTGTGCTGAGTCCCTGTGGCCGTCCCTATACCTAGGAGCTGGAGGGACATGCTGGCCGCTTCCGGGAGCCCGCGGAGTCAGGTAAGGAGCCTGCCAGCCCTGCGACAACTGGACATTTAACGGCCCAGTCAGCAGTGCTGACCGGAGTCGCCAGGGTCCCTTTTTGATCGGGTGTTCCTGAGGTGACCTTTCTGAAAAGTGCTGAACCCTCTCAACTTCCACTGAAATTAATGAGAGTTGAGGGAGCTGAGCACCTCGCAGTACTGGGCCCCAGGACCCCTGCCTTCTAGATGTAAGCTTGCTTGTGTATGAGCACTGATATTATTTTAAAATAAAGAATGGAACAGATGGAGAGGAGAGGAATTTAAACAGCTTTAGCTTAGCAGGGAAGTTTAAAAATGCATATGCTGACTAGGGAGTTCAGTCTCTGGAGTGTAGGTTGTTTCTGAACCACAGTTCAAAATTAATTGCATTTTATGATTGGCTAAGTTCCCTGGAGATGCATTTATTATAATGTAAATGAGAGATAATTACATAAGTAAATGGTTCACAAGAAAAGTGTTTAACACCTAACTGACTTCATTGGAAACTCATTCTTTAATGCTGTCTATTAAATAAATGATCTCTCACTTTCAAAGCAAGCCTTGAAAACATGTACCATTGAGCTCCATACCAAATGCATCAAATGCGTATAAACACTTCCACGATACAGCTCAACAGAGCTAAATAAGGGCTGTCAGAATAACTCAGAAATTCCAAGACTTTCAATCACTGGTTTTGGTGCAAATTCAAAGGCTAGGGGTTTTTTTTCAGACCAGTGGAACATTAAAAATCACTTTCTCCACAATGAAAGGTAAATTCTTCCTACAGCCATGCACTGCCTTGATCCAGGAAGCAAGATCTGGTTCCACTGGGAAAATATGAAAAACAGGCCATTCAACCAGCCCAGATGGAAACATCTGTTTTGAGGTGCTTGGAAAGACATTCTGAATTGCAGGTATTCTAACGTGTTCTTGGGCTGCAGAAGAGATGCACATGATCACACTAGCCATGATGGAATAGCTCACAAAGCAGTCATTACAGCACTCTTTGTCTCTGTTGAGAATCTTTGCAGAGAGAATACAGTGTCAAAACGAGCCCTCATGTTATCAGAATGGTCTCTAGACAATTTCTCGGCAGAGCTGAGATAAGGAATCTCTGGAATGACCCCTAAATTTAAGAACAGTTGGTCAAACTAATGGTTATTTAGTACAGGGTCAGCCAAATGATGCTCCCAGGCAGGAAGAGGAAATATAGTAATGATACTTCGCATTTCTCATCTCCGATCCAATGATCTCAAGAAACTTTACAAAACCCCTTTGTTGTAGGGAAGCATTATTAGCCCCATTTTACATATAAACTATCCCTATATTTATGAAACAAACAAACAAACAATCATGGAACAAATAAGATGTGTCTATCCACTTTGCTTGCATTATCTGTGGTGTCCCTTTCTGACACCTTTTGTATGTCTTTTTAGATTGTAAGCTCTTCAGGAAACAGACTGTTATTCTCTGTGTTTGGAAAGCATGCAGTATGCTTTTGGGGGTTTACACAATCAAAACAAATAAAAATGCTAACTGAGTCAAAAGGACTGCTGAGTGGGGTGTTACTGTTTACCATTCCTACCAAACACATAAAGCCACTCTTCATTTTAAACAAGCAGAAGAACAAGTAAGAGACCATCGGAACAATGTAGATCAAGGGTACGTCTACACTACAGGATTAGTCCGAATTTACGGAATTCGATTTTATGAAACCGATTTTTTAAATTCGATGGTACGCGGCCACAGTAAGCGGATTACTTCGGCGGTGCGCGTCCATGCAGAAAAGACTAGCGTCGAATTCCAGAGCGTTGCACTGTGGGTAGCTATCCCAGAGTTCCCGCAGTCCCCCCCGCCCATTGGAATTCTGGGTCGATATCCCAATGCCTGATGGGACAAAAAACATTGTCGCGGGNCGAGATCTTGTCAAAGATCTTTGCATTCCGTCTCTTGGAACGCAGTTCTGCGAGCACTGAATCCTCTCCCCATATGGCGATCAGATCCAGTATCTCGCGTGTGGTCCATGCTGGTGCTCGTTTGCGGTTGTCGGCCTGCATCGCTACCTGTGCTGTTCAGCTCTGTGTGGTCACCTGTGCTCACCAGGCTGGGCAGACAGGAAATGAAATTCAAAAGTTCGCGGGGCTTTTCCTGTCCAACTGCCCAGAGCATCCGAGTTTCGATTGCTGTCCAGAGCGGTCACAATGGTGCACTGTGGGATACCTCCCGGAGGCCAATACCTTCGAATTCCGTCCACACTAACCCTACTTCGAACCAGCAAGTTCGAATTCAGCGCTACTCCCCTCGTCGGAGAGGAGTACAGAAACCGATTTTAAGAGCCCTTTAAGTCGAAATAAATGGCCTCGTTGTGTGGACGGGTACAAGGTTAATTCGGTATAACGCTGCTAAATTCGAACTAACATCGTAGTGTAGACCAGGCCCAAGACACAGGGTCAAATTGCTGAACCAGTTGAAAGCAATATTAGAGGCTAATATAATTAGGGATGGTCTAGATAATACTAAGTCCTGCCACGAGTGCAGGGGACTGGATTAGATGATCTCTCGAGGTCCCTTCCAGTCATATGATTCTATGAATTTGGCCAGACAGTGTAAATTAAGCCAGATGATGTTTAAAATGAACTTGGAAATCATGTTCTAGCTTAGTTTTCTGTGTAGGCTAGAACATGCTTTCTAAACTCAGTTTAAATACTGTTTCATTCAGTTTCCAGAGGCAAATCAAATCATGTTTATACCGAGCTAGTGTAACGCCGACAACCCGTCAGAGGACAGGATCGAACCTGGGGCCTCTGGAGTTTAGTGCATGAGCCTCTACCACATGAGCTAAAAACCAACTGGCTGTTAGCTAAGGTTCTATAGCAGACTTATTTTATCTCTCGCTCTCTAAGTGATCTCAGTGCCACTAGATGGGTCACAACACCAAACCCAGGAGATGTGGGGGTTACACTAGCACTAACCAGTTTTGTCTACAAGATCAATCACATCAGGGGATGTAGTTACTGCACATTTCATTATAAAATAAACAAAAAGCAAGATTTTTTAGTCACCCAGAATGTAAGGTGATAAAGTATTTGCATAGAAAGAAAATGTAACCATGTTTAAATGTATTTTTGAATTGTGTTAAACCTGCTTCGAGGCACAATTCAGACATAATTCAGTACTACCCACATTGCCAGGCTGATGTGTTTTAACCGTGTCAGGGGCTACTGGTCCCTTAACACAAATTGTTTTGTAGAACTTTAAGAACAGTTGAGAAATCATGGTTCATGGTCTAATATAGAGGAGGGGTTAGATACTTCCCCAGCTTTGTAGTCCAATCTCACAGACTGTTTGGGACTCAGATCTATCACTTTACTCCAGGCCTGTCTCCTTCTGTCCCAACTAAAATCTCAGCCTCTCTCTCTCTGGCATCCCCTAGTGGATGTCTAGTCATTAGCTCAAACTCAACATGACTAAAACAGAGCTCTTAATCTTTCCCTCAAACTCTTTCCCCTGCCTCTTTTCTTCTATCACTCTGGACAACACCACCATCCTGCCCATCACTCAGGCCTTTAACCGCGCCTCATCTGCTGCTTGAGTTCCTTACCTCTAGGATAGGCCTAAATCTTGCCAGCTCAAAGAAATAGCCTTTCCTATACATCCACACAGCTAAAACCCTCATCTAGGCTCTCATCATACATTTCTCGATTACTACACCATCTTTTTCTCTGGCCTTGACAAATACAATCTAGCCCTGCTCATATCCATTCAGAATGCTACTAACTAACATAACATTACACTTTCAATCCCAGTCAACGATATGGCCTGAAAGGACTGAATCAATCGGGCAGCAGCATATCTGTTTACCCTGTACCTGCACAACTCAAAAAGATATACATTTTCTGCATTTACAAAAATGAATGCTAACCTTCAACATAAAAAATTGCAGGCTTCATGGCTTTTCCCCACACATGCAAGTTTTTCCTCTCCACTTAGACAATATATTTTTGAGAGAATTTTGACATGTGTATTTCAAGGACATAATTAAGTTTATGGGACTACACATGTAAGGAAATTTATGCATGTGCTTAAGTATTTGCAGGACTGGGCCAAAAGCATTTGACTGGGCAGAGCATGGAAGGAGGGGACCCAGAAGAATCTTGAGTTGTGGAGACAGGAAAAGGCCCTTAAAAGGAATTCCACATCTGAAACATCAGGCCAAAGCAGTCTTAATCTGGACACCAACAAATTCAGGCATCAAATATTAATGGACATTTTTGAAAATTTAGGCTTTAGCCTTTGTTTCTCAGTTTCCCCCATCTGTGAATGGAGTTACTTTCCTAGCTCATAATATTGTTGTGAGGCTTGATGTTTGTAAAGCATGCTGAGTTCCTCAGATGAAAGCCACTATAGAAATGTGAAGTATTCTCAGGGTGGACAAACAGACCCTACTGATAGGCCAAAGCTACATGGTGACATTATGAAATAGGGCTGATGGTGGAGGTAATTCAGGTACCTAGATCATCCAACAGCAAAGGGATCTTCCAGGGGAGGGGATAACAAGACTTACATCCACTTAAAGCCTTTGCTTTTAGAAAGGTGGCCATCACTGCTCCTCCATTGCCCTTCGAAGGAAGTTTAAATAGAAATTTAACATCAGTGTCAGAAAAGTGATGATGTTCCAGACCCCCAAGTGGTTTGGTGGATGGCATTATGGTAAAGGCAATCCAACAGGAATGGGTCGAATCTTTTATTTTATTGTACTTTACTAGATCTTACTTCCCTTTGGTATGGTCCCCCTGGTCACTAGAAAGCCGCATGTGCTGAATTTCTGAATATTTACAAGATTTAAGGGTTTCTTACGGTTTTTTGGTTTTTATATCCCCAATGTTTTCTGCACAATATAAGCTTTCATTTGAAACAAGATTACATTTCTAGTCTTTCTGGTTGTAATGTTGGCTTCAAAATGTAACCAGAAAGTGTTATTGTGTCAGAGAAGGGTGAGATGTTCCCCCATTCCTCTCAACATAGCATTAAGTCTAAAGCCCAATTATGACAAATTTAAATATCAATGTTAACTATTTTGTTACTGATGTTCTTATCAGAAACATCCAGTGGGGCTGGGTACTCCATTCATTTGAAAGTACTTTCCACAGGAAGAAGGCTAAAAGACAAACTGACTTTGGCTATGTCTACACTTAAACTGCTACTGTAGCTGCACCTCTGTAGCGCTTCAGTGTAGACACACATTACAGCAATGGGAGGGGTTCTCCCGTCGCTGTAGTTAATCCACCTCCCGAAAGACGGTAGCTAGGTGATGGAAGAATTCTTTCATTGACAAGAGCTGTCTACACCAGGGGATAGGTTGGCTTAACTACATTGCTCAGGGGTGTGGATTTTACACTCCTCTGAGTGACATAGCTGGGTTGACCTACCTTTTTAGCTTAAACCTGGCCTTTGTTTTGTTTAGCACAAACCTGGCCTTTGCTCCCTCCTAAGGAGGGACTTTCACCTGCCACTGCAGGGTAACCTTGTGTCCCAGTTTACAGGAAAAGACTTGATTATGTTTACGGTGCCCTGATTGATTATACTGAAACCTGGGCTTTGTCCCACTTTCATTATAATCTGCTGACTGGCCAAGCTCTTTCTGCCCTTTGGCTGTGTGCCTCCGCACTATACAATACTCCTCTCCCTACCTTACAGTATTACAGGATGCACTGCCTGCCAAATGCTACAGTATATCATGTATGCACTGGGTGTAACAAATGAGGCATGCCAAAGGCTGGTGGAGTGATCTCAAAGCAGGGAAGTGGGCTGGTAGCGCATCAAGGCAGATGATCCCTAAATTCCTCATTAAAGGCCTGATCCAAAGCCCTTTGATATCAACAGAAAGACTCCCACTAACTTCAGTGGGCTTTGGAGCAGGTCCTGAAGAAGGGAGGGTGTGCCAAATGTCTCTGTGTTGGACAAGGGAATCAGGAAGACTGACGTGAGAAGAGTTGGAGGAATCTGGAAGTCAAAGGAGACAAGCAAACAACCTTTCCAAACTCTTCTCCTTCCCATACCATAAAAAACCCAAGCCCTACCTTCCTTTCATGCACCCCCAACCCTCACCTTCCAAATCCTTTCAGGAAGCCCCCCACCCCCAAAAGCTCTTCTCTAGTCTCAGTCCTCCTATACGCCTCCTAATCAACATTTTTTCAGCACCTGCAGAGACACTAGGGAACAGAGGCTGGGTCTTCTGCAATACTGTGATACCAGAGAGAAAGCCTGGCCATTAGATAATTATTTGACTAATCCTTGCTAAGACACTGTCTACAAAAATTAGGGCAAGAATGAGATATACAGTGTTGTCAGTTACAGAGCGCCTCAGCTACACAGGGTTTTTTGCATCAGTGTGGTTATACTGGGGAAAACCTCTAGTGTAGACTAGCATGAGAAGTGCAGCATAAAAAGTGACTTGCACTGATGCAATTTACCTTAGTTTGAAACCAAGTGTTTTTATAGTGCAAACTGGTATTAAAATAGAGGCTACAGGGCCAACAGAGCTGAAAGCCAAATGACAATAAGTTTTTGGCAAAAATCTTGCTAGCTTTCATCATGATTTGAAGGAAAGTCCTGTGCAGATTTTGCCAGTATTCTCCCTTAATTTCTACTGCTCATAGACACAGCATCACTGTTTTCTTTCTCATATTCCTCTGTGGCCTCACTGCAACAGGCATGTTAGTTCTTAATTGGTGCAAAAGTGTTGGCAGGGAGACATTACACACAACAATCTTGCTGAAACAGTTACAATCTTGCAAGAAAATCTATTTTTGGACGCCCCCTAAATCTGAATATAGTGGTACTTTCCCATACAACCAACCAGAGTTAGCCAGCCAGACCTTTCCATTTTGCACCAGACCAGGAACTGCCTTTGAATTCTCTCTCTTCCACACATCTGCCTTACACAAAATACACGTCTCCTTTCTCACTGAAGTATATAAGCATTATCCAATTTTCTTCCCCATAGGGGAATATAGGAGCAGTTTTGAAACCCTTGAAAATATTATACAGCATTTAAACTAAAAGAAAATGAAATGGATCATGTTATGAAAACAAGAGGCAAACTGTGAATGCAGGATGGGAGGGGGAAGAAGTATGAGAAAAGAGAGTCTATTGAGCTTGCATCTGTCAAGATGACAGCCTTCACATGCCTCAGTATCTTCTTTATCACCTAAATAAATTGAACCACCAACTGAAAAGAGGTCACACTGCAAACAGTGCTATGTGATTTCAGAGCTGTTATAGTTCCCCTCCTCCATCAGCTCTTGACAATACTGCCAGTCTAAGGGCAAACAAAGAAGGGTGAAAGTTGAGGGGATTTATTAGAGGTTTGTGGATTTTTTGTAAAGTGTTCACATATTTCCATACACTTACTTTGCTAATTGCCACAGTATATTGAGAATATGCTGTATGTCTTAATGATTTAAAAAATGACCTTCATAAATCTTTTTTTTTTTTAATGTAGCATATTGTATGTCAGTGCAGAGAATGCTTAACAGTCTCCCCACCAAACCCAACCATAGTTCATCGCTGGAGGCATGGGGTAGGAAAGTTTGAGAACCACTGGTCTATCCTGAAAAAAAAAACACCCCAAAACCCTAAAAAAAATGTGCCAAAACCTTTACAGGAAGACAGCCACATGCCAACAAAAGCCATTGGCAAGGACAAACACTGTTAGCTTCCATTGTTACTAGCCAAGTTCTGACCATATTTTGTGGGGGCACAAATCATGTTCACAGGCAAGCATCCTACCAAACTTTATACTGATGGGCAAAAAAGATGCGGTTTTCAATCATGCTATGCTAACTCAATTGAAAACCACACTTATTTTTCCCATAAACACAAGCCTGGCTAGCTAAACTTGGGTTAAAGTTGCACTGAAGTCAGGGCCTGCAGGGTACCAACGGAAGAAGATTCATGTTCACAGTGTACACCTTCTATAGACCTGGCCTTCTCATACAAAGTTGCACTGGTTTAACTGCACAATTTTAAACCAACTTAGTTAAAATTGGTGCAACTTTGTGTGTGGGCATTCTAAAATTTATTTAAATCTGACATATTGGTTAAGCTTGAAAGTTACATGGTCAAGCATCAATATAATAATTTTTATACAGATCTACGAGTGTTTTCGCAAGGGTTTGCTCTGTTTTAACTATACCAGTTTAACTAAACCAGTGCAAGTCTGTGCATAGATTAGCCCATAGCTGCAATGTTATATTTCGGAGCAGAAGTGTCTTTAAAAGCAGTTGTGCACAAGCCAAAACCCCACATGTAGTCTGCCTTTAGGTTTCTTTGGGTTTGACTTATTTTGCCCAATCTAGACATGTCTGAATACATATTAATTAACATGATTTTAAGTACAACTTGGCACCTAATTTAGGCAGGGCACATAATGTTTTAAAATGAGTTAGTTGGTTGTGGCCAACCCTAGCTAACATGTTTTTAAACATGACTTGACCTATCTACAACAAAAGCAAAGTTGTGCTTAAAATAACATTAGTTACCATGTTTTCAAATATGACTTATTTTCCCAATTTAGAGGAACCTGTTGTTGGCTTGCTGGTTGGCCCTCACTTTAGACTGCAGAACGTTTAGTTGAAAAAGCTTTCCAAATGTCACCTGATGCTTTGGGTCCCTTTTGAGCCTATGAACTGGACAGTAAGGCCTGGTCTACACTAGAAAATTAGGTCAGCTTAGTTATGTCAGTTGGGATCTGAAAAATCCATGCTCCTGTCCAGTACAGTTAAACCAACCTAAGTCCCCACATAGACAGCACCAGGTGGGTGGAAAAATTCTTACATTGACCTAGCTACTGCCTCTTGGCAAAGTGGATTACCTACGCTGACAGGAGAACGCCTCCCATCAGTGTAGGCAGTGGCTACACTGAAGTGCTACAGCAGTCTAGCTGCAGTGGCGCAGCTGTTTTGCTGTAGCGTTTTAAGTGTTGACAAGCCCTCGCTACAGCAACAGGAAGGGTTCTCCAGCCTGCAAAGGTAATCCACCTTGCTGAGGGGGGTAGTTAGGTTGATGGAAGAATTCTTCTGTCAACCTGGCACTGTCTATTGGGGACTTAAATTGGCTTAATTACATCTCTCAGAGGTGTAAGAGACGTAGCTATGCCAATGTAAATTTTCAGTGTAGAGCAGCTCTTGGTGAAAACCAGGCCAATACTGAAGACATCGCCTCTAGCTGAGGTCTGAATGGCACCTGTTCATTTCAATGATGGGTAAACTCTGAAACTTAATCATGAACATTTTATCTATCTAGAGTTTATCCCTTGCTTATCATCATGATATCTGAACACCAGTTTATATGTCAACATCATTAACTATTTTACTACTGATTGTTTAGCAGAAATATCCAGCTAACATGCTTCTCTAGTGTGGTTATTAAAGGTATGTTTACACTGGACTATTTTTTACCTCGAGTTAATTGGATGCAGACTACAGATGTTTGTTCTTTCCCTAAATATTTGTAGCCTGGATCAAACATGTGGGGAGTGCCTACGGGCCTTTATAAACATATTACCGGTTAACTTCAGGTACTTAATCAATTTGCTCAAGGCAAAAAGGTCTAGTAGAGACCAGATGAAAAAGACCATATAGGTCTGTGTTGTGCAAATCATGATCTCTGGTTCCAATATATCTATTCTCCCACTGTTGGTCTAGCACCAACATAGCTAGTATAGGCTAGGCACAAGTGTGTTAACCACTATGTCACTTCTTCTGCTTTCCAGAAGTTCCAAAGCTCAGCATCCTATATGTGGGAATTTGCAGAGGCCACCTCAAATAAATATTGTTTTCAGATACTTATAACTGAGTTGTGGCAAAGCACAGACTGGTATTCAGCTACAAACTATTTTACAGGCATTTAAGTAAGTAGACCAACCTTTCTCACTCTCTAATTTACCAACAAATTCTTAAGAAATACAAGACCAATAATCATCCCTATGATGAACAGACAAAGAATCTTCAAGATTATTTTGGCCAGTGATTCAGAGACTCCCTCCCAAACAATAGATAGATAGATAAGATAGATAGATAGATAGATAGATAGATAGATAGATAGATAGATAGATTTGTAAATTGTTTGCAGACCTATACTCAACTGAACCAGAAAAGGAGGACAAAAACTCCACAAGAAATGATTGATTTACAATGCTCCAATTCTGTCTAATCCAAGTTTTATGAATGAAATGTATTAATTTGTTTCTTTGCCTGCTGAATATCAGTTTTGTAGTAGCTTCTTTGGATGGGTATACAGTTGTGAACAGATCTTTTCTACTGTGAATTTCAATCAAAACACTGTGATTACCTATCAGATATGAACCTGCATTTTGTATCACACATAGCCAACACAAAGGTAAAGCCAGACATCAATAAGCTGGTTTTAGAGAAGCAGTGCCAGTCTTTCAATTGATATTCCTCTCCCTGCAACCCACAAATCATACTTTGTGTTTTTATAAAGCACAGTGGACACTTTCAGCACTCGATAACAAAAGTGTGCCTTTATTTCAGATTAAAATTGTATATAAATGTATATGCAAATTAGGTGTGGCCCTCATGATCATTGAAAGTTGCCAGGGTGGTATCTTATGCTGCAAAAATTGTGTACCACTGCTCTAGAGTGTTCATCCATGGTTTATTTCACTGTTGTGATGGTAATCCAAGTGTTCTTACCGATATCTCACAGTCCTTTGAATGTTGCAAGAAAAGCCAGCTCTCTTAGTGTATGGATATGGATTGATGGACAGCCTTCTTTAGTATGTAATATAGCTGGATCAAAAAGAAAAAGACCCAACCAGTAAAATAATCTTGACGTCATAATTAATTCAGATTCTTTTGTAATTAATCATCATCTTGGGAATCTGTTCTCCCCTCTGTATGTGTGTAATACCTATTAACCTTAATGGGAGTTATGGGCACAAAAGGACTGAAAAATAAACCCATTAATTATAATTTTAATAAACCAGTGAGCTGTACAAAATGTTGTTAGTAGCTTTGCTCATCACGATACCAAGGGCTGGCCCTAGATTTTTGCAGGGATCTAGGAAGCTCCTTCCTGACACTTGTGTAGGTTCCCATCCTACAGGTACTGGTAAAAAGCGCATTCTATTCAATGTTTTTTGGTGGTCTGTGACTTTTTTTCAAAAAGGTTAAAAGTAGGCCACTTTGCTGTTGCTCAGCAAACCAATACTTTTACCTGCACCATTGTGGTCCAGATTTTAAGATTTCTTCTTTTTAAAAAACAAATTAAGACTAGAGCTCTTATTGTTACAAAAATTAGAAATGTGAACCAGGAACAAGTGGGGCAGTGATGTCTGCAAAAGCCAGAAGACAGCTTGAAACCACAGCTCTAAGAAAAGTGTAAATTGCTCCTTTTCATTTCAAGGGGATGTTAACTCTGACTGTGATACTTTAAATGTCAACAGTGTTAACTATTTTAGTACTGTTCACAGTACACAAAGAAAGTTTGGGAAAGTACCAGACTGTAGCAACCTCCCCACCTCTCCTGATACCTGAAAACAAAAACAAGTTCCTAAGAAGGGAACAGGGCAAGGCAGTTAGGAAATTCCATATCTTCCATAGCCTGCTAGCACAGGATAGGAATCAGACATTAATTCAGATTGGGACTAGAGGATGGAGTTCTAGTTGATGGGATCTGTGCATGTGAAGCAGGAGCGGGACTGCACGGAGCATTTTGTGAATACATGCACCTAAAGCACTACAGATTGGGGTGCCAATGGTTTCAATGTGACTTGGATGACAATATGTCCTTTTACATACAACTGTGCATTAGAAAATTAATTTAAAGAAATTATTTGAACATTATTACTCCAATTTGCAAGAACTCCTTTAAAAATCTGCCCTGTGGCTTTCTATAACTTTGCATACATATTCCAGCTAGTTTCTTTAAAAATCGTAATTTATTAAGCTACTATTACATGCCCACATAAAATTGCTTTTGGGAAGCTATTCTTGAAAAGATTTTGTATTGCCTAGGATTAAAAACTGGTCAGGTTAAGTCATAGTTCTATACCGAGAAACATTCTGAGAAGTTAGTTGATGCCATACTTAGAACGAAGAGCAGATTGAAGATTTATCAAGTTTTCTAAAACGCTGGGGGGGAAACGTTTGCTGGAGAGATACACACATAATTCAGAATGAGCAAAACTTTATAATAAAAGTTGGCCTTCACTCTACGAGGGGTATATAAAAAGAGTAAATACTAGAGCTGGTCAGAAAATCTTTGATAGAACCATTTTCATCTCAATACACAGTTCTGTTGAAACTGAAAAGCTTCTTGAAATCAAGCCTATTTTGCTGGAATTTAATTTTGGAAGAAAACTGAAAACAAAAGTCCTGGCAATGTCAAAACGTCCTATTTTGACATTTTTTAAATGAAACTTTTTTTTTGGAGTTTCAAAACAACTTTTTGTTTCTAATTTTTACTTTTGCATTATGTAATAGAAAAGTTTTAAAAGAAATGAAACACAATATTTTAATTTTGTCAAAACAAAATGTTTTGATCAACCCAAAACAATTATTATTTCCCCCAGAATTTTCCTTCATGGAGAATTTCAAAAATTTCAGTTTTCATTCCTATTCGGGATGAAGCCAAATGTAAAAATCTTGTAATCCTTCCTGAAATGGAACTTCCGTCATCTGCACAGCACTAGTTCATATCCTACACAACAGTCACCATGATGTGAACTCTCTGACAATTTTGAGATGTTGACATGACTTCCAAAAGGACAAAATTGATCAGTCAATCTTCTGAAAACTATAGTCTTCCAAACAAAGGCCCCAATCACATATTGTGATTAAAGACAATGGAGCTGCATACAAGTACAACATAAATCAATGGAGCTCAGCAAGACACAGAAGTTCCCCTGCATCAGGGGTTCCCAAACTTGGTTCGCGGCTTGTTCAGGGTAAACCCTGGTGGGCTGCGAGATGCTTTGTTTACCTGACTGTCTGTAGGTACAGCCACTCGCAGCTCCCAGTGACCGCGGTTCGCCGTTCCTGGCCAAAGCGGTGGCGCCGCTTCCCGCAGCTCCCATTGACCGGGAACAGCGAACCGCAGACACTGGGAGCTGCAAGCGGCCGTACTGCAGAAGCTCAGGTAAACAAAGCATCTCCCGGCCAGCCAAGGGCTTACCCTGATCAAGCCGCGAACCAAGTTTGGGAACCCCTGCCCTGCATGGAGCCCTACTGACTTCAATCCCAATGCAGGATCAAGAAGGCCTAAAATATTAAACATCCCTCCACCCCAAAAACAAACAAAGCCAAACCATCTAATTATATTTAAAGTCTGTGCGTATATGGTCAAGAGATTACTGGTTTCCAGCTTGTCTCTGTAACCATTTTCTATAGTAAACATACATTGTGAATGCTGCATTTCTTGCAACTGCTCCAGTACTTCACATTTTCACCTCTCTGTTACTGTTCACACGTCCTAATAACAATACATGATGGAATTGCTTTCAAGGAGGTTCAGTCAGCCAATAAACCAGCCTGTACTTGCCCAATAATGTAAATAGACATTTACAGACAACACAATACAGCAGAGTGTGGTGGTTCCTTGTTTTAAATTTTATAACAATAGGCATTTTGGTTTCTTCCAGGTATCTCAAGAGTTATTAGTGAGCTGCAAGCTGACTTTAAAACGTACCTGTCTCTTTTTAAATGTGGCCAAATTCTGCTGTGACACAAGCGTAAATCCAGAGTAACTGTATTGATTTAAAGGGAGTAACCAGTGTAACAGAGCTGAATTAGGCAATCATTTGTTATTTTTATAGATCTGTTTGTTTTAAGAGTATAAAAGGTAACTTTTGAAAAAAATAAAATTAAACAATTTTAAACAAACTGCTTGTAAGTAAAGAACATTTCTGGTCATACTGAAAGGATGACTTAAAAAACTAGACCCACTTATAGGATAAGACTAAAGGGTGTGAAGTCTACTGTAGGTAATAACTTCACTGAAAGTATAAATCTAACGCACTGCTGATTTTTAATCATATTTCCAGAAACAGACAGTTTGTGCATATAAAGTCAGAACTATTTACACAGCATGTTCACCTTGTCATCTCTGCCCAATGATAAGAGTCGTGGTCTTAAATCTTAAGGGCTCAGGCACCGCAAACACTTCAGACTTATTTTCAAAAACTTATTTCAATGGTATGCTTGTAAAAAAATGAAAATGTGATTATTTATGAGTAAGAATTTAAACATAAGATTGTTTGCCAAACTGTTCAAAGGAATTCCAAACCCACATAAAAATAGTGGGATCAGATTTCTTATTACGATATAATATTTATATAGCAGTAGCACCCATTGTGAACCCATTGTGCTAGGCACTGTGCAAATACATGGAAAAGCACGTAGCTTGTCTTGACTGCAAAGTTAACTAGAGTTATAACTCAATGTTGCACCTAACTCAACTCCCATCCACATACAAAAACCCTTAACTTGAGTGCAGTGATGCTTTTAACGTAAGTTTACTATGAACTGGGCCAGGAGGTAGGTATAAGTTAAAGCTTGTGTGTGTACAAGGCATCAGCTTCTCACACAACCACTATGCACAGCGGATGCAGGCTAGAACTACTCGAGTGGTGCTAGTTGTGAGCCCAAGAAGGGCAGACTAGTTCTCCCACAATACACTGCAAAACAATTCACAGTGCACTCAGCTTACTTAGTGCTAAGAAACATGGGATATGCTCCCAGAAATCTTAGTGTCACTCACAAGTGATGCAGACCCAGTACATAAGAACATAAGAACGGCCATACCGGGTCAGACCAAAGGTCCATCTAGCCCAGTATCCTGTCTACCGACAGTGGCCAATGCCAGGTGCCCCAGAGGGAGTGAACCTAACAGGCAATGATCAAGTGATCTCTTTCCTGCCATCCATCTCCACCCTCTGACAAACAGAGGCTAGGGACACCATTCCTTACCCATCCTGGCTAATAGCCATTAATGGACTTAACCACCATGAATTTATCCAGTTCTCTTTTAAACGCTGTTATAGTCCTAGCCTTCACAACCTCCTCAGGTAAGGAGTTCCACAAGTTGACTGTGCGCTGCGTGAAGAAGAACTTCCTTTTATTTGTTTTAAACCTGCTGCCTATTAATTTCATTTGGTGACCCCTAGTTCTTGTATTATGGGAATAAGTAAATAACTTTTCCTTATCCACTTTCTCCACATCACTCATGATTTTATATACCTCTATCATATCCCCCCTTAGTCTCCTCTTTTCCAAGCTGAAGAGTCCTAGCCTCTTTAATCTCTCCTCATATGGGACCCGTTCCAAACCCCTAATCATTTTAGTTGCCCTTTTCTGAACCTTTTCTAGTGCCAGTATATCTTTTTTGAGATGAGGAGACCACATCTGTACACAGTATTCGAGATGTGGGCGTACCATCGATTTATATAAGGGCAATAATATATTCTCAGTCTTATTCTCTATCCCCTTTTTAATGATTCCTAACATCCTGTTTGCTTTTTTGACCGCCTCTGCACACTGCGTGGACATCTTCAGAGAACTATCCACGATGACTCCAAGATCTTTTTCCTGATTCGTTGTAGCTAAATTAGCCCCCATCATATTGTATGTATAGTTGGGGTTATTTTTTCCAATGTGCATTACTTTACATTTATCCACATTAAATTTCATTTGCCATTTTGTTGCCCAATCACTTAGTTTTGTGAGATCTTTTTGAAGTTCTTCACAGTCTGCTTTGGTCTTAACTATCTTGAGCAGTTTAGTATCATCTGCAAACTTTGCCACCTCACTGTTTACCCCTTTCTCCAGATCATTTATGAATAAGTTGAATAGGATTGGTCCGAGGACTGACCCTTGGGGAACACCACTAGTTACCCCTCTCCATTCTGAGAATTTACCATTAATTCCTACCCTTTGTTCCCTGTCTTTTAACCAGTTCTCAATCCATGAAAGGACCTTCCCTTTTATCCCATGACAGCTTAATTTACGTAAGAGCCTTTGGTGAGGGACCTTGTCAAAGGCTTTCTGGAAATCTAAGTACACTATGTCCACTGGATCCCCCTTGTCCACATGTTTGTTGACCCCTTCAAAGAACTCTAATAGATTAGTAAGACACGATTTCCCTTTACAGAAACCATGTTGACTATTGCTCAACAGTTTGTGTTTTTCTATGTGTCTGACAATTTTATTCTTAACTATTGTTTCGACTAATTTGCCCGGTACCAACGTTAGACTTACAGGTCTGTAATTGCCGGGATCACCTCTAGAGCCCTTTTTAAATATTGGTGTTACATTAGCTAACTTCCAGTCATTGGGTACAGAAGCCGATTTAAAGGACAGGTTACAAACCTTAGTTAATAGTTCCGCAACTTCACATTTGAGCCGAAGAAAGTATCACTCCATTTTCACTTTCCTGGACTTCACAAGAAGGATAAACAAGTCCACAACCCTTATCACACAGTTAAAAAGAGCTCAATAACATCCAAATGAACTAGGCTGACTAAGTCAAAACAAAATCTTCATTACATGACAATTGGTTTTCTAAGGCAATTGATCACTTGCTTTAGTTTCTTCAAACCCAACCTCTATTCTGATTTGCAGATTGTGGGTACCTAAGATGATAACTATACCAGTTAAACATAAGAAACAATGTGAAATAATGCAAAACAAACGGGAGGTTTGGCAGAACACATGAAAAGTATTTTTCCCTTCTGCTAATGGGAATCTAAAGCCAGACCAACAAAGATGTTACATGAAACACTTCATTGAAACAACACATCCATCCAGCCAGCAGAAACCTGAAGACTGGTTTGGGTATCTTAATGACATCACCATACTCTTGCAATTAAAGCAGTATCACAAGGAACCATCATACATGGTGACAGCTAATGCAATAAACCCAGAGAGAACTTAAAAACAGTGGGGGTACTTATAAAATTGCTATTCATCTGAATTCTGCAATTTCCAAAACTAAGAGATTCGAATAAAAAAATAAATCCCCAGGGGAAAAACATGAGATCTCTCACTCAAATAAAGAATGTTGGCACACATAACAATGTACTTCATTTCCAGCTATGTGTTACAATTGCCACTAATGTCAAAGCTAAGATTTTATAAGGCTCTTGGTCAACTAACAAAAGGAGCAGAACAAAAGGTGCATATTAGCAACAATTGTTGTTTCATGTTTCCTTTTGCTGTTGTTCTACAGCAAAGAAAAAGGACCTTCAGTCCAGATATAAAACCACAGTTCAAAGTAAATTAGATTACATATCAATATTGCCAACAATTGAGAAAATACCAATAAGGAAATCGGAACATTTCCTAATAAACGCAACCAAAATTCTTTAAGACAGAGATTTCCTGTATCGCCCCTGTTCCCAGAGGACAGCACAGGATGTGGATAATTAATTCTATTTTAATTTACAATTTGTGACCATAACATCCTTTTACTGAAACAAAACTAAAAAGAACAAAAAAAGTAAAACAAGAGATTTAAATTTTATAGCATGGTCACATAACAAAGAGCAACCAAAATAGGTTCCCATATATTATAAAAAGAGTTTATGACGTGATGTGCTCTAGTTCATAAATTTTCAAACTTCTTATAGTAAGAATCACATCTTAAGAGGTAGTTTCAAACACACTTCCCTTCTCATCCTGCAGGTCACCTCAACATTCCTGTGGCAACTACAGCAATTGCTTTCATGGCTAGATAGAAGTATTTTTAGCTGCCTTTTATGCAACTGTTTTTGTCCTCTTTGAAAAAAGTAAATCACACAAATTTTGCTCTATTTTGTTGTTTCCATTCCCCTTCCCCATTCTTCTTGGTCCCCTTCTCCTCTCCCCTCTAATTTTCCTGTTGCCTGGTTTCTCTTCCACTGCACGTGATTTCTTGCTGCTTGGTTCCCTTTTCCCCTACTTTTGTGGGTATGCTTAAGAACCATTTGGTCTGCTTCTCCCCATGCGATATTAGACATAACCATCTATCTACCTAATTTCTTTTTCATGTGGACATTCCCCTCCCACTCATGACTGATAGCTTCACTCCCACTGGTGACCTCCAGTCCCCAAGGACAGCTCCTGTTTCCTCTCCTCCACCTTTGTAGCAGTTGCCCTAATAGAGAGCGCTAAGCTAGATTCTCCTCATTTGCAGTAGAGTCAAAGGATTCTAAGATCTACATCTGTTGAAGTGGCTGGTAATATGGAGAGCCAGCACAATACGGCCAAGTAGCTCTCTGCAAAACACCAGCAAGTGCCCTTCAGACTACAGTTGGGAAATTGAGATTAGTGGTTATTTGAGGTGACTGTGAGTTAGGACTCCTAAATTCTATTCCCAGATCTGCTACAGATTGACTTTGTGATTTCTTGCAGACAGATTACTTAACCCTGGTATGCCTAAATTTACTCCCCTGTAACAGGCATGAGTGTTGTGTGATTCAGTGCTTGTAAAACGCATTAGGTTCACTGGATGAAAGGAACTACGGAAATGCAAACTATTATTTTCTAGCAAGAAAAAGTCCACCAATACACACACTAGTGATATGGGTAATTTGTTCTGCTGATTTTTCCATCTAGGGGCCGACGCACCCTAAAGAGAAGGGTGACACAATTCAGGGATATTTTCTTCACAGGGCACAGTTCCAGTCTAATATTTTTAGAGGAGGTCCAAGAACTGCCAGTTACTTCTACCCCCATAGCCCCCATCACCAACCCTCCCCTCACCCTGATGCTCCCACCACTCAACCCTTCCATCTTCTTCCTATATAAAAAAGAAAAATGAACTTTATTGCCACCGCTTCCAACCTGAATACTTCAGCCGCCAAGCGGACACCACTGGCATGGAGCACTGAACAACACACTCTAATGATATTTTTATATTCTTGGGGAAGACATGCTCCAGCAATAATTCCCTCATGGAGAAACAAGCTCTAGTGAGGGATGCTACACACACTAGCAATATTTCTTTTATGGAGGAGTCATCCTTCAGTGTAATGGGAGTGTGGGGGGAGGAGGAAGAGTAACATGGTCTGCAATAGCTCCTTGAGAAGGAGACACTTGTGTAACATTTGCCACATATGGTTGGGGCTGTGACACACTAGTGATATTTCCCATATGTGCACGTGCAAAATATTCAAGTCATAGTTCCTTCGGGGCATGCGGGTGAGATATGTTCTAGTGAGGAATTCCCCACGTGACGCATTCTAGTAAGATTTCCCTCAGGGGTATGTGCGTGCAACATGGCCTTCCGGTATTTCCAGAGAGAGGTGACAGTTCTCTGATGGGGGTGGGAGCCTAGACCCTCCTAATGTTTTCCTCATGGGTGTGTGAGAAAACTCCTAGTGATGATGTCTCCTTCACAGGTCCATATGTGAATGTATGACCTGCCCTGGGGGCATGTCTCTAGTTGGTGGGCATGTGACCTGCAAGCATTATTTGTCATGAATGTGTTTGTGAGGCAGGGGAGGGACAACACATGGATGGACATGCTCAACACAGCAGCCACCCACACCAAGGATAGGGGTGAAGGGCTGAGGTGCTTTGGTCCTAGGGCCAACACACTCTCCTGAGATGGGGGGAAGGGCAATGTATTCCAGTTAGGGCAGATGCACCCAGCCAAGAGAAGCTAGGGGGTGGGGGAAGGAAGCAGACTCAAAATGGGGGTGACCCACTAGGCAACAACATCCCCACCATATGGAAAGGAGCCAGGCAGCCTCACTGGGGGGGAACACCCTGATAAAGGGGGTACAAAGGAGACACCCCAAAGGCACCCCGGGGGCAAAGCTGGGGGGGAGGGGAGCTGAGGCCCCAGTGCATCATGGTCAGTGCGTGTGGGTGTGTGCGCGTGGGGGTAAGGTGAGTCACTTCAGTACCTGCCCCGCCCCCTCCCCTAAGGCGGGATCCCACCGCCCCGCGCCGGCCACGGCCGGTTCCAGCCGGTGCCGGGCGGGCGGTTGGTCTCCGTGCGCGCGTGCCGCACGCTGCCCGCTGACGTCAGGCGTGTGTGGCGCGCGGGCGGGCGCCGGGCGGAGGGCGGCGGCGGCGGGTGTTCTCGCTACGTACGTGTAGTGCTGCGGTTTCTCGGGCTGCGCCTGCAGCGCGCTGGCGGGGGCCGCCGGCCCGGCCGCAGGGGGGCCGCTCGCCACCGGGCCCTTCGACATGTTCCTGCTTTCCGCTCCCTCCGCCGCCGCTACCGCCGAGGAGACTTTATTATTCACTCTGCGCGGTCCGCACGGAGACCGCAATGCGCAGGCGCCGCCGCCGCCATTACCGCCCCGGTTCGCAAAGCATGATGGGATTTGTAGTCCGGGCGCTCGCGCAAACTCCACCAACCCGGGACACAGCTTGGCGGGGCTTCCGGCCTGCAGAACTACAACTCCCAGGGGCACTGTGCGGACAATGCCCCGGACTTTCTTCGGCGCGGGGCCTGATGGAAGTTGTAGTTCAGCTGCCCCTGTAGTTCATAGCTGCCTAGCTATGCACCTCCTGGAGGCAGGGGAAAGAGCTGGTAGTTCATTGAGGACATGGAAGTACTGCGGATTAAGTAGGATGCATACACTAGCGATTCAGACCCGTAACCACAGCTCAGATAAGAGAGGGTTATGGTTAGACTTGGAAAGATCATTGTTAAATGTTGACTTCACCGTGCACACACACACACCAGGGAAAAATATTTTAATCGATAATACAAATTTATAGATAGGCAAAGTAAGAAAATGCTGCTCGAGGGTTTGATTCAAGGCTATTTACAGTGTATATTTTCATATGTGATGTTGACAACTTGTTTTAATTTATCCCATGATTTCCCACAACTGTGAAAATTTAAATAGATAAACATTGAAAAAAAAAAAGCTTAAAAATAGACATTATCCATCTACATTATAAAAAAAAAATAGAATTATGCCAAGTTATGGTTAAATAGGATGTGGGGAGACATGCCATTACTGTAATACATTGTAATCTACTGATTTTTTTAAACAGTAGACTTTGTAACAAACATGGTCCTTAAGTATCCTCCTGACAACAGTTGACTTTTTTTCCGTACAGTAAATTGAGAGAAAGACCTTTGTGAATAGTGTATGTTTTGGGACACATGGCTTTTGTGAAGGTAATGGATGAGTTGGTTTGCAGAGAATTAGAGAGGTATTTTCTGTATATAACTTCATTTTCTCTCCCTCCCCTACTTAAAAACAAAAAGCAGACATTCCAGCAGAATGTCATGCAGAAGCTGATTCTGTAGTATTAATTTCCACATTTCCCTTCTTTTTACTGCTTACCTTACCCCACAAGGCAGAAAAGGTCCAAAAATAGTCAATGAATAAATAACAGTACACTCGATTTGAGAAAGATGGAGAGAGTTGTATGGAGAAGCTGCCTCTTTATAGCTAACCCCAGATTCTGTATCAAAGTTGGGTTATCACTATTGTGCACACCTTTCATGCCTTCCAAAGGAGGAAAAACCTCTCCTGAAAGGAACATTACCTCAGGAACTTTGCAGAGTTTTGCATGTAAATTATCTTCTTCCATGGGGAGATGATGTAAGCCTTTGTACACAGAATTTTGATATCTCAGGCTCAACACATAATTATTAAACCCACTGGGCTATTTTAGAGTTGGGGAAGGGAGGGAAAGAGCACAAGGATTTATGAGAGGAACACCTTTCATTTTAACTTGGCCACTAGGCACAGATTGAACAATATTAATATTAAACTCTTATACTGATACAAAAACTGTGTAGACCATACCTAACTATTTTGGTTAGGTAATGTCTACACTTAAAATGCTATAGCAGCACAGCTGCACTTCAGCGTAGTCACTCACTACAGAGAGGGGAGGGGTATTCCCCTTGCAGTAGTTAATCCACCTCCCCAACAGTCAATAATTCTCCTGTCGACCTAGCACTGTCTACACCAGTGGTTAGCTTGGTTTAACTAGGTCACTGGGGTGCAGATTTTTCACACCCCTGAGTGATGCAGTTGGGTCGACTTAACTTTTGAATGTAAACTTGGCCTTAGGGGTGTGGTGGTTTTTTTTGTTTTGTTTTTACCTAGTTACACTGCTACAACACCTAGTGTGGACACAGTTATGCTGATACAGTTTAAGAGCTCATTATCCTACATTTACAGGAATATAATAAAATTTATAAGTATCTTATACAGTATAACTGTATCCACACTTGTAGGAGTTGTACTACTTTAACTATATCAGTAAAGTTACAAATTTTGTACATAGACAAGGCCAAATATATAAACAAATAAATCACAGTAAGTGATGAGCCTGTAGAAGGAGAAATGTTGGATTATCAAATAATACTCAAATCATCATAAAGTTTTTTATATCCACACACACACACACTCACCTCCACTTAAGACTAACATGTTGTGACACTGTTTAACCTAGGGGAGCTCAAACTTTTCATAGTGCTATTGGATAGCCGATCTACCCTCCCATTTGTGATTGCACAGAATCCCTGTAGTAGCTACAACATTTGTTTATAAAGTAATATTATGTCAAAGTTGAATCTGTTTGTACCTGTCTTTTAAAGGAATTTAGCAGCTGCACACAAGGAATTATCAGCACCATGTGAACAGCGAGCTCTATGGACCACCAGGAGTGGTTCCACACACCCTCATTTGAAAATCACTGGTTTAAGCCAAACAGACTGACTTTTTCTAGACCGATTAAGTCCTGGCACTATCCTGGTTTCCGCTGCTTGTTCTCTTCCATGCTCCAGTTAGGAAAACCCAGCATACACTTTGAATGAAAGGCAACACAGAATAATTTGGTTTTACCTGGTAAGTTTGTTTTGTCTGCACTTTGTATTTTATTATCTGTATGTGTCTGAGTAGATACATGTATCTTTTGAATTTTGCATATGCGCCTTCCCGTCATAGCTTGTTTTAGTTTTAGTTTCATTTTCTGTAACCGCTGGATAGCTCCTCTTCAGTCCTAAACCAGAACAAAAAGCTATAAAAGTATTTCTAAAATTAGAGGCTTGGGCAATCATCATTATAGAATTACAGAAAAAAAATCTAGAATCAGGACGTAACTCTTGTTAATAAACACTAACCACAGATTTATCTGCAGTGTTAATAGTGTACCATCCAGTAAAAAAACGTGCAGTTGTCATCACAGAGTGTTTGAACTTGTAGAGTTTCTGGAAGGCTAGCATCTTCATTGTCTCTTAAGCACCCAATGAGTCCAATTAAAATGGGCTCCTCCTTGCAGCCCATGAGTCTTGACTTTGGATGGAATGGAGTGTAAGTAATAATATATGGAGATATACCTATCTCATAGAACTGGAAGGGACCCCAAAAGGTCATTGAGTCCAGCCCCGTGCCTTCACTAGCAGGACCAAGTACTGATTTTGCTCCAGATCCCTAAGTGGCCCCCTCAAGGATTGAACTCACAACCCTGGGTTTAGCAGGCCAATGCTCAAACGACTGAGCTAAAGTAGGTTCCTGTTCCAAAGTTTCAGCTACTACGCTCCCTTCTTTGTTGAAAGCATAAAAAGACCACCATTATATAAATGAAGGCAAAATAGTTTTATTTATATCTAATTATTTTGCTTTCATAAAAAGTAACTTTTTTATGTGCAAACCCCAAAGAACAGGAAAATTAAGCAGAGAATGAAGACATTAGGTGGAGAGGTTATATATATGTAAACCACAGCAGTCCCTATCCTGCAGCACGTGATGGATCTTGTCACATCATATTAGTACAAGTCTGAGTTAGTGTATAACCCACATCTATGCAGAACTTCTTATTGCATACGGCAAGAAAGATGATTAGCAATGTTCAGCTAACCCAGGGGTCGGCAACCTTTCAGAAGCAGTGTGCCGAGTCTTCATTTATTCACTCTAATTTAAGGTTTCGTGTGCCAGTAATACATTTTAACATTTTTAGAAGGTCTCTTTCTATAAGTCTATAATATATAACTAAACTATTGTTGTATGTAAAGTAAATAAGGTTTTAAAAATGTTTAAGAAACTTCATTTAAAATTAAATTAAAATGCAGAGCCCCCCGGACCAGTGGCCAGGACCCGGGCAGTGTGAGTGCCACTGAAAATTAGCTTGCGTGCCGCCTTCGGCACGTGTGCCATAGGTTGCCTACCCCTGAGCTAACCAAATCTAGATTAGTGGGCTGGTGGGGTAGCTTTGTAAGTGGCTTGCTGTAATTATGAGTTGCCACCAACAAATGATTGAAGCAGATACTGATTTACAATGTGATCAATAGTTTGCAGCTGATGTCCACAGTCACACTGTGTTGTCTCTCATCTTCCAGAGGTGTAAGAGATGATAGCATCTGCCATGTGATGTTCTGAAATGATGCAATGTGGACCATTGTTTCTGAGGTAGGTTGAAGCCTGGAAGTTCTTTTGTCTGGTTGTCAATCGGGTTTGCGACATTACCATTATCCCAGAATTCTTTCCAGTGTGCCACAGGATTGAATGAGGATGCTTTAAGAGCTTTAGGCAAATAATAAAAATGCTTGTGAGATTTCAGGCATTTCTACAAGAGGTTCTGGAGGTCTTAATGAATTGGTAAATTCAGGATGGCCATGGTTCGATTGTACTCACAAGCTGTATGTGTGTCTCTCCAGGATCTTGGGTGGGGGTACATGTGCCACAGTAGACAACCATTGAATGGGTGTTGATTTTAATGGTCCAGTTATAATTCTTATTGTGATATTAAGCTTGCACATCCAGAGATTTGGTACATAAGCTGCCCACCCTGCCTGGTGCACAATATTCAGCATTCAAGTACACCAGTGCTACCATTGCTGTTTGAAAGGTGTGTGCATCAGCGCCCCATGTTGGTTTTTGGACATGGCTAGTTCTTCCTTTTACCTTTTTGCATGTCTTTACCAGATGAAATTTAAAAGTCAAGCTTCTGTCCAAATTTACACCCAAGTACATTGGATAGGGCTAGTTTTGGACTCATTCACTGTGAAAGGAGACATTAAGTCTTTCCTTGGCAGCTTTATTGTTTAGGTGAAAGACTATTACCAAGGTTTTGGAGGAATTAGGACAGAGCTTTCAGTATTGAAAGTATTCTGCCATTATCCTGAGGTTGGCATTGAGGATGTCACCGATGGTGATGAGGTCTTTGTATTGTACCGCAAGAGCGTTGTTCTCAGCAAAAGTCACTAATGTAGATGTTGAATAGTGAAGGAGTCAACATGGATCATTGAGACAGACGATAATTAAGGGTGTGTGCTTTGCCGATCTGCCCATTCAAGAGAACATAGTACAGTTGCTCAACATTGTGGCCAGGAGTCACATAATGCTACAGTATTTGATATCTTCATGCCTTGAGCAACAGCCCATATCTCCATATTGCATTGTATGCAGCAGATAAACCTGTCAATGCAGTTCCATTTTTTAGATTCCACTGAAAACCAGCCTCAATGTAACTAGTAATGGTGAGAACCTGGTCACAGCAACTTTGTCCCAGTCTGAAGCTGGCCTGTTCCTTTTGCAGGATGGCCTCAAAGATAGGGGTGAGATGGGCCAGTAATATCCTCTTGTGACGGGGTGCCTGTCTGCCCTCTTCCCATCCTTGGCTGACCTAAGAACTGCTCAGAGACTCATCTTTTAGTTCCCACTCTGTATAATTTATTCAAGTCCCTCCACCAACACCTGTATAGTGCAACACGACAGTCCTAATCCCTATGGGACCTTCATAAGGGCCCTGGAAAGACAAGAGATCTCTTTTCCTTTGGATCGCCTTCAATCTGGGCACAGCTAGGCCTGTCCTCCCCACTTACAAGTCTTTCCTGCCTTTTATCAATATTGTCAGCTGATGGACCAATTAATTCTTTAACTCACCTTTCCTCCCCAACTGATTAGCTCATTCCTATTTCCTCAATCAGCTGTCACTGGGTAAATTAATTGAGGCTACAGTGATCAGAGTACTGACTCATCTGTCAGGCCTCAGCACTCTGTCACACCTCTCCATTAATTTATGAGCTTGAATTGGTCTGCCAACCATGCTCGTCCCTTGAGGAATTTGGGATAAATGCCATCCTTGCCAGCAGCTTTTCCACTTTGTGTGACCATAAGGGGCTTATTTATTTCTTCTGTAGTGTATGGGGATGATGGTAATGAAGTGGTGGGGCTTTGTTAGATGTTTAGAAAGAGCTCTTTCTGAACCTTCTGTGCAGTACTGGTTCTGCCTTTCACCTTCACTTCTGTTTTTAATCTGTGAATCCCGAGATGTGCATTTGGGAGGGTGCTAAATCTGGTGCAATATCTATTTTAATATGTAATTCTTTATTTCCGTTTGCAGAACATACAGATGTGATCATGAATCAATATAGAGCAGGCAGTTTTAGGTGTTCAGTTTATGCCCTATGTACAGTACATTTGAAAACAATGCCATAGTCCACGTGAGGCATTTTGGGCCTGATCCTGTTTATCCTATTCAAATTCCCATTGAAGTAAGGATTGCACGATTTAGCCTATCAGTTGTTAAAAATGTAATGAAATGGTTCCATAATCCTTGAGATGGTTACATTTCAAAACAGACACAATCTTACTTACATACAAAGTAAGTACATAAATTTATTCATGTCTGAATATCGGTGACATCATTGCAGAATTTTCAGAAGCCTTCATGATCCATTGTTAACTTTGAGTACTCAACCGCTGACCTTCCAGTGATCTGCCACAAACCATCCATCCATCTCCTCACTGGTTGTCCCTGACTACCATGACCCTCCCCTATCCCTTCCATAATAACTTTCTCAAGTTTATTTTCATCTCTATGCCTAACGTGACCAAAGTATATAAGTTTGTGTCATGCTGGTGTCTGTTGAGCCACTAATCCTGTGAGAGGACATGGTGCGTGCTATTATGAAATTAAAGCCTGGGAAAGGACCAGGGGAGTGCCCGAAGAACTGTTAAAAGCAATTGGCGAAAGCTGATGACACAACTCTCTTTGCTACAACCATCAATGCAATGCAACAAATGCTGGAGTCTGTAAAAACAGTTTTGTGAGGAATATGGACTATTCCTGAATGTAACAAAAACAAATTGCACATATGTTGACACAACAAACAACAACAGGATGTAAGCAGACATCACAATTAACAGACCAGCTGTAGAAGCAGTAGATTATTGAATTATTTGGTATCATATATATCCAACCAAGGAGGCTGTTCCAAAGAAATCTGAAGAAGACTAAAGATGGCTCACTCAGCTATGGCTTCCCTTAAGAGAGTGTGGAAAATACATGGCATCTTGAAATATACAAAGGTGCAACTGGTGAAAAGCGTAACTTTTTTCATAGGCTATATGGATGTGGATCATGGGATGTTAATGCTGCTCACAAGAAGAAAATTGAAATTTTTGAAATGTGGTGCTGGTGAAGACTTACATATTACTGATTTATTTTCTATGAATTTTTCAGAAGTTTTCCCAGTTATGATATATTAATATTTTGTTTTTTTTCTTCCTCTCCAATTTTGTAAAAATGTTATATTGATATCTTTGTTAATGTTTGTATACATGCTGAAGTTGAAGATAGTGCTATATGAAGGCGATAGGAGTTTTGCATCAGTAAGAAGTGGAGGATGAGTGAGTTGTAAGTGCTAGGGCCTCAATCTTGCAAATACTTATAAATAAGCTTAATTTTAAGCATATGAACAGTTTCACTGGTAAACTCCTGGTCCAACTGAAGTCAATGATCAAACTCCTATTGACTCCAGTAGGGTCAAGATTGCACTAGAATCCTGTGTGGGACTATTTTTTAAATTCTGCTCCCGCCCCGCCCCACAATACCCACTTCCACCCGCTCCCACATTTTTTCTTGTGTTTTTATCTCGCTCCCACCCACGAAAACCTTAGATCCTGCAAGAGAGACAGATTCCCCCAAGTTACTAAAATAAAATAAAAAGTCAGTTAGTATATTCTCTATATAAATGGAATTCAGACAGTTTTTACCACTAAAAGAATAAAACAAATCTTGCTTAAACCATGTAAAAAGTACTTTAACCTCTGTTATAATAGACACCAAATCTCCGTCCCTCATTTAAATTTAAGTATAAAAAGTTTTAAAGTATTTTCCTGCAAATTACCAGTCTGGGTTTTTTTGCCCACCAAATCCTGCCCTCAACAAAGTGCATTTTACCCATTCCCATTATTATGCTAGCGGGTCCTATGGGACCAGCAGGATCTGCAGGGCTCTGGATTGCACCTATTGACTTGAGTGGGACTGCTCATGTGCTTAAAGTTAAGTCCACATGTATTTATAGATTTGGGGCCTAAATTTCTTCCTTTATATAGCTGAATTATTATTATATAACTATAAATCAGGTTTATTTTATTTGTATGGTTTTAGATATGAGGGGCATCCATGTTGTGGAGATATATAAATACACAGATATTATATATTTCTTATTTAACTTTATTTTTCAGTATGTATAGCAATGTATCTGTTGTATAAAATAAATGTTATGAATAGGTTTGTGTATGAAAGACAGAAAATAATCTTAATGACATTAGTGTGTTGTGTATGAAAATCACTAGCACACAAACAAGGCCCTGATCCTGCAGTGAACTCCATGAAGCCCAATGCTTTAACTTTATGCATGATGTATGCAAGGTCAAGGCCTTGGTATATATGAAATGTGTTGTAAAGTTCAAATTTATTACATTACTAATTGTTTTGCTTTATTTTTTAATGAATTTACCTACCCAGACTGTCCCCATTTAGAAAGGGCCATCTTTATTTTTAGCCAAGCATTTATATTCCCTGCTTTGTCTTTAAAAAACAAATTCAGTGTATTTCAGTGGAATTAAAATATTTTAATCCACAAACATCCCTGAATTTGTCACGGATTGCAAATGTTGGTACATAGAGTATGAAAGACATTATAGAAAATAAAGTTTACTAATTAGTGTTTTGTGCCTGAACAATGCTTTAGAAAATGAAGTTAATTCACTATTAATAATGGTTATTATTTAAAAGGTAAGATTAACTGCATTTTTGTTAACATACATTTTTATGAGGGACATAAATAAAACCTACTCTCTGCCCCTACCAGCATGCTTCTATCGAGTCCCCTGTCCTACAACTGTCCTCCCAGCTGCGCTTAGGACATTCATGCACGCTGCCTTCCTATTGCCTTTCCATTATGGAGCTTTGCAACAAAGGGTAGGATCCAAAGCATGTTCAATTTCGTCCAATCAGAACAAGAATCCCAGAGATAGTTCTGATTGGCTCATTCCTGTCTCCCAGTAGCCAATCGGCGTGCTACTTTAACAACCAATCAGCAGCCAGGCTTGCATCCAATCAGCGCTGAGTAAACGGAGCACCGCCTTTGTGTCCTGTGACGGCACGGCGCCGGTGGAAGCCCTGGCCAATGGGTAGGTGCGGCGTTTCCAGGTATTATGAGGTCATCACGCAACCTGCCGCCCCCGTTATAAAAAGCGGATTCTCGGCGCAGGAGGGCACAGTGAGGGGGGTTGTTGGCTGGGTTGCGTCTCGTACGCGGAGTGGATTATAACAGCAGCAGCAGCAGGCGGATCCTCGGACAGGCGGTGAGTGGCTGTTCCGCGCCAGGCAGCGAGTGGCTCCCGTGGGGACAACAGGATGGGCCGACCGGCACCGCTGAGCGCAGCCCCTGGTGGTGTCGGACGAGACCCGAGCCGGGCCGCGGGACCGTGCCTGGCCGGCTTCGCCCCGGAAGAAGCGCGATCCCTTGTCCGCTCGGAGCGGGCCTGCCTGAGGTGGCCATTCCGGCTTCCCCTGCACCACCCGCCTGGGACTCGCCGGCCGGCCACAGGCAGAGGGAGGCGGCCGTGACTCAACTCTTCCCTCCGAGAAGAAAGGCCACGGAGCGGGGGCGGGGGAGCCGTGACTCCTCCTCCTCCCAGGGGAGGCCGCTGGCTGCCTGCCTGCCGCGCGGGGGAGGGGAGGCAGCCCACGGACATCTGCTGCCTGGGGCTGGCAGCGATTTGCCCACGCCTCTGCGTGGGGAGGAAGAAGGGGGGTGGTTTCCTGTTGTCTCCATGCTGGGGAGCACAGCCCGTGTGCGGGTGGGTTGTATTGACGAAGGGAGAAGGTTTAATTGTGGGGCAGGGGCTTTCCTGTGTCACACCTGCCTATTTCTCTTCTAGGTAAGTGAGGAAAAATGGCCCGTACAAAGCAGACTGCCCGTAAATCCACTGGTGGCAAAGCTCCACGTAAACAACTGGCCACTAAAGCGGCTCGGAAAAGCGCTCCCTCTACTGGTGGAGTCAAGAAACCTCATCGCTACAGGTAAGGAATGAGGCGGTGACAAGTCTGTCTGAGACTATCCTGCAACTCTAGACTTGGAGCTGGAACAACGCGTTGTGATAGCCTCCTGGACTGAAGTTTCTTCTTATTGTTCCTTCTAGGCCTGGTACTGTGGCCCTTCGTGAGATTCGTCGTTATCAGAAGTCTACAGAGCTGTTGATCCGTAAGCTTCCCTTCCAGAGGTTGGTAAGGGAAATTGCCCAAGACTTCAAAACAGACTTGAGGTTCCAGAGTGCAGCCATTGGTGCACTGCAGGTATTGTACTACTAGTGACCTCACTGCTGCTGCTTATGATAACTTATGTAGCTGGGGGAGCATGTGTTGCTTTCTGAAGGTTTGTAACACTCTTCTTTTTTTTTTTTTTTTAAACAGGAGGCTAGTGAAGCATATCTGGTGGGTCTGTTTGAAGACACAAACCTGTGTGCCATCCATGCCAAGAGAGTCACTATCATGCCCAAAGACATCCAGCTGGCTCGCAGGATACGGGGAGAGAGAGCTTAAGTGGAAGCAGTTTTTATGGTGTTTTGTAGTAAATTCTGTAAAATACTTTGGTTTTAATTTGTGACTTTTTTGTAAGAAATTGTTTATAATATGTTGCATTTGTACTTAAGTCATTCCATCTTTCACTCAGGATGAATGCTAAAAGTGACTGTTCACATAAACCTCAGTGATGTGAGCCTTGTTGCTCGAGAGTGACAAGTTGCTAATATGCAGAAGGGATGGGTGATCTTTCTTGCTTCTCATGCATGTTTCTGTATGTTAATGACTTGTTGGGTAGCTAAAATTGTAAGGTACTAGAATTGATATAAATGTGTACAGGGTCCTTTTGCAATAAAACTGGTTATGACTTGATCCAAGTGTTTAACAATTGGGGCTGTTAAGTCTGACCATACATCACTGTGATAGAATGTGGACTTTCAGAGGGTGAAACTACAAGTCTTAACCACAGTGTAACTTACAGTTTCCTAAAAACGTAAACCTGGCAGCTATAGAATACACTATGTGCATTTATAATAGCTATTTTATATATTGTAGTGTCAACATTTTTAAATTAAATGTTTTACATTCACATGTGAGGTGTCCTGTCATTGGTGTGTCCATGGAGTTAAATAGCAAGCGGGATAACATTTTTGAAGGGAGTGAGTTAATATTCTTTGCCCAATGGAGAGGTAGTGTAATACCTGAGAATGTTCTTGCCCTAATTTGTTTTTTTTGTATGACTACAAGTGACCTGAACTAGGGAAAACTTGAGCTTTTGTCCTCTGGCTGCTCTTGTGAAGGCTATGTTTTAAATTAGTAATTGGTCTTGTCTAGGCTTGAAGGCAGAGCTTGGTCCCACTACTTAAATCACAGTGGCAAAATGTGGTGTGTGGCTTGTTTTTTGAGGGGGAGAAGGCCTTAAGCTACCCACCTTCAAGGTGCATCAGTATACATTAATCTCTTTCCCAAAACCAAAGCACATCAACCAAGCTGCAGGAAAAAGTTAAGACATTAATAGGTTGACTTACTGAGACAGCTATGGCCATTAGACTTGATATTAGTGGTTCAGAAGAGAATGGTCTTTAACGTAGTTCATTTTGAAAAGTCACTTCAATTTTCTTTTATCTTCCCCAGAGTTCTTAAGTTTAGGAACAACAAGCACAGGGGAAGATCTCAGTTGGACAGTGAGGTGTTTAATTTAGGAGGAGCCTCCTGCCTTGACAGTCAATGAAATTTTAGGTGCTTATGAAAACTTTAGACTTTTCCTCCCAACTATTTAACTTAAGTTATAGGTTGTGAGCAAGTTCTAGATGGAATAAAATTCCCCCATCTCAACTTCTCATTTCACTTTTCATACACTTTTCTCTCTCCCTGGAACAATTGCTCTTAACTTCTTCCCTGCTTTCAACTTTCCATCAGAAGCAAGAAAAGCCTTACTAATAAAACTGGTGCAGGTTGAGCTACTCCTGGAACACACAGGTAGAAGGGGTGAACTTAGTCGAAATTTTAAAACATTTTACTGTTTAAAAAATGTAATACATCTTTGAGCACTTGCTACTGGTAGCAGCCATAACTTAATTTGACTTCTAATTAAAGATACAGAAAAGGTGTTAACCATCACAAGTTACAGTGCTGCTCTTAACACTGAAATTGCTGTCCTGCCCAACTTGCTGTGGGGAGGGAGGTCGTTCTCTTTTTCCTTGGTGGTTATATAAGCACTTGCCTCCACACTCTGAGTAAGTCAAGCATGGAAAAATTGACACTGGGAACAGCTATGTTATTCCCATGTTTTATTCCACAGAAATTTGAAAGCTTTTAGTGAAACTATGGGGAATTTTTTTTTTTAAGAAAAAACACTTTATGATGAGACTGGGCAGTAAGTTAGCCTTCAGACTGATACCTTAGAACAGAATGCATTTGAAACACTTCCAAAATTCTGACAGTTTAAAAAATAAAATCCTAAATTCAGTTCATGTTACAGGTGAAGACAGCCTCTGAATCCGTTGTCAACATCTTAGCGTCTGAAAATAGGATGGAATTGTCACCAGGGCTCCAGGAGTGCCTGGAGAATGCTCAGAGCTAGAGCCATCACTCCCCCTTCTCATCAGACAAACCATTCAGTGTGTTTAAATCCAGCAGCTGAGGGAACAAGCACTTATTACCAGTTACTCTTCTGCAAACTGTTTAAGGGTGGCTCCAGCACCCTCTTCCCCTTTACAGAATGATTAATTGGGGACAAAATGTCATAGCATTAACACCTTTATAATTATGTAGAACATTTTCCCTCAGATCTTAGATACACTCAACGGCACTAAGATAAGTGTCCAAATACGACAGGGTAATACAAGATTCTAACGAGCATTGAATTATGAAGTAAATCACTTGAAAACATCTTAAATGCAGAAAGTTAAGCAAACAGGTCTTGACACATTTATTTGCTCACCATCTTGACACATTTATTTTATGATGAAGAATGGTCCAGTGGTTAGGGCACTAGGACTTGGGAGATCCAGGTTCAATCCCTGCTCTAGCACAGACTTCCTGTGTGACTTTGAGCAAGTTGCTTAGTCTCTGCTGTAAAATGGCAATAAATGCATTGCCCTACCTCACAGGGGTGTCGCCCAATAAGTACTTTTTGGGGGTGTTTACACAGAAAAAAACCTGCAGCAGTGAGTCTCAGAGCCCTGATCAACTGACTTTGGCTCACACCACAGAGCTAAAAATAGTGTAAACATCCAGGTTCAGGCTGGATCCCAGGCTCTGAGATTCTTGCTGGGTGTCAGAGCCCAGGGTTCCAGCCTCAGCCCAAATGTTTTCACTGCTATTTTTAGCCCCAGGCTGCAAGCCCAAATCAGTTGACCTGGGCTCAGAGCCTCACTGCTGCATTTTTGGTTGTGTTTTTTGCTGTGTAGACCCACCTTCAGATACCTGGGTAAATAAAACCTTGCAAGCAATGGAACTTCCCACAGCTTGATTCAGTCCTACTTGGAAAAGTATATTTAAATATTAGCCCCCTGAAACAACACTAACTCCATTCACTGAGTGGAGATACTGAAACGGGTATTTCTACCAGCGGTTACCCTAAAACTGGTTGGGTATGTGGTAAATAAATTAGCTACAGTATTATAGGAATCACTAGAATTTTCCTTTAGAAAAATCACATTAAAACATTTCATTTTACCTACTCCTATGCTAATTAGACATCACAAAAAAGTGGAAGTAAAAAGTTACTTGTGATTTACATCTTTCCCAATGCCTTATGCTTTTTTAGCCCACCTGTTCTCAGCAGGGACAGTTTCCAGAACACTTAACTTCACACATGGGTGCAACTCATTAGATCTTGTGATTGGGGCAGTTAAACTGAAAGGGCATTTTCCAGAGAAGAATTACTTCACAATCTCAGGCCTCAATTCAGGAAAGCACTAAAGTACATACATAGCTTTAATTTACGGACATGTTCTATCAACTTCAGTGGGATTTAAGCACAACCTTTAGAAGATCACATTAAAACATTTCTTTTTACCTACATGTGCTAGTAACTCACACGAAGTGGAAGTCAGTACTTGCATGTGGCAGGATGTGGTGGAACACAAAGAATTTCCATCTTTTTTACTCTAATAAACAGTAAAATGTTTGCTTACCAATTCTCTTGATAATTTCTTCACATTCATTCTCAGAATTTGATTCAAACACCAGACAGTCAAAGGTACTGTGTTCAGGGGTCCCTGGTGAAACCCTGAATAAGAAAATTCCTATCAATAGACGAAAATAAGTCCAGTAATTCATAAAGGGGTTTAAAATGGTGTCCAGGTACAGGAAGTACCATAGAGGAACCTCATCTCAACATCTGGTGCATCTGTAACAGCAAAGCTGGTGGTCCAGGTACACATACAGCAATGGCACACATCTATTGGACCCTGTGCTGTTAGCCCCCTTTTTCATTTACTGACTGTGGCACATGAGGGGCAAGCATGCCAAATCCAATCTCCGGATCTTTCAAAGTTTCTCCAAAAGAGTACACATGTTTTCTAACTCTAACTTGATAATGGTTTAAGACTATGCATGAAAATGTAATTGATAAAGTCATGATCCCAAAACCGGACTAGGTTTATCCCACAATCAACACTTACGCAACACAAAAGGCAAAAAGATTGTTGCTGTCCAGACGGCGACCCACACAGGAGATCTCTGGATAGGGGTACTGGAACAGAACCTACGGTGTAACAGTCAAGAGAGAGATTTGATTAGCAACAAAGCTGACAGTTCAGGGTTCAATCTCTGGAGCCTGCCGTTTTTTCACTGAATTAGTCCGGCGTTAAATAAATTGCTGCAAAGGGAAATTCTTTTCCATGTAGAATGAAGTCAGAGCTGCTGCTGCCATGCATAAGAGAGACAAAATAGTTTCACATTCTGACACTGCTGTGTACACACAAAGGTCAGTGAACTTTCTACAAGCTAAAAACACGCAAAAGCAAAACCATGCTAAGGAAAGTGAGAGGACACACATCAGGGTATTTAAACATCACTAATGTGCCGTGTTAGAGGGCTTTCACTTCACCCTCCCACTTCCCTGGTTCTTGTCATGCAGACAGCAAGCAGCAAAAGACCAGAAGTCCGAAGTGCAGACAATGCGATGTTTATTGGGGTTAGTTTCCAAGCAAGCATATTCCGAAGCCCTTCACACCAGTCAGGCTTATCTCTATACGCTGATAGAGTCTGTTCCCCAGTGTTCTGTTCTCAGCTCTGATGCCGCAGAGCATTTACCCCGTGTCCCCCTTCCCAGCTCTGACGCTGCAGAGCCCTGTTCCCGTTCCCTCCCTTAACAAGCATTATTCCAATTTCCCTTCCCCCCCACTTCCTGTTTGACCCCAGTTTATATAGCAATATTCTCAGCTATACCTTAACCAATCATTTTCCTGAAATTTAACTAACCAATCCTAACATATTGTAACATAATTCTCTAACCAATTATATCCCACTACTCTAACTAACTTACACCTAGCAAAATTAATTATACAGCAGACAAACCATTAGAGAACCAGACAGATTAACAATAGAAAAGTGGGGGCCATAAAGATAAAACAATACAGAAATGAGGGTTTCACAACCATTGATAAGTGATTTCTCGCCAGACAGGATGCTATCAAACTTAAGTTTTCTTTAACCATCTTAAGATCGGTTTCTTTATCTGGTGGTGATGGGCACGATCAGGACAGGATCATCTTCCTAACAGCCCAATACCATCTCATTTCAGCGTGACTGGTTTGGAATGTGAGGATGTGACCGTTCGCTTCCCAGCTTATGGCTGCCCCTGCTGCTTAGCCAAAGGCCTTAGCCTACGAACAAGGCCTCAGACTATCCTAGTGAGAGAAGGCCCGTACACAGGCAGACTGTGATATTGATTATTAGCTAGTTACAGGGGTATAAAAACAAAGTGATAAAAATACACCTAAGTTCTTAAAGTACAGGCTTTACAGGAAGGCCTGAATATCTCTATTCTAACATGCCAGAATGTTTCAACTAAACTTGAAGACATCCCTTTCTCACCTTGGAAGAGATTTTCTCTTGTATGAAGACTTCAGTTTCTTTCACGTCAAATAAAACTTCCTGAATAAATAAACAAAACCAATTTTTAAGATTTATTTTAGAGAAAGATAATAGCAAGAGAGCGCTTAACCAGGAGTGATGTAAATCATACGGAAGCCCAGTTTTTCAGGAAGCCTTCTGCCTGGTGGCAAAATCTACAGATCACAACGGCTGGTTGGTGCAGCAAATGAGGAGTGGTCGTGAGTGAAAATAACCCCGGTGATAATCTCCGTCTAACCTCTGGTGGTGATTTGACAGGATCGCAAAATTGCCACATAATTTAGTTTGATTGTCAGATCTCTGCTCAGGAGGAATAAAGGATGGGAACCAGCAGAGGATATTTCAGGTCAAGACAGGCAGAGCTGTGTGTGGAGGAGGAGTTATGCAATAATCAGCTTGTGTTCTCCTCTTCGGAGCTCACAGGACCTGATTCACTGTTGCCCTCCATCTTGTAAAGTCCTTTATACCAGTGCATCGTGGGCATCAATCACAGCTATTCTAGAACGGTGGTGTTTTAAACCCACTTCACAAACATCTACGCAAGGTTCAGGGCAATGGTAAATCAGGCCCAGAAATGTAGATAACTGATTGAGGATTTAAATCCTCAGATTCCCTATTTTAAATGTTTTCTATTCTTTTGGTTGCAAAGATCCTTCTATACATTAAATCCCTACTGGTGGCTTGTTGAATATATAGCCCAGCTGGTTGAATCTGGAACCAGAGTGGGCGAACAGCACTGGCAGAGATGGGACCTTCCTACATTTATCTTACTGAGGTGTGGTGACAACATCAAAATCCTAGCTCGGCCAACTTCAATGCCAACATTAATCTGCCAGTATTCATAGTAGACAAACACCAAGCTTGAATGACTGAAGCGCAATTGTAAACCCAGCTGGGGCTGATTCTCATTGAGACTACGTCTCTCTCCTTTTGCCAGCCACATCCTCCCCCACACACGCTCCAAACCTAAACCCGTCTGTTCTGTGCCTGCTCAGCCGACTTAACCATAGAATTACTCTTCAGCACTTCTATAGCACCACAAGGTGGACGCCGCCCTTTACAACTGGTCAGTATGCCAGACAAACAACAAAAATCCCTCCCTGTGGAGTTTACATACAAGAGGCAGGAATGGATCCAGTACAAGAATATTAAAAGTGTCCTGAAGAGGGAAAACAATGCCTGGTCGGTGCCTTTATTTTGCTTCTTTGTGAGGTCTACAGAAGGCCTGACATTTTGTTAAAGGAGAAAGGGTTCCGCTTGTTTAATCACCTTAAATCTGATCAGAAACGACCAGTCTTGTCTTCCCAGGATTTGCTGGTGAACTTGGGGGTTTATATTATGCCTATTCAGTGAGTATGGTACTATTCAGCTGGCATGAGAGTGGCAAAGTTAGGCTCTTAAATTATAACTCTGCAGGGTAGAGAACATGTCTTTTCCCCCCCAAGCACTGAGCATTCTTTGCACTCGGTATTATGTCATAGTGAGCAGTTCTAGCCAGCCTGTTCGACTCAATCCATTTCATTGAGGGCTTATGTCTCAGGCTCTCTTCCTACTACAATAATGTATATAGGTATCCCAGATACTTGTTGCATATACACATAGGCTACTTGGTGCATGTATTCAAAATACAGAGGTATGGATCTCAAGTGCTCTGCATTGCTTAAGGAAAAGGAAATACATTCTCCCCAACCCATTTTGTTTTGACTCATGCAATAGACACAGATTTGCTGAGCTCCAAACCCTATGTTTCAGACTCTTATGAATGCTCAAGCCACGTGGTTCTCTCTCACTAGGTTTGACAATCTAAGCAATGCAGGTAGTATTCCCCTCCCTCCCAACACACTAGCTCTTCCGCAAGCTCTCCTGTGCATGTGAACTACAACAGGGGTCAGCAACCTTTCAGAAGTGGTGTGCCGAGTCTTCATTTATTCACTCTGATTTAAGGTTTCGCATGCCAGTAATACATTTTCATGTTTTTAGAAGGTCTCTTTCTAAAAGTCTATAATATAGAACTAAACTATTGTTGTATGTAAGTAAATAAGGTTTTTAAAATGTTTAAGAAGCTTCATTTAAAATTAAATTAAAATGCAGAGCCCCCTGGACCGGTGGCCAGGACCCGGGCAGTATGAGTGCACTGAAAATCAGCTCGCGTGCCGCCTTCGGCACGTGTGCCATAGGTTGCCTACCCCTGAACTACAACATACTTAGCTTCTTAGCTAATGCCAGCATCGCCATTCATGCATGAAGGTGGAAGACTTTCTCATAGGGTATGGCAGGAACCACGTCACTGGTAAAAGCCATGTGCAGGAGGAAAGCCATTCCTCGCTATATTAGTGAGGGGGTTGGGAGCAATTCCATAGTTACGGCCGAGTCTAGACTTCCATTCCAAGCCCTGTTTTCACTCTAACTTTTGATCAGAGTGACCCATTTGTTTGCAAATTGAAATGCTTAAAGCAGGGTAGGAGAAGGATTTTTCCTTAGAATCTGGAGAGTACAGGCAGTGTTTATGCTACCAAATCAAAAATTCACTGTGGCTTAGAGTTTTCTCCAGTGCCTAATGCTTTTTTTAGTCCACCTGTTCTTAGCAGGGCCGAAAATTTCAAAAACATTGAACTTCACAGAAGTCTGCAGCTCTTTAGTTCCTGTGAATGGGGAAGTTTTAAAATGAGAGGGCATTTTCCAGAGGAAAATTACATCACAATCTCAGGCCCCGATTCAGGAAAGCCCTGAAGCAGCACATGATTAAATTCTAGTGACTTTAATGGGATTTAAAACCCATGGATAAGTGATTTCCTGAACAGGGGTTAACCCTTATGGACCACAGTCACAGACAGGCTAGACAAGTTAGTTGCATTATCTTGTATAGTGGAATCATCATGCTGGGACTTTAAAATTTGCATCCGAACACCAGAGACTAGACAGGTCTGGTTTGCTACCATAGAGGAATGAGAGGGGGGGAACCCGGTTGAACAGGGGTGAAGAGAGTTTGAAGAGGAGACCCTGGGTTTGTCAGACAGATGAAGAGCTGGGGGTCAGCAGGGAGGAGGAGTTGTTCCCAGGCAGTGAAGAACCCCTGTCCTGTTCTTCCATGCCCCATTCTTCTACTCTGAAGGCCCCAGGCAGGAGGTCCCAGGGAGCAGAGAATGCCTGCCCTGCCACAGGTTTCAGAGTGGTAGCTGTGTTAGTTGTTTTTACCCTGCCACACACACAGCCTCACTGCTAAGGACCCAGGGAGGATTTTTTGGAAAGGAAATTCCTAAACAAAGAAATCAGACTGGAGGAAGGGGTGAGAGTGCTGGGGAAGTTGTGCTTATTAAACAAATAAACCCCCAAGCCCTTAGAAGCTGAAGAAATTCAGCGTTAAGATTAAACCAAAAAGAAACCCAAAGAGCTGAGAAGTCTACAACGGCGCCGGCACCCCAAACAACCTCATCTCTGCCCTGGAGCGATGCCAGCTGCCAGTCCATCCTTCCTGCAAAGTCACAGCTAGGAACTCACCTGTGGGCACAGGTGCTGCGCTAACACCGTGGGTATGCCTTCGTCCAGCACCTCTCTGCCACCGTACTGAAAACAGAACGGGGTGGGGGGAATAAAATAATGAGTATGTTAAATGAAAGTCAGTGGAAACAAGAACCCCCACACACACTACAGTCCATCAGAATCACAACGGTACCTTTCCTACATTGGCCTGGCCCAGGTACCGCAGGTTGTACAGTAGCCTGGGGAGGAAGAAACAGAATTAGGACAGGGAGTCCATGCATAGCTCCTCTAAGGTGTCTTGCTATGGCACAACGTAAAGCATGCACCAAACCCACTCACCCCCAGAACGGAATGATGCTGGCCGCTTTACGGTTGAGATTCTAGATGAGTCACAATACTGGTACCAACCTTAAGGATCTCCACAACCCCTGGGCGTGGAGCATGCGTTTCAGCGCAAAAGAGCAGCTGCCTGGTGTGTGTTGGATGCTGAGGACTGCTCCAGAGCACACGCTGCAGTGGAAACGCTGCCCAGCCCCACATATGTAACAGAGAGCTCTACTCCCTTCCCCATCCCAGCTTGGCTTCATTTCCCAAGCTCAGGGCTAACCCAATGCTGGGCACGTGGGCTCATGTCGTCCCTACCGACGCGTGTTCCTCAGTTCCAGACGGCCCTACCTGCCCCCCTGCAGGCACCGCTCCTCCTTCTCCTCTGTGTGTCTGTGCTCTTGTTGGAGCTGGAAGCTGGGGACCTTCTCCCTCAGCACTTTCAGGTAGGGCAGCAGCGGCTTGTACATCCCTCCGTCGTGCCACTTCCACCGGATCATGCGGAAGCTCAGGGGCTTGCCCTTCAGCTTCTGCAGCACAGTCCCTGCCTGAAGGAGAGGAGAGAGCCAGGGCACCCATTGAGGGCAGGGGGCTTGGATCATCCCATGCCAATCCCCTCCCTGCTTTCTGTGGTGTAGCTGTGTGTACTCTCAACAGCTGTTAACAATGGAACAATCCGGCCCCGCCCCTGGGATCCGGCCACAAACTGCCAACACATCGTTCCTCCCCTTCCTGCTCTCTGAGATCAGGGAAATTGTTCTGTATCCATCCCACGGCCAGACACCTCATCCCTCTGCATCTCCCTCCCCTGCCCCACACACCAGTGAGGCTTTCACTTCAGACAGGATCCCAGGAGAGGGGGGCGGCACATCAGCTCCTGAAGGCAGGAGTTCCCCCCACCTGTCCGTTGCGTGCATTTCTCAGGGAAAAGCCACTGATCTCGTCAATGACATCTCCAGCCAGCACCACCTCGTCCACCTCTGCCTGGCTCTCGGGAAGCACCTCAATGACGAAGATCCGACCGTCCAAGTACCTGAGGGCAGAGCCGAGAGACAGAGTTCAGCTGGAAGGACCGGATGAAAACATCCCAAGCGGCTGGGGAGGCAGGATTCCTCGGGCCAGAGGAAGAACTAATGTGGCTCTACATCCCTTGGCCCAAACAGGAGGTGGGTCCAGCCAGTTACAGCCCTTTTGCTCACCGGAGGACAAGGCAGCTGCTCGCAGAGTCCGTTGGCATTTGGGGTGTAACGGGTGCAAGCTTGCCATTCAAGTCATCCTTCCCCTAGCTCTGGTTTTGGCACAGGGGCATGTGCCCTGCCTTGGGAGCACTTTCAGCCCAGGTCAGGTTGGCATCTAATCAGGGACGTGGCCCAGGCCGTGGCCATTGGAGAGAGTCCAGAGAAGAGCAACAAAAATGATTAAAGGTCTAGAAAACATGACCTACAGGGGAAGATTACAAAAATTGGGTTTGTTTAGTCTGGAAAAGAGAAGACTGAGAGGGGACATGATAACAGTTTTCAAGTATGTAAAAGGATGTTACAAGGAGGAGGAAGAAAAATTGTTCTCATTAACCTCTGAGGGTAGGACAAGAAGCAATGGACTTAAATTGCAGCAAGGGAGGTTTAGGTTGGACATTAGCAAAAGCTTCCTAACTGTCGGGGTGGTTTAGCACTGGAATAAATTGCCTAGGGAGGTTGTGGAATCTCCATAATTGGAGATTAAGAGCAGGTTAGACAAACACCTGTCAGGGATGGTCTAGATAATACTAAGTCCTGCCACGAGTGCAGGGGACTGGACTAGATGACCTCTCGAGGTCCCTTCGAGTCCTACGATTCTATGATAAGTCCATAGATCCCAGCAGCACCCACTGCAATGCGGCCGTGAGGCTGCTGAGCAGCAGGGGAAGGGAGAAGGAAAGCTGGTCTCTTACCTGAGCACCATCCCCAGTTCTCTGCAGGGTACCGTCTCATAGGTCATGCACACCTAGAACACAGCATCTGTCAGTACAGCCTCCAGCAATGGCTCCAGGTAGCACAAGAATTCCCTCTCCAGCCCCTTTCAGCCTTGGCAAGGAGGGGGGCATTTTGTCCCCATTAGTGTTTGCTCCATTTACATTTGGGGGAATTGCTCGGAGAGACGCCAGCCTGAGACCTCTGGAATCTGAGGTCATCCATTTATCCACAGAAGACGTGCAGCAGCAGTGAGCATCCCCCCTTAGAGCCCCACCCATGGGCCTCCAACCCAACCTTGAGCACCTACCGCCATGTCTTTCCAGAGTCTGCTAAACGCCCACCTAAGGTGCTCAGCCAAAGTTTGTTCAGTCTTCAGCCTCTCTGCTGAAACTGTCAATCAGAGCGGTGACTGTGGTGGTGCTTTTTGAGACAGACTCCAGGCTGCTACACACTGGACGGAGGCCAGGGCTGGCCACCCATCCCCACACTTCTTAGGTTGCCATGTTGTAATGACCTTTGGACAGTGGAGCCACAGGTTCCATGTCCCATTACTAACCCCTGGAGTCATCTCCTTCTGGGAAGGCAGCTTTCTGATCTCACTGACACACGGTCATTCACTGCAGGTCTCTAACCTGGGATTTAGGCAGGGCCAAGGCAGACTCTGGAGGGATTAGTCTGCAGGGGACACACACACAAACCCTGTATTCCCCCCAGAGAAACACTTCCCATCATGCCACGTTAATTAAAGAGACACAAGTATCAGGGGGTAGCCGTGTTAGTCTGTATCCACAAAAACAACAAGGAGTCCAGTGGCACCTTAAAGACTAACAGATTTATTCAAGAAGAAGTGAGGTTTTTTACCCACGAAAGCTTATGCCCAAATAAATCTATTAGTCTCTAAGGTGCCACCGGACTCCTTGTTGTTTTTAAAGGGACACAGGCAACCTGAAATGCAGTCCATTCAGTTTTATATAAATACATAAAATGAACTATTTCTAAGATTTTGAAAATCCAGTGGAAAAGGGGAGGGGATAATTTAAAAAGAAATTAACACTTCCCTGCAGGTTTGCAACCTCCTAGCACAAGAAAGCCAGAAAAATGGAACTGAGTGAAACTGACCGGCCTATTTTCATTGTCTAAACCCAGAGAAATGCCAGATGTATAAGAGCAGCAGTAATAATAGGAACTTAGATTTTCAAAATTCCTCCAATTTTAGATACCTGCGATGTTAGTAACTTAGCCCCAGTCCTGTAAACACTGACTTACCTGCTTCACTTTACTAGCAGGAGTGATCCCTGGGACCCAAGGGAGTAAAGTGAATCAGGGGAGTAAGTGTTTGCTGGTTCAGGACCTATGTTAAGGAATCACATAATGGGCTAGATCTTCAGCCCATGTAAACAGATGGCACTTCATTGACTTCAATGGAGCTATGCCGATTTGCACCATCTAGCCCAGACATGGGAAAACTACGGGATTGTCCTGCCCAGCCCCTGAGCTCCCGGCCGGGGAGCCTAGTCCCCGGTCCCTCCCCCGCTGTCCCCCCTCCCCTGCAGCCACGCCGCCGCACGGGCCGCGCTCTGGCCCGCCGCTCCCGCTGGGCAGCGTGGGGAGCGCAGCAGACTCTGGCCGGGTGTCGCGGATGCGAGCTCCTGCTGCTGGTAAGGGGGTGGGGAGCGGGGGGGGTCGGGTGGGCAGTCAGGGAGGAGGGGGTGGTTGGATGGGGCGGAGGTTCTGGGGGGGCGGTCAGGAACAGGAAAGGTTGGGAGTGGGAGTCCCGGGGGGCCTGTCAGGGGGCAGGGATGTGAATAGGGGTCGGGAGGGCAGTCAGGGGACAGGGAGCAGGGTGGGTTGGATAAGAGGATGGGATCCCGGGAGGAGGTGGTCAGGGGACGAGGAGCAGAGGGCGGTTGGATAGGGGGTGGGAGTCCCAGGGGGGCTGTCAGGGGGCAGGGGTCTGGATAGGGGTTGGGGCAGTCAGGGGACAGGGGGGTTGGATAGGGGGCGGGGGTCCCAGGAGGGGGCGGTCAGGGGACAAGGAGCAGGGGGGGTTGGATGGGTTGGAGGTTCTGAGGGGTGCGGGAAGTGGCGGATAGGGGGCGGGGGCCAGGCTGTTTGGGGAGGCATAGCCTTCCCTACCCGGCCCTCCATACAGTTGTGCAACCCCGATGTGGGTCTCGGGCCAAAACGTTTGCCCACCCCGATTTAGCCCAATGATTTTCAACCTGGCAGTGTCTCTTGAAGTCTAACAATGTTCTGTGTTTATGATCCAGGTATTCAGCAAGGGGCCACCCAGCAGATAGAAGGAGGAAGAATAAAATCTTGGATCCCGCATCAGAGGAAGAAGCAGAGTCTTACCGGCAGCAACCAACTTTCATCCAGGAAACTGGAATTCTGCAGACAAAGCACAGCAGAGCAACCGGTGTCAAGTAAGGAGACGAAGACCTCTGCACATAGAGTTATGTTAGACACACAAAGCTGCTGCCCAGACCAACTTATTACCTTACCTGCAGATCCAGGGAGAAATTCATCTCTGACACCACCAGCATCAGTGAGAGGAACGGCTCTGTAAGAGGGGGGACCAAGAGCCAACATTACTGCCAGACTCCTCACCAGCTGCACACTGGCTTATCCCCATGTCCCAGGGACACTGCAGAGGTCCAGATCAGAAGAGATTTTCCATGTAAGTAGCAGACAATAGAGGACATGGCCCCCAATTTGGACAACAGGGAGTTTTAGATCCTCAGGGTCATACTGTATTAAGAACAACAATACTTGTCCAACTGTACATACCAACAATATTTTGCACTTCTCCAGTGCCTTACATCCAAGGATCTCAAAGCACTTTACAAACCTCAATGGATTAAACCTCATGGCAGCCTGTGAAACAGGGATTATTATGCCCATTTTAGAGAAGGGAAAACAAAAAGGCAAAGTGACTTGGTCACGGGGTCCAACCAGACTGAGTCCATTGCAGGATCATGGCTAAGTTCACACAGCAAGGCTGTGACAGAGCCAGGAAAAGACCCCAGCTCTCTCCAGGTCTGCACTGTAGGAGCTGCGTGCTATGTCACACAGCCACAGAACTCTGACCAAAACCACACAGCACACAAACTAACCTCATGGCATGAAATAGAATTCTAACTCGGCTACAGAAAAACAGCTGACCAAGAAGCACTCTGGACAGGGAAAGGGACAGCTCCATGAGCACACTGGCCTGTGGACACACAGGCATCAGCCAGCTGGTTAGCAGGGCTTTTAGACCTTCACTTACGGAATGTTGGTTTTTCACCCCCTATCCACCTTGCTACTGGCCAGAGCCAGGATTCTAAGGCCTTGTTAATGCCAGTCTTTTTTTGCTTTCTTTTTGCAAGAACATCCCATCAGAGACTTGTCTATAACAGCTCCTGCTGCATCGCTACCACGGGTGGAACCGCACTAGTGGGACACTTGTGCAAAATACCCTCAAAACCTTCTCCAGACATCCATCTGGAGTACAAATGCAATACACGTGGGCCTAGGGTGACCAGACAACGAATGTGAAAAATCGGGACAGGGGTGGGGGGAGCAATAGGTGCCTATATAAGACAAAGCCACAAATATCGGGACTGTACCTATAAAACCGGGACATCTGCTCACCCTACATGGGCCTCAATCCAAAGCCCATTGAAGTCAATGAGCATCATTCCATTGACTTCAACAGGCTTGGAATCATAGAAACCACCACTAGCAGGTAACTTTCTTCCACTTCTGTGTTTTAATCTCCAGTCCATCCTTCCTCTCCAACGCTAACCGTGCAATTATATTGATGGGTTTGTGTCACTTAGACTTCAACTAGAAGTCCAAAGTGATTTAAAAGCCATCTAGGAACAGTTTTACCACCAGTTATTTATCATAATCAAAAGAAAAGGCTTTCTCCCTGTCCCGGTACTCTTGGGAGAATAGTTGCTGATGGAGCCACACAGCATTCCAGCCTTTCATAATAGCTGGGAAAGTGTTCCAGTTCTGACATCCTCACCTGGAACCAGTAGGGTTTAGGCTGCTAAGAGTTACCTACAAGACATCAGACTTCTGCAGTTAAGGAAACACTCCAGTTACAAATCATCCTATTTAACTTTCCCATCTCAGATCCCTAACACCACCTTACAACTGATTCAAACTGAATGATAAATGTCTAATGCACCTCCCCAGCACTGAGACTGCTTACTTAGATTTTACCACTTCCTTCTGCTTAGACAATAAAGCAGACGTTAGCTTTGCTCGCTGCTCTAGCACCGGGCTGTGACACCTGGGCTGCAAATGCTGCGGGGGGGAGGTTTAGATCCAAACAAGAACTGTTTTATTGGCTTTAAAAAACAACAACTGGTGTTATTGCTATTTATTTTAGGTTTGGTAAAACTTAAAATAAAAACACCCTCACAAGACCAAAGTTTTGGGTCTGACTAAAAGGAGGCTGATTTTTTTTCCTGTATTACAGTAGTGCTTAGAGATCTCAGCTGATTGTGTTGTCTTCATCCTAGTTTAGTTTGCAGCTAAATAGACCAGGGTGGGAGAAAGGAGGTATTAGGATCCATATTTTACAGATGGGAAACTGAGGAACAGAGAGATCATGTGACTTGCCCAAGGTCATAAAGGAATACTGTGGCAAAGCCAGGAATTTAACCCAGCTCTTGGAGTCCCAGCCCATCCTTCTTTTCTGTCCCTGTTAGGGAACAGAGTTTTCTTATAACCATTCATCGCCAAAAGTTTTAGTGATGAAGGTCAAATTCATCCCCTGGTGTAAACTCTGCTGACGTCTACGGAGTAACACCAGGGATTAATTTCATCCTGACTTCAAAATAATAATCTCATTTCATCCCTTGAAATGGTTCCATCACAGTGTCCTTACTCAGATAAAATTCTTAAGGAGTTGAATGAATAAGAAGTGCAGGATGGAAGCTATAGTAAATCCAGGAACTATATATAAACTGGAGGTTTTCCAGAATACAGGATTGCATACCCTGGCTTTCAGTCATCTTCGCTTCATAAATGGGGAGAAATATTTTAGACCTACATCTCAACCAATTTGTGTGTTTTGTTTTGTTTTAAAGTGACATTACTGAATTTTGGAGGAAGTCTCAACCTTACCCATGAAATCTTCATTTCCCAGCACTGAGATCAGAAGATCGTAACACTGAAATTAAAAAATTTAAAACAAACACACACACACAGATACACACATGATTTAGTTGCACACCATGAACTGAACAACATGGCCACAAAACCATCTAAAATTCTACACTTTAAATTGCATCCATGGCACAAACAGAAATGAATGACCCCAAATTTGTTCTGGAAGGTGGTTTTAGCTTGGCACCCAGAAGCCTGGATTTTTATTTGAATCCTCTGGAGCCTGTCCACCTGGCCTAGAGAACTCAGGGGAAATTTCAAATTCTTCCTATTTTTGGCCAGGCTGGAATGATAAAATATAGAGGTTCAAGAAAAAAAAAAAAATCTTTCTCCTTAGGTCCAAGATTTGTATCAGTTCTTAGTTTATCCAACCCCAGTTCCCTGCTGCCCCTCATCATAAAGATATTTCATGCTGAAAGCTCTTCCTACCTCCAGCAGTTTTGGATTCCGAGCCAGCTGTTGAATGGCAGTAGCTAGTGACTTCTGATTTAAAGCTAGGCGCAGGAAGTACCGCCCTCGTCCCTGCGCTGTCAGCACCTTCTCACAGGAACTGGCTTTCTCTATCATGATTGACAAGGGGGTCACCCTATAAAGAAGAAATATGAAGAGGTGCCAGGAAACATTTACAGCATCGGCAGACGACGACCCATTCCCAGGCTCTGGATGTCTGCCAAAGGGGTCTTGGTCACTCACTTGTAATGGGATTCTCTTCCAGGAGCAAGTCATTGTGCCAGTTTCTGTAATGGCACCTGTCACAGTTCAGGGCAACTGCACCTGTATTCCCCCTGTAGGGTCCAGCAAGGGGACCCACTCTCAGGTTTCCAGCTCCCCTGGTCATCACCTCTCCTGGGTGGAGACACGTGTCTCACTCCCTTCTGACCAGTGTATTTTCAAGTTGCACTGCTTCCTGATCATACTGTGAATTGACCTGCAAAGTCAGCCTGCCTGAACAGGCCTTTGCTTCCTTTCCCTCCAGAGACGGCATACAGTGTAATTGCTGCAGTTATAAATTACCACACATTTCTCCCTATGCGAGCCACCTGTGTTCTTAAGGTACAAGCGCTACAGAGAACACATCTTAAAAAACAATAAAAGAACCTCCACGCATGCTAATAAGCCTACCAGAGATCACCCCAACCCTAACAGGGGCTCTGGCAGGAACAGTCCTTTAAAACCCCACCCAAGGGGTTTCAAGTTCATCCCAGTTTCAGCTCGGAACAAGCAACCAGTCTTATGGGGCCTCAGTAGGCTCAGTCCTTCCATCCCCTCCATAAGGATTGGGGCTCTCCAGGGACCAGAGGTCCTGTCCATTGGCTGGATCAGGAAGAAGGCCCTGAGCCAGTTTAAAACCAGGCTATTTATCCAAAAATCCTTTCTTTGTGCGTTGAGTTCTGGATAATCCAGTTTTAACTAGTGTATGTGCACCTGTTCACGGGGGGGCGGCTGCAAACGGAGGACTTGCATTAACGTCCCCCCCCCCCCCCAATAACACATACTCCGCCCCATTTTTTCATGCAGCGGACCCAAAAGATTGTCCAGGATATCGTCATCCAAAGGCCACTCACCCACTGCAGGTATCCTGCTGAGGAAGCTGCTCTAACCAGTGCCAATAATCTCGTCTCTTGAAGCCCAGCACCGGCTCTGAAGGAGAGAGAAGAGGAGCTCCTTTAGGAAGGCCCTCTGACAGGTAACCAGGAGAGCGCTTCCCTTGGAGATTCTGCAAAGGCAGCTGCCCCTATTCTTTCCACATGGAGTCACCCCTAACCCACACACACGACTCCCCAGGGAGTTCTAGGCCTCCGTGGTCCCTGGGCTCTACTTGTCCTTTACTAACAAGCACCACATGCACCAGTCTGTGTTGCTCCCCCTCTCTCGGGCCCGCACCACCCCTTGTAGCGTGCATGGAGTAGAAGTGGCCACTCACGTTTAATTCCTTTTCGAAGGATCGTTTCCAGGATCTCACAGAAGGGGGCTAGGTGCGGGGAGGCATCAGTGCACGGGCTGCTCCCCTCCTTGATGGCGAGGATGCACACTGTGAGACAGTGGGAGGCAAGCAGAACGCTGAGGGCACCTGTTCACATCATCCTCTTGTGGGACTGGTCTTGATGAGCTGGTATTTTTAACCAGAGCTAGAGCAACAGCTTGTGGAATAACTCTGCAGTCAGTCTGTTACCATCAGGTTGTTCTATTTGGCAGGAAGGTCCATGAACAGACCAAGTTCAAGTCACCTGGTCAAACCATTTGCTCAGCCCCCAGAGATATAAGATCAATGTTAAATACCAGGAGGAAAGCAAACTCACTCCTTGCTTCAGGCCTGGCTCATGAGAGGTAACTTGGTCTAGGGAAAGAGCACAGGCCTGGGCGTCAGGACTGCCAGAGTTCTAATGCCAGCTCTGCTAACAGACCACTCTGAGCAAGTCACAACCCCTGGGGCTGAGTTTCCCTACCAATACAAGGGGGAATAGCACCACTTCACCACCCTGGAGAGAGATAGGGAGGATTAGACAGTATCTATCAAGCGCACTGAGGTGAAGCATTCACACAGTCTTTCCTTTGTAGTACGCACAAAAGGCCCAAGACTGAAATGTGTCAAGCACCCTCAACTCTCCTTGACGGTCAATGGTGTTTGAGAGTGCTTGACGCCTGGCAGAACTGGGTACAAAAGCCAGCACCCCCTTCCCTTCTACCCACAAGGAAGGTGGGCATTTCAGCAGCTTGGTTGGAACCTGCAATTGTCCCCTTTCTATCAGCTCACTCACAGCTGATGGTCAGCCCTGTTACTATCTGGAGAGGTGGAGCACAACATACAGAAGAAAACGGCTTAGAACTTGTCTCAGGGAATAGGGGAAGCGCTGATCGCTGCCTGAGACAGGACATGGCTGCCCTGCTGAAGATCAGTTTTACTTTCTTTTCTCTATTGGGTTCCTGCCACGTTACTACCCTGTTTCTCTAAAGCCAGCAGCACTCTCCTACTTCCTAGTACATCGCTAGAAACCAGCTGGAGCCTGACAGCTAGTCTCACTTTTCGACCACAGCCTACACTTCTGCAATAAAGAGCAAGTCAGGAGGACTAAGAACCTCGTCTCCTTACAAACACTGCTCAGCAGCAGCAGCGATCTCTCAGGTTGAGGCAGAAGGATCTCCTTCCTGCTGCTGTAACGCCTGTCTGCCCCATACTTTCCCGAGTCCAGTTGAGGCCTAACCAGCGCAGAGTATAGCGGAAGAATGACTTCTCGTGTCTTGCTCACAACACACCTGTTAATACATCCCAGAATCACGGTTGCTTTTTTTGCAACAGCATCACACTGTTGACTCATATTTAGCTTGTGGTCCACTATAAACCCTAGATCCCTTTCTGCCGTACTCCTTCCTAGACAGTCTCTTCCCATCCTGTATGCGTGAAACTGATTTTTCCTTCCTAAGTGGAGCACTTTGCATTTGTCTTTGTTAAACTTCATCCTGTTTACCTCAGACCATTTCTCCAATTTGTCCAGATCATTTTGAATTATGACCCTGTCCTCCAAAGCAGTTTGAATCCCTCCCAGTTTGGTATCATCTGCAAACTTAATAAGCGTACTTTCTATGCCAATATCTAAGTCATTAATGAAGATATTGAAAAGAGCCAGTCCCAAAACAGACCCCTGCGGAACCCCATTTGTTATGCCTTTCCAGCAGGATTAGGAACCATTAATAACAATTCTCTGAGTACGGTTATCCAGACAGTTATGCACCCACCTTATAGTAGCCCCATCTAAATTGTATTTGCCTAGTTTATCGATAAGAATATCATGCGAGACCGTATCAAATGCCTTACAGTCACTACTCTCAGGAGGAAATGTAGGATAGTGGTGGTTGGTGGCTCCCTTCTGAGGGTGACAGAGGCACCCATCTGTCGGCCTGACATGGCATCCCAGGAGGTATGTTGCCTGCCAGGGGCCCATATCCGAGACATTACAGAGGGACTGCCAAGGATCATCCGGCCCTCTAACAACTACCCCATCTGTGAGCAGATCAGAAGTGACTGCAGGGCTCTGGGAGTGAGGGTCAAGGAGTTGGGGATGCAGGTAGGTGGTGGTCTCTTCGATCCTGCCAGTCAAGAGTAGGGGCCCAGGCAGAGACAGATGCATCCTGGAGGTGAATGCCTGGCTGTGCAGATGATGTTGACAGGAGGGCGTCAATTTCCTTCACCACAGAATTCTGTTCTCGGAAGAAGGACTGCTGAGCCGAGATGGCATCTCCCTATCAAAGAAGGGGACGTGTATCTTTGGATACAGATTGGCTAACCTAGACAGAAGGGCTTTAAACTCAGTTCAATGGGGGCAGGAGACAAAAGCCCACAAGTAAGTTAAAAAAAATGAAGACTGGAGCAAAGTACTCCACTTAGGAAGGAACACTCAATTGCACACATACAAAATGGGAAATGACTGCCTAGGAAGGAGTACTGCGGAAAGGGATCTGGGGGTTATAGTGGATCACAAGCTAAATATGAGTCAACGGTATAACATTGTTGCAAAAAAAGCAAACATCATTCTGGGATGTATTAGCAGGACTGCTGTAAGCAAGACACAAGAATTAATTCTTCTGCTCTACTCCATGCTGATAAGGCCTCAACTGGAGTATTGTGTCTAGTTCTGGGCACCACATTTCAGGAAAGACGTCGATAAATTGGAGAAAGTCCAGAGAAGAGCAACAAAAATGATTAAAGGTCTACAAAACATGGCCTATAAGGGATGATTGAAAAAACTGGGTTTGTTTAGTCTGGAGAAGAGAAGACTGAGAGGGAGCATGATAACAGTTTTCAAGTACATAAAGGGTTGTTACAAGAAGGAGGGAGAAAAATTGTTCTCGTTAACCTCTGAGGATAGGACAAGAAGCAATGGGCTTAAATTGCAGCAAGGGAGGTTTAGGCTGGACATTAGGGAAAACTTCCTGTCAGGGTAGTTAAGCACTGGAACAAACTGTGGAATCTCCATCATTGGAAGTGTTTAAGAACAGGTCAGACAAACATCTGTCAGGGATGGTCTAGTTATCACATAGTCCTGCCTTGAGTGCAGGGGACTGGACTAGATGACCTCTCGAGGTCCCTTCCAGTCCTACTCTTCTATGATTCTAAGAATCCTCCTCCCACCCTCTTTGACTCCTTCTCAACAGGCATCTGGAGACACTCCCAATTGCCCAAGAAAGGGAAGTGACTCACAGTGAGAAACCATCTCAGAGTTAAACTCTCTGAAACCGAATCACCTGCCAATATCAGCATACAATAGGCTGGCTTCTGTAAATATTGATTAATCTTTTCTGGGCTGTATGCTCTGCCCTTCAGTCTCACAGGTCAGAGCCCTAGGTCCAGGATGTACATTAAAGTAGTGAATCCAGGGTTCCCTCTTCCAACCCACCCCCAAAATAAAGGAAAGGGTGGGGGGACCAGTCACCAGAAGAATGTGTGTCCCCCAAAGGGATAAAGGTGTAAGAGCTTATCGGAGATAGCAAAGATAGTACCAAAAATATGCAAGTGAAGGGTTGGCTGGTTTCCAGGGATGGGAACGGCTGGATGTAAAGGAAGAATGCATGGTGGGGTCATCATCCTTTGGAGGAGAAACTGGTCTCTACTTGGAAAGGATAACAACCCAGAATAAAAGTGACTGAGGATTATTACAGCCTGCCTGAAGGAGGAGAATGGACTCTCCTTTAGCAGGGCTGTTGATTCCATGGCAGATTCTGTACAGGTGTTTCAGCGGCATTTGCTCATCTGGGGACAGCTTTGCAGGTAGCAGCTCAAAACATAAGAGAGTCTAAGGCCCTTGCAGATAGACAGAGTCTCCCAAGGAATGCACACACAGGTCACAGCATACTGTACAGTGAGTAATTACAGCAGGTTTTCCACACTCCCCAGTGTGTTCTAAGGCACAAAGCTGGTGTTCTGGCAGCAGTGTGTGTGTAGAGGAGATGGGCAGTGAGGTGTGTACCAGGATCTTCCCTGGCTCCCATTTTATTACTTCCCTCCAATACCCTGTACGGGTCAAACCAACCTTCCAGGTTGTAAACAGCTCCCACCAGAGCATGTTAATGCCACCTCTTCATTCAGCCACAAGGGGGACGCTCAAGAGCTCTAAACTCCCCCCCAAGGCTGACCATGCTGTTTCTCTACTGTTCCCAACTAGGGCTGCCACATGCGGAACAATCTCTCTCACCCCGACCCCCGCTGGTTTCCTATAAACCCCTCACCGGGATATCTCGGTGCAACATGGCAATGCTTCCATCACAAAGCAATGGTGTTAGCTCACTGCAGCACCGTGGGCCCCAAGATCAATTTCAGCACCTTGTCAGTGTCCCATGATCATTGTTCATAGGGCCCCCGTCCCCACAAAAAGGCTAGCCGGACTCAGGAAAGCCAGGGCAGGGGATGGCAACCTTACCAGGGAACTGAGCTCAGCACTTACACTCAGACCCTCTGCAAGACATCAGTCCCCCAGGGGAGTCCTCACTTTGCAAAACACGAGGGCAGCCTGGCTCTCAAGTCTCCCCCAAGATCTCTGGCTCTCAGGCACCTGCCCAACTCGGAGCAGCATCAGTCACACACCCCCTCTCACCCAGTCCCTTGTAAATCCCTCCAACCATGCAGCCACGCCCAGGTGCCTGCATCTCCCCCCTCCTCCAGCCACTCACCTTTCAGGGTTCCCAGCAGCGGCTCTTTCCCAGTCATGCTGCCCCCCTCCTCAGCCGCAGCAGCCCCACAGACACCTGCAGGGCTCCACCCAGTGGCGACTGTGAGTCCCTTCCGCGAACACAGGGCAACAGACTGGGAGATACCACTCTCTCTGCAGCAGACAGGGGGGAGCAGAGGGGGCAGGGCCTAATTCAGTACCTTTGCTGGGAGCCAAATACAAGGCTGTGCATTAGGAAAACTGGAATAATCTCATCAGCTCTCCTGGAGGGAGACGAATCATGCTCCCGGGATGATGGTCTGGGGTGAATGATTAGTAAGTGATAGAGACGCCCCCCCCTCCGAGGAAGAGATTTTAGGCTGTTCCAGCAGCTTTGGAATGTTGATACTTATTATCCTGCAACAAGTCAGCGGCGTGATGACGCTAATCAGAGAAACATACCTGAGGTGGCTGGGTTGCATCCTGACACCTCTGTGGAGGGCCAAGGAAAACCCAGACCTCATTATCATTACTTATTATTCCTGAATGTGTCTTTTAGTTCCCATTAAACAAACATGATCTCCAAATGCAACAACATCCAATCAACTACATTTCTTCACATTACTGTCTGCACTACAAACATACAATTCAATCAGACTATAATAATTAACAAGGCCAAACTAGGGGTGTTTGCAATGACAAATAGGAGGACTGTGCATCTCACGTTAGCCCCTGGGCTATCAAGGCATGACAGAGTGAGATTTAAACTAAACTGGTGAGTGAAATTTTAGTATCTCATTGAAACACACATTGTAAAGCCTTTCATCATGAAAATGAAAGGGTTTTAAAATTAATATTTGTGCCTTCAATTTTACTGCTATAATATTGCTTAGAAACTACAAAGATGAGTGCTATCAAAACAACCCCTACATTAGATAGATCCGCAACTCACTTAAGGATTCTCTGGACATTTGCAAACTGAAAGAAAGCTCACCTGAATGACACATTGCTCTTACAGGTTACAGATAAAAACAACGAGGAGTCCTTGTGGCACCTTAGAGACTAACAAATTTATTTGGGCATAAACTTTCGTGGGCTAGAACCCACTTCATCAGATGTAGAAGTGTGTTCTAGCCCACAAAAGTTCATGCCCAAATAAATTTGTTAGTCTCTAAGGTGCCACAAGGACTCCTCGTTGTTTTTGCTGATACAGACTAACACGGCTACCCCTCTGAAACAGGTTACAGATAGGAAATGTTGCTGGTAGCCCTGCAAGCTCATAATGCCACATACAATTAATCATCATTAATAATTAATACATTTTATTTCATATAGCATCTTTCATGCAATGCATCCCAAAACCTTATACCACTTTTTTTTTTTTAACTTCTCCAGGCCTCAGTCCCCTCATCCATAAAATGACCTGGCTTCTTAAAAGAGTTGCTCAGAGGCTGTTAGTTAATATGCCATGCTTCCTTCCAGTGGAATAAAGGTGGGATGGTAACACATGAAACCCAAACCCCATGATTTGGAACTTGCACATATAAAAGGCAGATCTTTCTAGCAGGTGGAGAGGCTGACACCACTGTGATCAATGCAGTAAAGATGGCTGGATAAAGAGCTTGAGCCAGTAGGGAGAGGGAAAGCCGTATGGCTAACAGAGATGCCCCCCCAAAAAATGATTTTGTCACTTGCAAAACATGTTTAACAAAAATGGGGAAAAAAACATTTTTCTTCTATTTTTTGGTTTCCATTGAAAAATCAAACTAACAAAACTGATTTTTTACTATTCTGTGTATTTATTGATTGCAACTGACAACCACTTTTTTTTGGGGGGGGGGTTTGCTGAAAACTGAAAAATGTTTGGGGTTTCAGTTTTTCAAAGAAAATCAACATGGTGGAAATGGGCATATTTGGATCCAATGGAGCTCCTGGGACATTCATATGGAACTATGTGAATCTGGAGAACCACCCCAGAAAAAGGCTATCTCCTCTGCCTCTCCTTTGCCTGAGACAGCCGCACTCTACCCTCATATCTGAGGCCCTGTCTACACTAAGGTCATTTTCCATACATTGCTCACCTCTGTTAGCAACACTGGGAACACTATAGAAGATCACCAGCTACCACCAGGGTTTTTAACACCGTGCCAAGTACCCATGATCAGGGCAGGTCTAATGGATACTGTTAAAAACAGCAGCAGCCAGTGGCCCCTCTACACTAGGATTTCCAAGGTAACTAACACCAGTAGAGCAGCTGAGCTGGTGTTAGAAAAAAAGTGCAAACTGTCCCTTCAGTATTCTCAGGGCCTGAGAAGTGCTGTAGGTACCGATGGAATGGCCACTCCTTTTATCTCCTGGGAAACCCACCCTGCACAGGAAAAGTAACCACACTTCATCCAGCAAATGCTCCCCGGTTCTCCACTCCTGCAGCCCCTCCTTTAGAGCCAGAGCGTCCCAAAGGAGGACGTGGGGTTTTCCACTGCGACTGGAGCATATAGGCAGCTCCCCCATTGTGTGGCTGGGGGGGTCCTTTCTGCTTTTAGGGTGCGCGCTTTGAGATCCTCTGGTGGAAGATGCAAAGAGTTAATCATTGAGCAGAGTTACTATTTAACTCGCCTGATGTGGGAGGGGAAATGACTGACCCGAGCTAAAGAAATTCACCAGCTCCAGGCTAAGGGGCGGGGCAGTAACGGAGCCTCCAGCGCAGGCAGGAAGCGGGAGGAGGCCCACGCGACCTGGCCCGGGAGTTGTTGCCCCAGCTGGGCGTTCCGTGGTGGAACGTTGCAACACCGCGTTCCTAGCCCCAGCCCCCTGCAGAGCATGGCCGGGCGAAGAGAGGCCGATCTCGGCTCGCTGCTGGTGCAGGCCCGGGTGGCGTACCGAGGGGCCTTTGCAGGGGCGGACCCTGAGATCGCGGTGTCAGCCCCCGGCAGGGTGAACCTGATCGGAGAGCACACGGACTACAACCAGGGCTTCGTGCTGCCTATGGTAAGGGGGAGGGCAGAGGGGCTGAGCTTGGGGGCCCCGCCGAAGCATTACTTGGGCTGTGGTCATGCCGGCCCCTCCGCCTTCCCCCGCGAGTTGGGCGCAGTAAACCCAGGCACTTCGGTACCATCCCGTTCTTTCATAGAGGAGCGGGGGATCAAGTCCGCATTGTTGCGAGGGTCGGGAGCAGAATCCTCCGCGTGTGAATGCAAGTTGCTGTCTCCCTCCGTGTTTCTGCAGCCCCCTGGCTCGCGGGACGAACACTTGTCCCTCGTGTTCGTTACACGCGGCGTCACTGCAGAGAGAGCTACAAAATGAACCGCCCCTTTCCCCAGAACTGTGGCGGAATAAAGAGCCCCCCTCCTAAGAGAATCACAACACCAGCAAAACAATAACTATCACTACTGAATTCTTCCCGCTCTGCTACAGCCTTTCTTTATCAGCACAGTGCTGTACAAACGGTAACCAAGTCACTCGGCTCTGGATGTTGGATTGGATTATACTGGAATTGGAAAAGGTTCAGAAAAGGGCAACAAAAATTATTAGGGGTCTGGAGCATCTGCCATAAGAGGAGTGATTAATAAGACTGGGACTTCTCTGCTTGGAAAAGAGATGACTGGGGGAGGGATATGATAGAGGTCTATAAAATCATGAGTGGAGTAGAGAAAGTAAATAAGGAAGTGTTATTTATACTCATAACACAAGAACTAGGGGTCACCAAATGAAATTAATAGGCAGCAGGTTTAAAACAAACAAAAGGAAGTATTTTTTTCACATAATGCACAGTCAACCTGTGGAACTCCTTGCCAGAGGATGTTGTGAAGGCCAAGACCATAACAGGGTTCAAAAAAGAACTAGATAAGTTCATGGAGGATAGGTCCATCGATGGCTATGAGCCAGGATAGGCAGGGATGGTGTCCCTAGCCTCTGTTTGCCAGAAGCTGGGACTGGGCAACAGGGGATGGATCACTTGGTGATTACCTGTTCTGTTCATTCCCTCTGGGGCACCTGGCATTGGCCACTGTTGGATAGGATGACCAGACGGCAAATGCGAAAAATCGGGACGGGGGTGCGGGGTAATAGGTGCCTATATAAGACAAAGCCCCAAATATCAGGACTGTCCCTATAAAATCGTGACATCTGGTCACCCTACTGTCAGAAGACAGGATACTGGGCTAGATGGCCCTTTCGTCCGACCCAGTACAGCCGTTCTACTGGATAAAAATCAGGCCTTGGGACAATAAATCCCCCAGTTTAGTAAACTGTTAAAATTTTCCCCTTCACGGTGTAATGGTTTTTGGCCTAGCTGTGGCTATCCAGTGGCAATACTGCCAGACATGCTGGGTGTGTTCGGAAGCACTCCTTAGCAGCCTCTTGGCCTGGGCTTGGATTAACTTCCCCAAATGAGAATTCTAGGTCACAGGGTAACTCGTTGGAGAAGCAGCAAAGAATCCTGTGGCACCTTATAGACTAACAGACGTTTTGCAGCATGAGCTTTCGTGGGTGAATTTCACGAAAGCTCATGCTGCAAAACGTCTGTTAGTCTATAAGGTGCCACAGGATTCTTTGCTGCTTTTACAGATCCAGGCTAACACGGCTACCCCTCTGATCGTTGGAGAAGGTAGGAACCATTCTCATCTTCCTGCCATTCCAGGAAACGAACAAGTGTCAGACAGCGGACTTAGAGCACCACCGTGTGGGCACAGCACTAGGGAAAACAGCTTTCGGCCAAGATTTCCAACTGTGGATGGCTCCTCAATCCTTTTTTCTGGCATCTAAATAAATGGCCTAATTCCCAAAGGTGCTGAGTGCCCTTCGACTTCCTGCGCTCAGCAGGGCTTTTGAAAATCGTGCCACTTATTTAGGTGCTTAAATATGGATTTGGGAGCCTGTCTTTTGACGATCGTGGGCCTGGCCTGTAATTACAACTCCATCTCCTTCAGAGCTGCAGTCTCGCTGCTGAGCACAACAGGTAACATGGTCCTGGGTAAATGAGGTTACAGATGGGTTGTACTACCCTTCCCCTATTCCGAAAGTATGTCCTGAAGCAACCACTGGGCAATTAAACTGCTTAATTCTCCTTCTTTTCTTTACTCACTCTAAAGTTTCTGCCTCTCTAACTTTTAATTTGCAAACACGTGTTGATGCAGAGTTTTCTGCCCCTTCTGACTGCCTGGGGCAAATCCTGACTCCAGTAACTTGATCTCTGACTAGGACTTTATTTGGCAGTGGTAACATTGGGAAACCCTAAGAGAAAAAGCTAGTGTGATGCCCTCACTTTCCATAGAGCCTGGGCTGTGAGGATGGAATTTGTGATGCAATGACATGTCCACTAGCAGCTAGGCGAAAGCCATTATACTGGTTTCCTACAGGCCACCAAAGAGCTAGCACAGCACAGTAATGCCTTTGGGTCTCCTGCTCTAAGATGGGGAATCAGTGTGGTTTTTTTTATTTATTCAAGGCTGCTTTTCATGTGAACAAACTGGCCCAGGGATACCCAAACAACCTTAACGCTGCCCCCCGAGAGACAGCAGCCTTCCTATACACAGTGGCAGAATTATACACGTGTGCAGAGATGATGCTCTCAGGATTGCCTCCCGGTCAGAATAAAACCCTGAGTGGGAGGCAATCCTAAGAGCATCATCTCTGCACATGTGTATAATTCTGCCACTGTGTATAGGAAGGCTGCTGTCTCTCTGGGGGCAGCATTAAGGTTGTTTGGGTATCTTAATTGCAGGACATGGCAGCAAGGCCATCGCCATCCTTGTGATAAGAGGCACAAAGTAGCAACCGGTTCATAGAGAGTGGGAAATTCCTGCTCCTCGGGGCTCCAGCCTGCTCCCTATGGCCAATTTCTCAGTGGGAGCAGGATCCCAGCCTTAATGCCAAGACCCTCGGATATCTCTGCACTGTCAGTTGTGCTGGCTTTCCGGAAGCAGGACGTGTTGCAGGTTTCCCTCATTTCCTGTTGCACTGGGTGGGGTTCAGCCAACATCTCTCTCTGCAGGCCCTGAAGCTGGGCACCGTGATGGTCGGGAGCCCAAGGCGGGATGGAACGATATCCATCATTACAACCGCGGAGGAGGCAGAGGAGCCCAAAAGGGTGCAGTTTCCAGCTCCAACAGAAAGAAACACCCTGAGGCCTGGGGAACCTCACTGGGCCAACTATGTGAAGGGCGTGATCCAGCATTACCGGGGTAAGGTCCAAACGCACCTGGGCGGCGGGAGAGCTGCTTGGGTCAACAATGTTCCTGCAGGCTCTCAGGATGCAGCGTGCTCTGGTTGGGAGGGTGGGTGTTACAGTGGGACTGGGACAGAACTAGGAACAACTGTAGCCTCACTTCCAGCTGAACATTAGTGAAACCCAGCTGATCCCTGCAGCTGCTGTTCCATTTGTGTCTTGTCTGCGACTACAAGATAGTGCCTGAAACCCAGGTGCCCACTCTCTGCCTCCACCAGGCAGCCTGCCTTCCTGCTCCCAGAAGTGACTGCTCCATGATGAAACTGGCAGTGAGTGAGGGATATCTTCCTCCACTAACCTTTCCTCTCCCTGAAGCTGCTGCCCCAGCACTGGGCTGCAACTATAGAGAGACCAAACAGCAGTGGGCCAAGCCTGGTATGAGGATACAGCTTGGTTGTCTGGATTACTGCTTGGGAGCGAGAGCAGAAGAGTTAGAGACGGGCCTTGAACCAAGCTCATTACAGCTGTAGTTCTCAGCTCCTCGGAGATGGCCTTCACCTGCCCTCTATCCGGTGAGACACAGCCTGATGGCTACTGGCCTTTCTAAACTGGACATAGTTCCCTCAGCCTCTCTCCAACGGCAGCTGCCTCCCATAGCGTGTTGTACTCTCAGGGGTGTCACCAGTCCAAGTCCACTTCATTTTCTGTCTTGTCTCTGGATGGGCTCATTCTCCTTCTTCGCTTTGTTTTTTGTCTCCATTACAGCTGGTCCTCTCCCGGGCTTCAACGCAGTGATAGCCAGTAACGTCCCTCTGGGTGGTGGCCTGTCTAGTTCAGCCTCTCTGGAAGTGGCTACATATACCTTTCTGCAGCAGCTCTGCCCAGGTAACACAGAAGCCGGTTCATCAGCTCCATAAGCCTGGTGCAGGAGAGAACCTCTCTTCTGGGATCCTCTGTACCCAATCCAGATGCTGGCCAAGAGACTCTATAGGAGATTCTGTGATTCCAGTTCTCACCTTCACCACCACTGAGAGCTGCATCACAGCCACCGAGCTGCTCTCCCTGCCCAGAGCCCATCCCTTCCAGCAGGGCCCCTGGCTAACTCTGCACAGGACTAATAGGAACTCACTCTCTCTCTGTTGAGAATCAACCAGGAAGTTCTTTGGGTTGGCCAGGGTAGGTGGGGAATGGCCCTTTGGGAGCAAGTGTGAGAAAATAGCAGCACTTCCACCCTTCCCCGCGAGTGTATCAAATCAAATCGTCTGGCTGAAGAATGTGGCATCCAACATATGGTGACTGGATTGGTCCGTGCAGCCTGGTACCCTGTCTGTCATAGTGGCCAGCACATGTGATGCCTGAGAAGAAGACAAATGTGCCCCTCACCCTGGGGAAGGGTGTGCCTAGATTGTGCAGTATTGCACATGGGTAGGGAAGATTCCTTGTGACCCCAGCTGGTATATGATCAGCAACAGAATTAAGCACAGAATATGCTACATACAAGGTTTATGCCTCCCTTAAGCTCTGTTCTGAGGCCTTGTGCAGGCTCTCTGCAGCGGGGTGAATTTCACCCAGGCTGCAATTCCCCTTTGATTGCATAGCTGCAAACATTATTAGCAGAGATGGGTTCAAGCCACAGAATTTGGATTTGGAGTCCAAACTGCCTAAAGCATCCAGGGTTTTAGTTGGGAGCAATCTCTAGCTATAAATCCAGCCCTCTTTAAACAGGCAGCTGCAGTGCTGGCTCTGTAATGAAAGAAAGTGAAAATGAGCTTTAATTCCCCCCCATCCCGCCCCCGGGTCCCTTGGGCAAGGTGGGAAATGGCACGAAGCAGGCACCACGCTAATCTAGCTCTTTCTCATTTGGCACAGATGATGGGGATTTAGTAGCCAAGGCTTTGGCATGCCAGAAGGCTGAGCACACCTTTGCTGGTATGCCCTGTGGGATCATGGACCAGTTCATATCTGTGATGGGCAAAGAGGGCCATGCATTGCTGATAGACTGCAGGTCAGGACACGGACTCATAGCTTATTGTACCATCTAATGATGATACTCTCCGCTTCTACAGCACCTTCCCTCCGAGGATCTCAAAGCGCTTCCTGATCATCTGCCCATTAAGCCTCATAACAGAGGCTTGGAGAGGTGTAGGGCCAGACACCCAGTTACATTAAGGCCCCTTTGTACCACTCTGGCAGTGTAAAGGGCTGTGGAAATGAATTACATTTATATGCGGAGTGGCATAAAGGGTCCTCAGCATAAATGAGAATTTGTCCTTTGCCACCCTGTGTGACCTTGAGCAGGCCAGCAGAGCTGGGATTACAGCCCAGGTCTGCTGATTCTCAGTCCTGTGTTCTGCCCACTAGACCACACTGCCTCCCACAGTGCAGAATCGCTGCCTTGTCCCGAGCTGCGCCGTGTAACTCTTATGTCTAGTGTCTAGCTGGCTGGGCAAGGACAAGCCTAGCCTGGGAATTTGGACAGCAAGGTGAACTGCTCCCCCCTGGAACTTGTAGCATCCCGTGACCTTCAGCCAGTGACAAAGGGTCACAGTCCCCACTATCCAGCTCCCCCTAGCTTTTGGGACCGAGCCATTCAGACACAAGCCACGGAGATCTTGGGATAGGGCCACAAGATGGTGCTGTGGCTGCCGGATAGCCTTCCACAGGGTTATTATTATGGGAATGGAATGACTTGAACAGTAAAACCCTGACAGAAATCAGGTGTGTAACTTCATGGTAAAAATCTTTATAGGATCATGGCCAGTAAAACCCACCCTTGGAGGGCCAGGAACTCCAGAGTTACTGTTGAACATTTCCATTGCAGTAGTGCCTACTGGCCACGTGCTAGGTGCTGTACAAACACCGAATAAATGACAGCCCCAGAGAGCTTAAGGTTAAACTGAAGAGCCCCCAAACACCTGGGGTAGCTTATGTAGAGGGTAAGCTCTGGGGGGGGGAGGACTAGCTTTATCTGCGCATACAGGCCCTAGTAAAATAGAGCCCTGACTTGGGCCTGTGGCTGATATTGCAGTACAATTGGTGAGATGATGAAAATGCAGCATCAAAGTGCCCAAACCACCTTAACTCCGCCCCTTTAGAGATGCCAGCCTCCCAGCTGTGTGGGTAGAGAGCAGCTCTAACACTGGCTTTGTTCCTAGGTGGCTCTGAGCCTCAGAGTGATGTCCATGGTCTCGCTGTAAAGCAGGCTCCTGAGGCGCGCCAAGGTGGCTGCTCCGACGCAGCTCCCAGCTCGTCAGGGGCTCGGGTGGAAACAGGAAGTCCCGTCCCTGTGACCCTGCTGTGACCTCTGTTCCAGGTCGCTGGAGACTTTCCTCTTGCCTTTGACCGACCCCAGCTTAGTGGTTCTTATCACCAACTCCAACGTGCGGCACGCGCTGACGGGCAGCGAGTACCCCACGCGCCGGCGCCAGTGCGAGGAGGCAGCGAAGGCTCTGGGCAAGGCCAGTCTGAGGGAGGCCTGTATGGCCGACTTGGAGGGTGAGTGCAACGTCTCCCTGGGGTCACCAGAACAGTCTGCTGCAGCCAAAATCTTGTGAGACAGTTTGGGGAGCGAGCTTGGCGACTGGGGGTGGTGGGAGGAGGCGGTGGGAGAGGGGCAGGGTGGGGAGCGAGCTTGACTACCATGGGGAGGGGGGAGGCGGTAGGAGAGGGGAAGGGACAGTGTAGGGAGAGAGCTTGGTGACTTTGGGGGNAGACAGTTTGGGGAGCGAGCTTGGCGACTGGGGGTGGTGGGAGGAGGCGGTGGGAGAGGGGAGCGAGCTTGACTACCATTGGGAGGGGGGAGGCGGTAGGAGAGGGGAAGGGACGGTGTAGGGAGAGAGCTTGGTGACTTTGGGGGCGTGGGAGGGGGCAGGGACGGTGAGGGTGTGGGGACCGAGCTTGGCGACAGGGTGTGTGGGGGGGAGGCGGTGGGAGAGGGGCAGGGACGGTGTGGGGAGAGAGCTTGGTGACTTTGGGGGGATGGGGAGGGGGAGGAAGAGGGGCAGGGACTGCATGTGGAGTGAGCTTGGTGACTCTGCGGGGGGCAAATAGAGAAGTGAACTCAAAAGGTGCTGGGCAGCATGGGGCTCCATTCCAGCTGGTGCCGTTTGGAGGCTCTAGGCCATGGGTAGCGTTTCAGTCCAGCCTTGTGCGTCTCCAGCTGCCCGGGCCCTGCTGAGCGAGGAGGGGTACCGGCGCGCGAGGCACGTCATCGGAGAAATAGAGCGCACCTCCCGGGCGGCGCAGGCGCTGCAGGCCAAGGACTACAGGACGTTTGGGAGGCTGATGGTGGAGAGTCACAACTCCCTCCGGTATGGGCGTCGCCAGCCCTGCTGGGTAGGGACACTCCAGCCGGGGGTAGGGTAGCAATAGCTCTCAGGGCCCAAGGATGGGACACAAGGAGAGCAAGGTGGACAGATTTCCCGTGCAGTGTCCTACCTAGTCTCTCCCACCACTCACCGGTCCGGAGGGGAACAGCCTGCAATAAGTGACGGACTTTAGGAATAATGGCAGAGAAGAGCCTGTTCTACAGCCTCGGCGTTGGTCTGTACCAGAGGATTCAGAAGGAGGCCTCTGCCCCTGCTCCTCAAGCATGCCCATGGCCAGTTACCCAATACCCCTACCACTGAAGGGAACGTGCCAGGCTAACCCCAGCAGCTGGGCCTGCAGTTTGAGAGCCTTTGCCCTCTCCATTTTGGCTAGCAAATGCATGTGTTTCTAGGACTGGCCCTGAAATTCGAACTCGGGGGGAATCAAACGACTCTTCCATCTCCCGCTGCAGCCAGGTGCTATAGGGCTGGGTGTGTTAGGAATGTGTGTACAGGGACGCGGCACTGGCAGGCTGCCCAGACTCTGGTTTGTGTTTCCCAGGGATGATTATGAGGTCAGCTGTCCTGAGCTGGATGAGCTGGTAGCTGCAGCGCTGGAAGTCAGTGGGGTTTATGGCAGCAGGATGACGGGCGGAGGCTTCGGAGGCTGCACGGTCACGCTGCTGGAGGCCGGAGCAGCAGAGGAAGCTCTGCAGCACATCAAGGTACGTAGCCCTTCTAACACCATAACTCTGGCCTTCAGCCTGGCCTCAGGACTTGCAGCACAGAGCCCGGCTCCACCAGTGTGAGTGGAGAATTCTGACCAGGCAAGGTCGAGGCAGAGGAGGATGAGGCCCATGGAAGGCTGCTCGATCAGACTGGGATAGTGAGACAGACGAGTGTCTCCAGAGAATATCCCAGGAGAGTGAATAAGCAAAGTGACACGTAGCTGGAGACATTGCTTGGAGGACTTGGATTGGTAATGAGGCTATAGGACCTTTGGCTCGCTAGGGTGCTAGTCTCAATGTGACCATCTTACTAGTCCCATCAGATGGCCGTACCGAAGTGTATATGAAATGAGTTGTGGTCGGGGGCCAGTAATGCTCAGTCAGGCAGTAGCTTCCCTGAATGCATTCTGATCGCGTGGCCCATTGCATTAGCATGCAGACTCTGTTGGACTCTTCAGTGTTTGCTTCTCCTTTTGTCTCCTAGGAGAAGTACAATGGCACAGCTACCTTCTATTTCACCACGCCTTCAGATGGGGCAAAGGCACAGCCTCTGTAAGGAGTGACTTCCCTTTCTGCATAGGGCTCTCTGACCTCTGAGTCCTCAACGGTGTCAGAGGAAAAGTCCTGAGCCAGCTGCCTTCCCACTTCCTCCTGGAGGAAATCAAACATGACTCTGTTTCTAACTTCACAATGGAACACAGGGAAATGTACAAATCTGTGCCACTCAAATAATAAAACTAATTTTGCACAACAGTTCTGCCTCTTGACTTAACCATCTCCGTCCAAACCACTGGAGACCATATTCTGATCTCAGTTATACCAACATGTGGGTGACTTACAGTCCAGAGTTAACCCCAGTGTAATTGAGACCAGAGACTGATCCAGATTACTGCAGTGGTATGGGCAACGTGTAGTGGCAGTGTAGTAATGCCTTACATGAAGCTTAGTAATTACTGAAGGGAAGCATAGGGACTAGGATGACCGAGGGCCATGTGCCAAGTAGTCTGAGAGAAGGAGTCACTCATATGCTGGGAGCACGGTACATCCTAGCCCCTGTAACTCGTCCCTTGCCAGCTGGCACAACTGCCAGTCTTTGCCTCTGANGCATGCCCTGCCCTGAGCCCCCTGCTGCACCCTGCACCCCGACCCCCTGCTGCACCCCCCACCCTCTTGCACCCCCCCCACCAACTCCCTGTCCTGAGCCCCCGTCGCATCCTGCCCCCGAACCCCCTGCCCTGAGCCCCCTGCCACATCCCACACCCCTCCTGCATGCCCTGCCCTGAGCCCCCTGCTGCACCCTGCACCCCGACCCCCTGCTGCACCCCTCACCCTCTTGCACCCCACACACCAACTCCCTGTCCTGAGCCCCCGTCGCATCCTGCACCCGAACCCCCTGCCCTGAGCCCCCTGCCACATCCCACACCCCAACTCCCTGTCCTGAGCCCCCGTCNTAGTCTCAATGTGACCATCTTACTAGTCCCATCAGATGGCCGTACCGAAGTGTATATGAAAGGAGTTGTGGTCGGGGGCCAGTAATGCTCAGTCTGGCAGTAGCTTCCCTGAATGCATTCTGATCGCGTGGCCCATTGCATTAGCATGCAGTNGGTGGGGACTTCGGGAAGGGGTTTGAATGGGGCGGGGAAGAGGTGGGGCAGGGGCGGGGCCAGAGGCAGCAAGGGGCGTGTCAGTGATGCGGCCCTCGGGTCAATGCACTAGTCCTCATGTGGCCCTCGTGGTCATTTGAGTTTGAGACCTCTGTCCTAGCCCCTGTAACTCGTCCCTTGCCAGCTGGCACAACTGCCAATCTTTACCTCTGAATTTTTGCAATAAATGGGGCAGCCAGACTGTAGAGAAAATTGTTTATTAAGTGCAATATAAAGCCATGTAGTCCAGAACACCTGCAGACAGACTCTTCTTTGATACACACCGGAAGTATTCATGTGCCAACAATTGTACTTATCTCATGAAAGCTACAAAAAAAGTGGTTATGTTCTATTGTGGCTCTTCCGTATAAACCTTTTTAAAAGGGCAGGTTGTTAGAATTGGGATCAGCCAACAGGCTGCATTCTTCCCCAAATAACTTAATTAACTCTTTGGTTACAATTATTGTATGAACTCTCCTGTGGCAGCGAATCAGTGTGTTATAACTACAGTACAAAGCACTGTGATGCACAGCGACGGGAGGCTACAGTCAACGTGATGTGGCTTTGGTGAAGTGCCACTTTAGCTGAAAATACGTCCATGTCTAGGAAAAATAGTAGTCACCGAGAGCCCTGAAAGCCAGGAACTGAAATATAAGGCCAACTGGACATTCATCCAGTAACTAAATATTTCTAATGGGCTGTGTAAAACCACATTTGGTTAATTTCTAACAGACCAGGCTTCTTGTATTTAGATCAAAAACTAAACTAGTCCCAGTTCCCACCTAGGTTTAGGACAGGATGGTCATGCACAATGGGGAGAACGTGTGTATATTAATCACACACACACGGGTCTGGCTCACAGGGAAATCAGTGGCAAAATTCCCATTGAAGCCAGGTGCAAGACTGAGCCCTTGAAATGGTCTGTCCTGGGAGCTCTCTCTGGTTCTCAAGGAATGGCAGAGAAGTTCCATAGTCTGCTTCAATAAAACCAACGACACCTCCAGGGAATAAGGGCAGCTATTGTTTTTGTTCCGTGGCCTTTGAAAACCAGCCTTACCCACGAAAGGTAGGAGCTGCCGTTCTTACTAGGAACAGTTTCCCAAATGCTCATGAGCAGCTCCCATGCTATTCGGCTGAGGGTGAAGTTGAACCAGTCCATGCTCAGACCCAAATGTAAAACAAGAGCATTTCTCATTGGTAGATTTCAAAGGTGGGTCCTACCATCCCCATCTGACAGATGTGCCACATGGCACCAGGGTGTTAAGTGTCTTGCCCAAGCTCAGGGAAGGAGTCAGTGGTGCAGCCAGGGCTAGAACCCCCTAGGGTTTTGTCTCCCAATCCACAGCTCTAGCTTTTGGCCCATGCTGCCTCAGCTCTTGTTCAGCCAGCTAATGCTATGCAACGGCCTGGAGGAGCTTAGGGGGAGATTTTCAAAGGCATAAATAGGAGCTGCCCAATTCCCACCGACTTCCTATGGGAGTTGGGTACTTAACTGCCCTTCGGGCCTTTGCAAATTTTCCCTTAAGTCTTTAGGTTAATAGCCATATTAAACATCGGCACAGCTTTGTTGGACGTGTGGCTACGGAACTGAGTGCACAAGCCCTGCGGTTAGTACTGTACATTATGATCAGAATCGCTCGCTTCAAAGACACCCCCTCAGGGAGAGGGTTGGGAAGTGAAACATACGAACGAGTCACCCCGCTGGCATAACTTAGTGCAGTGTTGGCAGAGGCGTGTGGGACAGAAAGGCGAAGCTCCCCCCCGCCATTGCCATGAATGCCCTAGAGAAAGTGAACATACAGAGATTCCAGCACCACCGGGTTGGGAAGTAGCAGGGAGGGAACTCAGCAAACGGTATGGCAAGATGCTAGGATGCCTCATCGACCCAGAAGCTAGACACACGGCAATAACTCTAGCAAAGGATCACTGGACAACGGTCAGACGCATGACAGCCCCTACTGCCCTCAGCCTTGGGTAGCAGGACCGTGGGAGCGACTTGGTACACACAGCCGCAGCCTTGCCACCAAGCGGTAGCCATGCATGGCAGGGTTCCAGCACAGCTCTTGGCCCCAATGTGGTCTGAGAATGGCTGATGCTGGGGAAAGAACGACGTGGCTGAGGCTAAAGGAGAGCGACTGTCCCGCCCCCCACTTCTCTCTCTCTAGTTACTGGGTGACAGTGGAATGTAATACACTACAGAGAGTATTTTGGGCAGGGGATCAAAGGCCTTTACAAGTCATGCAATGTTATCTGCCTAAGCTGCACTGAGCTCCACTGTGGGAAAAGTGACACCAATAAGGATTTTGGGTCTTAGGTTTATAACCAAGTTGGTCTTTCAAGAAAACAAAATTACCCGTTTATAGTACATTTCTTCCGATCCTACGCCACTGAACTAGCAATTCTGATTCTTCCCTTGTAGTCCTCCAGGCTTTACTTGGCCTTCGCCCAAGAGTACGCTGTAGCTACAGTAAGACTGGACTGGTGTATGCTTTGCAGTACACAAGCTCCTCGATCTGGGATGCTGCAGAGGGTTGGGTTGCTGTACTGCAGAAATCAACAGTGGAGGATTTAGGTACTGATCTAAAGCCCATTGAAGTCACTGGGCGTTTTCCCATTGGCTTTGGATCAGGCTCCTTAACCAGTCTCTGCTATTACAGATGTTTCCCAAAAGCTGTGTCCTTAATGCTCATTGTAGATCTCATCTACCTAGGTTTCTTTATAAAATAATAAAATATATTTATATATACGAGGAAAACTGTACAAGAGTTAAGCAAAATTGCATCATAGAGCATTGTGGGTAATGCTATGCAAATTAAGGCTATAATTTGTTACTGCAATACCACAAATTAGCAGCAGGGGCTTTACACAAACAGGTGCGGTAGGCATGCAGCAATTACCCTGACCATCTACATTGCAACACGGGCTCATAAACAATAGAACTGTGCACATTTGCAGACCACAATGGAGTTGCCTCCCACTGGTGAAATGAACAGGGGGAAAAGCACGGGCTGAGCCAGCAGGTTGGAAAAATAAAAATGACCATGCATGACAGGTAGCACACAAGATAGAGGGGGAGCTGGATATTTAAATACAAACCAAAGCCCAGTGCAGTCAAACTCCCAGCGGGAGGCCAGCCATGTGAGAGTGGGTAGGCAGCGCATACACACACAGTCAGCCGGTAAGGATTATACTACACGGGACTCCACAAACGGCTGGCCAATGACCCTGCGCTGAGAAGCCTCTGCGACACACCACTCAGTGGAGATCCTAGGCCGGCCAGCCCAGAAACGGAGACCTCCAAATGCCAATCGCACACTTGCCACCCCATCCGCTGACTTGCCGCCTCCACGGCGGTGGGCTTCAAAGGAATGACCAGCGTGTCAAGTGCCACTACAGTTCTATGCCCAGGTGAGATTGGGTGGGCATGGCGGCCCGGAGCCTGGAAGCTGACCATAGCATGAGCCTGCCTGAAAAGCTCTGCAGTCTGAACATGCACACCCCTTTGGCAGCCTCTCCCCAGCTCAGGCTTCGAAGAACTGTGTCTCCATCTGTTTGGTGAGTGTTCCGCTGGACATCATGGTCCTACTGATGAACTCTTTGGTGACCTGCTTGGTGAGGGTGCCACTGCTCTCCACCTGCTGGGTGGTCATCAACATGCCATCTGCAACAAGAGGAGCAGGTCAGCCGTGGGCGTGACGGCCTACGTGAGGTGCTGCCCTGGCTCTTTCCTGGCTGGACTGTCAGACAGGTATCTGCAGGAGGAGCAGTAGCTTTTGGGCCCTAGCCTGTGTGTTGGGAACGAAGTTCTCTGCCGGACCCCACATAAAGGCCGTCAGCCACAGCAGGACCTGGGCTGCGTTCAGGAAATGCAACCATTGCAGACTGGCTTTCACCCAGTACTAGGGGAGGCAGAGCAGGCAGTGCTGCAGCGAGGACAGAGAGTTGTCGGTTCAGTTCCCATTGACAGCAATTTATTGTGTCTCAAAATCATTACCCCTTGGCACCAGAGGGGTGAAGGGATGGGGATATTTAAAGACGATTTTTTAAATTGTTCACTCTTCCTCTCTCTTTCTCCTTTCGCCCACCCTGCTGAAAGCCTTCAGCATTGAACAGCCTTGAGGAGCCCTCCAATAGCCCCTCCCTGGATGTCTGCAGAGCTAGGACCCTGAGATCTATGGGCAGTCAGGATTGTGCTGTAACTATTCCCTACACCAGGCACCTTCCTTTACACTGGCCGATACCAACGACTGTGACTCCGTACAACAATCTGCCCCATCTCCAGTGACTGAAGCATTCCAGACAGGAAGCCCTTACCTGTGTAGTAGGGCTCCAGAGAGGAGTGGCTGATGGTGGTGTTGGTGTTGTATTCCGTGGGGAGGTTGTACACTTCCTCTCTCATATATTGCTGCCCTCCGAACTGTGAGAAAGCTCCTGGAGAGAAGGAGGAGGAGAAAAGTCAGTTCGGGGAATGTCGCAGGAGCTGTACAATCACATGGAGCCCCTAGCTACCCGTCACTGAGCAATCAACGCTGACGACCCTCTCCCCATACCACTAGGCAGAGAGCTTATGTCATAACTGTTCCATTAGGAGCCCTTAAAGAAAGAAATCTGAAGAATGCTCATGAGAGATTGAGAGGCTGAAGGACCCTGTGAGGTGGCTGCTGGGTCTTGGGGATGCACAGTCATCGAAAGAAGAAGGTTGGCAATAAAGTAACAGTAATAAGTTCTCAGACTCCTTTCTCACCCAAGGATCTCAAAGCCCCTTATAAATATTACATTAAACCTTGCTGCCCCCGGGAGATATGTATTATCCTCATTCTACAGATAGCAAAACTGTGGCATAGAAATTGTTTCACCAGCAGAGGTGGAACGAGAACCCTGGAGTCCTGACCCAGTTTCTGGCTCTTCCCATGACTGCCATCTCCCACAGGTTCTCTTTTGTTCCCCCGCATAGACACAAGAAATGTGGTACCTCCATCTTGAGATTCAATGGTGATGATGCCCTCTCTCTCTGGCCCAAATCCTTGGGTGGTCTTGGCTTGCACTTTGAACTTGTAGGGGATGTTCTCGCTCATGTAGGGCACTGTCAAGGAGGTTTCTGGGTTGTCCCCCTCCACATAGATATTCCTGGGTTCCCCTAATCCAAATAGAAACACAGTATGAAGAGAGAGAATACAATGGTTACCTAAAGCCCACCATCATGCCCACCAACTTCCTCCCCACTCACCCCCCAGCTGCTACCCTCCTGCAGTTTCCACCACCCTCTCCCCTGCCCCACTTTATTCTTGTCTCAGCCCTCATCCCCCTTTATGACATCCCCTGTTCTCTGACGAAAGATCCCCATTTCAGTACAGGGCTGGGTCTCGGGCCCAGCCCTCCCCACTTAGGCTGCTCAGGGATTGAACGGAGCGGGAGGCTCTGTTCCTGGATCAGGTCTGCAGCTGCGACGTGCTATGCTTTAGCCCCAGCAAAGGGATAGTTTGCCACTTCTCCGATGGCTTGTTTCCAGCCCAGCCCGAGCGAGAACGTACCTCCTCCATGCAGCATCTCACAGGTGACCATGTAGCCCAGAATGGCCCCGTTGGGCTTGCGGGGTCTCTCCCAGCTGAGCTGAAGCGAGTCCGGGCTCAGGGCAGTGAACACCAGGGGTCCCGGAGCACTGGGGGTGCTCAGTGTAAATGGTGAACCTGCAGGAGAAACAGCGAGAGGTCAGTGCTGGATTGGGGGAGAGAAGCAGCAGCCTGGGTCTATGCAGGTCACTGCTGTAATGGGCTGGGAGTCTCAGCAGTTTGCATAGTCAACTGAAGCTGGCACATTGAGGAGCGGCATTCAAGAAGAGAGGGGGGGTGTTCATTTTAAAGGGGGAGTGAAGGAGCAACAACTGGGAGCTTACAGAGCCTAAACTTCGACATAGGGGTGCTGCCACCATGCCCCAGACCCCCAGCGCACCCTGAGGCCGGCCTCCATACCCCCCCGGGCAGTGGAGCAGCGTGTGAACCCGCTGCACCGGGGTCATTGCCCAGCCACAGGGAGATGGGAATGGAGTGAAGCCAGCGCCGTGCCCTCTCACCTGGTACAGGACTCAGCGGGCTCTGCGGATCCACCTGGGACTCAATGGTGATGACGCCCTCTCTCTCGGGGCCCCAGCCCTCCTCGCTTTGGGCCTTCACCTTGAATATGTAGGAGTGGTTTGGCAGCAGGTTGTCCACCACCACCGAGTTGTGAGTGGGGTTGGGGATGCTCAGTCTGTACATGTCTCCTGGAGGGGGGAGGAAGGAGAGAGACAGGTGCCACCTAACAGTCACAACGGCAGGGCTGCAGCCACAGTACAGAGCATGGGGGGGGGGAGGGGAGTGTCACACCAGATCAGAGCAACCATCTGTCAAGCCTGTTCTCTTGCCTCTGGCCACAGCCTGTACACGGAGCGGACGTGTCCTTACAATGCAGGTGGCCACCTACAGCAGGGCTGTGTTTGTGTTTATGGGGGGAATCTTTCCGAACCCCCAATAGCCTCACCCATGTGATAGGACCCCTCTGCCTTTAGAGTAGTCCTACGAGCTTGGGTACTCTGCCCTCATTGATCGCAGGGTTATCCGGCTCCTTTCCAGACCCAGCTGCAGCACTGAACTCAGTGCGACAGGCTAGGGAGGGGTGAGGGTGGGCTGGGGGGGAAGCATTGGGATGGTAGCTACGGTTACCCCCATAATGGCCACTCTATGTCTGTGTTTGCCATTGCGTCTCTCCAGCATCCGCCTCAGGGTCCGGAGGCGACTGGCTCTAAACACTGACTAGAATTAGTAATAGGGAACAAGGAGGCTGAATGAATCAGACTCGGGCCCCTCCTCCATCACCTTCCACCCAGTAGCGGCGCCAGCTCCTCCGGCGCCCTAGGCAGCAGAAGGTCCCGCCCCCAAAATTGACCGGACGGCCGGGGTGCCGGCACCCCCAAAATAGCAGTGCCCTAGGCGACCGCCTAGGTCGCCTAATGGATTGCGCCGGCCCTGCTTCCACCCGGATAGCTCACGGCACTTCACAGATGTCAGCGAACGAGTCCTCAACACCGGAGGGGGGGGGGGCATTTGAGCTAGTCCAGACGGGGGGAAATGAGGCGCCAGGAGGATAAATGATTTGCCCAAGGCCACCCAAGAAGTCTGTGGCAGAGCTGGGACCCCCCTAAAATCCTGGCTCTGCTCAGATCAGTGGCACAACTCCCATTGGCTTCAGTGGAACCTGGATTCCACTCTAGATCTCCCAGCCCCATGCTGTATCATGAAGACTCGTTCCACACCCGGGGCTGAGCCGTCAGCCGAACAGGGCTCACTGACCTCCACTGAGGAGCTGGTACTGCACGCTGTATCCTTGCACCTCTTTCTCGCACTGCGGCTCCTGCCAGCTGACTTTCAGGGAGGTGGGCCCCAGCGCAGAGAACACCAAGCGGTTGGGAGTGTCGGGGACGCCCAGGGCCATTCTGGAATCTGATGCAAAGAGGGAAAGTCACAACCTTGGATTCAAAGGTGAGAGGTAGAGGGGAAAAGAAACAGACACACCCCAGTGTGTCATGGTCCTTACAGTCCAGGGAGAATGTGGCAAAACGTCCTTTCCGCAACCATGGGCCGGATCTGCCAAGAACCTAACCGGAGGGGCTTTGGGGGCTGAGCTGAGCAGCCAGGATGGGGTCAAGCGGTGTACGAATGGGTTCTGACAACGGCGCCCTGCAGTCTCTGGGCTTGGAGAAGCAACACCCTGACTCCAGCCAGGGGAGCAAAGGGATTGCTGAGAACGTCTAGACGTTTTCCCTGGCAGCCCCTTAACTCCCCAGCAGGCTTTGGGGCCAGGCTTGGCCAAACTCACTCCCCCTGAAGCACCATGTCCAGGCGGCTTGGTGCTTCGAGGACACCTTGGGAGTGAGTGGGACTCCTGGCCTTCTGGGGGAAGAGGGAATGCACCCTAGGGTGTGTGCTTTGCCCTGACAGGCCTGCGCAGGGAGAGGGGGAAGGGGAGTCAGAGCAGCCATCTAACAGCCCTGAGCCTTGCTGCATGCAAGCTGGGGATGGGGTGGGGGTGGGATCAGAGACCCCCATCGGAGAGAAAGGCACAGAGGTGCTGCCCCTACCCATTCGCACATCCACACTGTTAACCCACGGGCCACTCCTCTATCTTCCACACACTCACCTACCTAGCTGCTCATTCCCCCACTAGCTTCTCTCTGACCTCCCCCCCTCTGTGCGGGCAGCCACTCATCAAGGGTGACACTTCAAGGGGGAGACTGTTAAGCACCCAACTCCAATGGGCTTTCAGTGGGGCTCAGGTGCCCTTTATGCCTTTGCAATCCTCCCCCATCATCTTCAAAGTGCTTTGCAGTCACGTGTCCCAGTAACTGATTCAAGCTGTTAGGGAGGTGAGTATTGCTATCCCTGGTTTACAGATGGGGAAACTGAGGCAAAGAGGTTCATGTGAGTCAAAGGGGGACGAGGGATTAGACCCTGGGAGCTCCTGGCTCCCCGCCCGATGCTCAGTTCATTAGCCAACCCTACTCTCTCTACAAATAGCACCTCCAGACCAAAAGGTGGGAAGAGTTAAGGGGTATCCCTTAACCACTGCCTTCATGGCAGCAAATGGATGCAATGACGAGCAGATTCTCCAGCACCTCAATGCCAGGCGCTTTAGGACTCAGCTGCCTAGCGTGTTTCGGAGGGACGTTTTGCATTGGGCACACATTCTCCCCCAAGGCCTGTGGAGAGAGACAGAAAACGATCGGCTTGTTAGGAGCGAAGAGGGCAGGACGCGGACGGCGAGTCGATGAGGTCGTTAGAGTGCGGGGTGGGTTAATCAGCTCACATGGCTTTAACGAGGTCAATGAACCCTGCAAATGGAAAGGTGGTGTGGTGAAGGCGCAGCCAGGGTCGGGGGCACGGATCAGCACACACACAAAGCCGGTGGAGGAGAGGAGCAGACAGCTCACGGGTGGATGGGCTGGTTATGGGATGCATGACTGCGGGGAGACACCCACGAAGACACTGGACAAGGCTTTGCCGTGGGCTGTACCTATATACTTGGCAATCCCAGTGGGCCCATCAGTCATGATTATAGAATCCCGAAAGCCATTGCTGGCGTAGGAACCCTTCACCTTTGCCCTGCTCCTGACACCTACGTCTTGTGGCAGCAGGGCCATCCTGCCAGCATCTTCACGTATGGAAGGGAGAATCCTCCCTGGCTGGTCTACAGGATAGTGGAAAACAGAGAGAGAGAGAGAGAGAGAGACCACTGATGGCATCTGAAGCCAGAGCAGCCCATGTGCTGGGGCCCCGGTACAGAGAGGGATGCCTTAAGGGAGAGCATGAAAAGGGCTTCTCCAGCCCCGTCCCCACTGCCAGACCGACTCTCAGACAATTCGAGCTGCAAAGTAACCATGCAGATAGAGTAAGAGGCATGGAGGCAGCCCCTGACTTTCCCAGGATGCTTTGCGGGGGCCCATGGAGGCAGCCCCCGACCTTCCCAGGATGCTTTGCGGGGGTCCATGGAGGCAGCCCCCGACCTTCCCAGGATGCTTTGTGGGGGCCCATGGAAGAAGCCCCCCTTTTCCCAGAGAGCCCTGGGGGGCCCCATGGAGGCAGCCTCCCCTTTCCCAGGGAGCTCAGGGGAGGGGGGCATGGAGGCAGCCCCCCCTTTCTCAGGGTGCCCTGGGGGGACGCACAGAGGCAGCCCTCTCAGTGTGGAGAGAGGGAGCTCTGGGAGGCAGAGGTACAGGGAGCCCCCGGCTGGTGTGACCCAAGATCGCTGTAAGGGGTAGAGGGTAGGAAGACCGGTCCCTGCTATGGCGGAGCAGAGGGGAGGGCCCCAATCCCCCGACACTCACCATATCGTGAGGTCATTGTGCTGTAATCTCTGGTCAGAGACGAGCTGCCCATCAGCCTCCTCTCCTGGTGCATGTGTGAGGTCAGCTGGTTATAGCTGGCATTCAAGGTCCTGTTCAGGGTGCCCCCACTGCTGGGGAAGGTGAAATCCATCCGGCCATTCAGCAGATGCTCTGGGAAAGATTGAATTCAGTCAGTCTCAGCAATTGCAGTCTAGGCATCGGGACCAGCCCACGGCTCCATGCCTCCTGCATCAGCTTTGTCCTGTTCTCCAGCTGGTTGAGAACATAACTCTGGCTCTTCAGACAAGTGACAACCGTACAGCCAGCAGCAGGGGAAACAAACAGGAACCTGCACCCCCTGCACAATACCCAACCGACCCGCAGTGCCCAAGGTAACTCCAGAGCTCAGCTTGTCAGGGGGCTGCTAAGGTCCAACCTCACGTGTCCTAACGGTCAGATCTCTTGATCCCAGCACGTGTTTATATTTTGTCTTAACGAAAGAAGAAGAAATGCCAACTGAAGGAGGCGGCTCCCACAGATTTCACATTGGAGCCCATCTCAGCCGGACCTGAAAAGCAAACCCCGCCATTAATGGTCTTTACGAACCCCCCTCTTAAGTGACCACCCAAAGGGGCAGCAGAAATCAGGTGCCTCCCAGAGGCTGCTCTCTGAATAATAGTCCTGCAGGTTTGCACTGGAAACCTGGGTGGGTTACTTCAGAGCAGTTACTTAAGATGAGGAGTGGCCCCTTGGAGGCGGCTGTTCTTACAGGCTTCACATGGTTTTGATCTGCTCCTTCCCTAAGGGTGCGAGCCTATTGCAGAAGCGAGCTCCTAGCAGGTTCCCAGTCCATGCCCGAGGTGGGTGTTACCTTGGCACTCTCCTGAGCAGACAGACCATGACAACACTTTGCAAGCAGACTCTACTACATGTGACCAGTGCCTCATGCCAACACCAATGTGGGTACAGAGGGGGTGTTAGGGGGCAGGGCCCAGTTCCACGCTCTTGGCTCGGAGAAGGACGAGACACGACATTCACTGCAGAAGAAGCCGGCCTTCACCTGGTTGGGGCCGGGGCGTCGCGCTCCGCGTCAGGCTGCCGCTGGCTGTGTCGCGGTCCAACAGCTCAGAGTGGGAGCTATCCTCGTGGAGGAGACCCTCGGTGTCCGAGGAGAAGCAGCTGCTGCTAGAGAGGCGGGGGATCATTTCGGCTGGGAGCCTCCAGGTGATGCGGCGAAGGTCCAAGTCCTCCCCCAGCAGCTGCACATATTTCCACCTGGAGCCTTTTGGAACAATTTAAGTACTCACATTGGCACGGCCTGCGGGGGGCAAAGTGGGGGACCTGCCACCATCAGGCCACCTGCAGCGCACTGAGGTCAGCCTCCAGGAGCAGCTGCATCTGCCTCCTGTGACAAACCCGCTGATGGGCTACTGCTGTGCAGAGATCACGGGACAGAGCTGGAGAATGGAGGGAACAGGACACTGGGGGGTTCAACCAGCCCTGGGGAGACCAGAGCTCCAACCCCATTTCCGTCAGGATTGAGAACAGGGCTGGCGATCCCACTGCACGCCTGTCCCCATCACAGGCACTGCAGGATAGAACTGTCCTCCCGTGCTCAGGAGCGGCCTCCTCACTCCATGAAGCTCACAGGTGCACACAACGCTGGCCACCGTGGGGCTGTCCTTACACGTACTCTCTACTCTCTGCAAGGACGCATCACTTCCCAAAGCAGAGAGAGAGCGAGCACAGGGCAGGGGACGCCTCATTCCAGCCACTGTCGAACCTGCTCCAGCCTAGGTCTCCTGTAAGGTTGCCCCAGCTCCACATTACAAGTCACTTTCATTCTTCCCATTTGAAATAGTTATTCCAAGCTGAGACTCTGCCACGTTCACCTTAGCAGCCCCTGACATAGCCAGTGGGACACCCCCAAGAGCACAATGGGAGAGAACCAGACACCATGGGCCACTAGGGTTCTTCTGGGTCTTAAGCTGCTATTAGCTGAAATGTCTCTGCTCCACCACCCAGTGAGGTCCCTCTCGTTGGCCTAACGGCTGAACTAAGAAACATCCCCAGGAGCTAGGAGGTCAGGACTGTGCGCTGTACCCTAATCTCATGGCAACGGGCAGAGGCCCAACCTCTGGATGCAAAGTTCCTACCCAACTGTGCCTGGTGGAGGCTGAGCCTCCATTGCTCTTCAGAGCAGCAGCACAGAAGCAAGGTGGCAGCTCAGCCTCTGCATGGTCCTCCCAGAGCTGGGACTTCTCTCTCTGCCTTTGCAGCAGAATGAGGAACAAAAAATGATCTGTGCTGATACTGTGGCTAGTAAATCACTCCCTCGTTCGGAAGGGAGGTTCTCTGCTGGTTTGCTTTCTCGAGTCCCCTTCTCCTGGGGGAGGCTCAGTGTTCAACGCTGTCAAGAGAAATCAACAAAACGCTCTTTGCAAAACACAGCGCACGTACCGGAGTCGTCGGAGACGCTGGGGCGCTTGCTGCCGGATGGGGAGCGCATCACGTCCGCGCTGTACATCAAGTAGCTGTCGTAGTCTTCGCCGCCCTCGGCATCGATGATTGGGATGTCGGGGATGATGGGAACTGCGAGGGGCAGGCAGAGAGTGCCGTTAAACACGCTGCTTGTGTGGGGCCCTCCCATGCCAGAGGGAAACCACCCACCCAGGTGCCCCAGGGACAGGCATGCTAGCATGGACACAGACAAGTTAAAGCGGGGAGAGGGAGGGAGAGAGAGTTGTCAAGCCCCGCTCCCCACGCGCCTAGGCCAGTAGAAGCACTCACTGGACATTGGGCGCCTGGGCTGAGTGGCGAGGTTGATCGTAGCTTCTCGGTCAGGCCCCCAGCCGGCTCCATTCCTGGCCTTCACCGTGTAGCGGTACGGCTGCGACTCCCGCAGGTTTTCAATCAGAACCATGCGCTTCTTCGGCTCCTCAACCAGAACTTTCTTCATGGGCCCAAAGGGAACTGCAAGGAAGCACACACCCATCCAGCAAGGTCATCTCTCTCTCTCCCCCACACACACTATTCTCTTCATTTCTTCTCTCCCCTCTCCGTCCGTTGTATTGGGCTAGGCGGCTTTGCTCTCCCATTTGAAAGGGAAAACAGCACAAAGGCCCAGCGACACCCCCCCACCCCGGCCTCTGCACACATGCACCCGCTCTTCTCTTTGTGGTCGCTGCAGCTGCAGTGTCTGTCCTGCGCATGCAGCTCAGTCACTCGCCCAGCTGCCTAGCTGGCATGCTCATGGCACTGTGGCAGTCCCAGCTCTTTTCCCCTCCATCTTCCAAGCTGTCGTGCTGACCATCCTTGCCTCCAGCACCCCCTCGTCTCCCACTGACACTGCTCCCAACACATCCACAGGGGGCGCTACAGACAGACGGGAGAGTCTCACTTGGCCTGGGGAGCGAAGGACCCATCAGATCCTGAGTTCGGATCCAGCTCACACAGTAGCACATGGAGCTATCGCTGGGTCATCAGCCCCCCGTGGCCCCTAACACTGTCAGCAGAGGGACTCAGAGCAGAGCTAGAGCCCGTCCGTGCCAACCTGCAGGAGGAGTCTCGCTGTTTCCTAAGAGCAATACAAACAGCGCGGGTTTCACCTGCCATTGCAGTCTAAGAAATGACTAGAGATGGGCCAGAAGCAAACCCCTGGATCCAAACTCCCCCAAACAGAGTCGAGATCCAGGCCTGAACTTCACGGCTGGCCTGTATCAATGGGTCTCAAACCAACAGAACCCTCCACAATTGTGGCTGTTCATCTGAACCTTGTGGCTTGGGCCCACGTCTAGGAAGGGCAGCGGGAGACCTCAGCGCAACCCTGCTTCACAGGGCTCACTTCTACTTTCATCACTGTGCTTTGCTCCCAGACGGCCTCTGCACTGCAGCACTGCACCAGTACCTCCATCCTCCTCCTGACAGTCCCAGACTGCGCCCCCCAGATCCTGTCTGGCGAGCTCCATGGAGCCCCCCAAGGCCAAGGGTCTCAATGAGACTTGGGCCGCTGGTGCCAGGACAGAGGCGGGTGATGTTACCGGTCATGCAGTCAGCCACCCTGAGTGTCTGTTTCCCAGGGTGTAACTCCACTTCTGGGAAGCTCCCAAAGCGAACAGGGAAATGGGCCTCCAGCAGCGGGTTTCCCAGGGCATCATCCCTAGACAGTTCAAGGTGAGAAGCGTCCCCAACACCCACTGAAGTCAGATGAGGTCAACAGGAGCTGAGGGTGCTCAGGACCTCACAGGACCATGTCCTTAATACTGAACGTCTGTCCTGGGCTCTGGCATCCCACCACCACCCACCTCCCCAACAGCCTGTGCTCTCTCACGCATCGTAACGTGGGCTGCTCCCAACCACAGTTCATGGCTCCAGGGTAGGAGCAGCGAATGACTGGGGACAGGTACTGGCTGTTTCTGCCAAGGTCTTAGCATCTCAGTCCGATGGAGACACCTCTACAGGACCATTCGGCAAGGGGGAGCCCTCTCTTACCGTTGTCCTCATTGACAAGTCCGTAGCTGACTTCATAGGCCGTGATCTCCCCGTTGGTCTCGGCAGGCTCAGCCCAACTCAGCTGCGTCACAGTGGAAGAGACGACGTTGAAAGCCAGACGCCCAGGTTCGCTGGGAACTAACAGGAACGAGAGCAAAGAGGCGGGGTTGGAAACAAGCATGCAGGGAGGGCTGGATATCTCTGGGTGTGAGTGATGGGACATGACCAAGGGAAGTGTGGCTCAACTGGCTTGATCCGGGAAGAGCTTCCGTCTGACTGCGGCACCACCACATGCTTATTTTACACCAGTTGCTCTGGAAGGTGCTGGAAAACGCATCACAGAGCCTAGGGTTTCTAGACCCTTCCAATATGCCTATCACTGCCCATGTCCATGATGGGCTGTCTTCTCTCCTCCAGCAATTTGGTTCCTTCTGATGGGCCCCCTGGAGGAAGGTATCTTGGTGGAAGGAAAAGTCTTGCCGGCCACAAACCAGAGATAGAAGAACATGCCATTTGGGTCTATTCCACCGCCACGCATGGAGGTGCAGTACACAGCGTTCAGAAGCACATTAACAAAGAGGATTTATATGAAGTGGGCACTAGTGGCGGTAGATGTGTTCACAACTAGGAGCTGGGTGAAATTTTTCGAGCAAAACCTTTTTTTGGCAAAAAATGCAATGAAACATTTCATGAATTCATGTCGATTTTGTGTAATTGTTTTGGTCAAACAAATCCTAAACCTTTCATCTCAATACTTGAAATATGAAATGTTTCCATTTTTCATTTCCAAATGACTTCTTGTTTCAAAATTTCTTGTCATTTTTATTTAAAAAAAAACACAATCAGAAACGTTTAAAAATGCTTGAAACCCAAGTGAGATGTTACATTTGGGGTCAAAGAAAATGTTTTGGTTAACCCCCAATTTTATTTTATTTTGTTCTTTTGATTTTTCAGAATTGCGAGTGAACCGAAAAATCCCTTACTCCTCTAACTCCATTCAGAGCTTCATAAGACGTCTGGCTATCATTGGGCGACAGGAATCCTGTGATCAATATTTCAGGTTTCCATTTGTTTGGGGCCTTCTGCTTTTTTGTTGTTTTCCTGGCAAGATTTAATAGAACAGCCATCCCCGGCTACTGACTGGGGCAATACAAGATGAAGTAAGATGTTCAGATTGGTACCCGGAGAAGCAAATACTCTTCCATTTATGAGGAGCTGAGCAGCTCTTGGACCTATAGTCCTTTGTAACACACTCACATAGGGTGACCAGATGTCCCGATAAAATCGGGACCGTCCCAATTTTTAGCGGTTTGTCCCGTGTCCCGACCTTTTGCTCCGCCGGCAGCACTCGGCTTTTTTTTTTTTTTTGCCCCTTCCCCCCGGTGTCCCAATATTTTCTTCATCTCATCTGGTCACCCTACGCTCACACAACATGTTTCATCTTCATTAACCAGTTCATCCCCACAACAACCCTGTGGGAACAGCAGGGGAATATCCCCATTACCCCCGGTGATGAGAATGGGATAAAACACCTGGACACATGGGGCTTGAGTTTAATCACTTGGTATGGAGGGTGCTCGGCAGTTAAAAAAATGAGGCCTATAAGGGTACGTCTACACTGCACCAGGGAGCGAGTCTCCTAGCCCAGGTCCACAGACTCAGGCTAGTGTGCTAAAAAGCTTGATGTAGATGTTGCAGCTTGGGCTCTCAAGTCTGGGGGGGGGGGAGCTGTTTTTACACTAGCACAAGTCTGTGGCCCTGGGCTGGGCTGCTCACTCCCAGGTGCAGTGTAGACATCCCAGCTGGGACATCTCAGGGTGACACAGGGTGGGAGAGGTTTAGTGACTGGGCCAAAGCCACAGATGGCACCTATTTCAGAGCTGGTAGCAGAAACTCAAACGCTCCTGGCTCCCAGGCCTGGGTGCAGACCACCAGATTGTGCCTTTTTAAAAGACCAGGTTGTCCTGCAGACATTTCCAATGAGGCATCAGCCTTCAATACGCGGGACAGGGTTTGGTGTCCTCTGGCCACATCAGCTGGTCACTAGGATCGAATCCCCACAACCGCCACACGAGCCTGTGGGAACAAGCCCGGGGGAGCAGCTCACCGTCCTCCAGGGTGCGGCAGTGGGTGATATCCGAGTAGGGCCCCTCGCCCATGTTGCTGTAGGCGCAGACCTGCATCTCATAGTCGCAGTAGGGGTATAGGTTATTCAGCTCTGCTGATGGCACTGTGGAATTGATCAGCCTGGCCTCCGACTCAGGGTCCCCTTGGATCCAGTACTTCACCTACCATCAAAGGGAAAACCATAAGTACTCTCCCCTCCCCTGTTCTCCTTCAATTCCTCTTCCCAGCCACCAAGAGCGATTATAAACCACGTGCAAACTTCCTGCAACCCGCTGCCTGGGGTAGCGAGTGTTATGCACAGCAGGATGCAATGGTCAGAGAAGTGGTCAGAGAAGACCCATGCACCAATGAAGCCCTATTTTGAGAGAATAAGTGGTGCACAGTCTGCAGAGGGGGGAGTTTCCCCCTACATTCAACACTGACCATCTAGTCCAGCTCACTCCCAGCGCGGGGTTGTTCCCTCCAGTCCATTTTCTGGAGCTTTGCCTTGGCTAGTTCTTTCTGTGCTAAGTGATGGAGTTTGCCCCAGTTTCCCTGGCAGGAAGCTCTGCCTGCTAATCCCTCATGCTCCTAGCAACACCCAGTGAGAACACAGCGGCCTTTCCCCGCTGGAGAAATGTAACTTCACATCTAAGGGAAATACATCTGAGTCCCCAGGGGGCTCCGCACCAGGAAACTTAGAAAGGGCTCTGGCACGATTAGCAGCTACTGCTCAGGGGAGAGAGGCGGCAAGGGCAGGTGCTGCAGGTCGAGGTCCCTGTGCTGGGGCTAGGGACGATGGGCTATCCGAGTCGGGACATGCGTCAGGGAAGGAATGAGGTGCAGGGGCTGAACTGGAGGGGGGTGAGGAGGGTTGGAGAAGCGGGACACACAGGAGCTAAGGGTCGAGGTTCCTTGACAAAGGTGAGGAGGGAAGATTGGCACTACGCCTGGCTCTCTCCAGCTACACGTTCTTTCCCTTCCACAAGCTCCAAGGCCACCCCAGCCCCACCCACTCCCACACCAGACAGACAGACAGGCTCCATATGAGAGGTAAGCCCCTTGCTGACTTTCCCTTACTGGACTTGAATAAGATTTGATATGGTCGGAGAGAATCCGCCCAGGACATCCTGCTCCCATCCATCAAGCCCACGATGCCCTCCCATCTTCCAGCACCTTCTCTCCCCTCCCCCACTGCAGGATGAACGATCATTGGACTGGAGTGGCCATGACGCTCCAGGATGATGGGCTGTCCATGCCCACCCCAGGAACCTGTTTAGCCCTTACCTTGTACCCTGTGGGTTTGCCAGGAGGTGGTAACCAGTTGAAGCGGATTTTCCTGGAGCTTAGAGCTTGGGCGTTCGGATTGAGCGGCGCACCCAGCTTGCCTCTGGGAGACTGAGGGAACTGGCCCAGGCCAATTGGGATCTGTATGCCATCCACAACCTCTGCAGTGGGGAGAGTGAAATGCCACGAGTGCATGAGTGACCATCCCTCAGCAGGACGGAGCGAGAATGGGATAACCCACATCACCACTTCTCCAGCTCTCTCAGGGCTTTACGGCCATTACCACATTAGCTCTCAAGCCATCCCTGAGGAGCCGATCAGTGTCCTCTTCACTTTGCAGAGAAGGGAAACTGAGGCACACAGCAGCAATGTGACACGGTCACACAGCAAGTCGGAGCAAGAGTCAGGAATAGAACCCAGGCGACCTGTCCCCGAAACTAGCCACCGAGCCACACTGCCTCTTCTGTGATGCATGCGGGGCTTGTGCCCCAGAAATGAATCCGTGAATGCCAGCTGCTTGGCTTGGCTTTCTGGAAGCATTTGGGCTTTTCTATTGTGCATTTTATGATGCTTCAATAACGGTTTCTCCTTTGGATCACAGTTCCACGAAGCAGCTATGACAGTGTCAAGTACATACCTAATAATTACTTTGTCACTATCTACCCAACATGTGAGGAGAATACACAGCTGATAGGGCCGGTCATACAACCCATATAGCCTGGCTCATGCGGGAAGGGCCACTCCACGTGTGGTTGCACAGGTATCTAAACCCCACAGAGCCCCATGGGACTAAAACATTAACGGTGCAGACAATACTACATGGTTTATCGACTCCCCCAAAACACACTGCTACCTGCACCCGGATCTGCAGGGAAAGGAAACAAAGAAACCAATTCCACTTTGGTTTGCAATTCACATGATCCATCATCTCCTCCCAGTCACTGGGACTGAGATACCGTCTATGCACATGTCTACCACTAGGGGGAACCAAAACTATATCATTAAATACACCAGCACAACATGCAAAACCTGCAGACATATCTCCACGGCTAGAACGATCAACAACCCCACAACGCACCTTTCAAGGTCCAGGGGTCCTACACGTGCCTATCACAACTGGATGGTGCACCTCATCCAGTGCACTAAATGCCCAACAACAACTATGTGGGTGAAACGAGACAATCACTATGCTCTCGAATGAACTCACACAGGAAAATGATAAAAGGCAAAAACAGCCTGTCACCTGTGGGTGAACCCTTTTCACCAAGCCATCACTCTGTAGCTGACCTCTCAGTCCTCATCCTCAAAGGAAACCTGCACAACACTTTCGAAAGATGAGCTTAAATTCATTACTCTGCTAGACGCTAAAAATCATGGACTGAACAGAGACACTGGATTTATGGCTTATTACAACAATCCATAACCCACTAATACCCTCTTCCCCCCAGTGTCTGACCCCCATGACTGGAGAGGTGTTAATGAACCACTTCACTTTGAGTGGTCCTTGAAATATATGTTAAATACTAATGCTAAACAATCTGTTCCACCTTGTATGTAGCTGTGACGCTCCGAGTATCTTTCCCAGACCTGAAGAAGAGCGCTGGGTGAGCGCGAAAGCTTGTCTCTCTCACCAACAGAAGTTGGTCCAGTAAAAGATGTCACCTCACCCACCCTGTCTCATTAACTTCCCCAGGCAGGTGTCCGACTGGGGCTAGGACCCAGACCTGCAGCATGCTGAGGCATCAAGGGAAAGGAGCGTCTCTGGTAGCTTAGGCCACACATCTATACAGGTCACTGGTGTGACACACTGTAGTGATTACACACTTCACACTACTTTTCCTGGCCTAGAGTCATTCTATCTGCCAGCAGCACATGGCACAAGAACCTGGCGATGCAGGAAAAGCTTGGCTCACCGGCAGCACACCCACCTGGGTCAGTGATGGTCACCGTGGTCTGTGGGTATTTGCCGATCTTGGCGCCGTACTTGGGGTTGAGCAGATCCACGGCAAACTGTTTGAGCTGGCGGTTCTGCAGAAGGGCATCTATCTCGGTCAGCTCCAGCAGCGCCACCTGCACCTCCTTCTGCATCTCCCCAGGCTGGAAGACCAAGTCGCCCTCTGCGAAGATGTAGTCCTGGGAGAGGAGAAGAAAGAACATGCTAAATAGTTTATTACTCCCCAGCCACAGCATCCTCGGGACATGGCTCATTACAGAGTCCTTCCCCACACTGCATCCACAGGACATGGCTCATCAGCGTGCCCACCCCCTCTCCATCCACAGGACATAGCTCATCAGTGTGGTCCCCCCGACCCGCCGCAAAGCCATGGGATATTGCTCAGTACTGTAGCAGATTCAGAAAGGAACCCACATAGCTGTATTCTCATGCAATATAAACACAAACACACACTCCCCTCTCTAGTGTTATCACTCCTGCAGTGTAGTCTATACAGCAGGACCTCTCCAGGCTGACCCTGCTTCAGGAGGCTTTGCAGGACATGACCAGCACATGATTCCTGCTGGGGAACTTCCTGGTTTATCCCAGCTTTTCCAAACAGTCCATTATGACAAGCATGTCAGAAGGCTGGTCAAAATGACAGAAAGAGCGACATTTTTACTAGCCACAAACCCAGGCCTCCAACAGGCAAACCTGGTGGGACAGAGCTGGGAAGAGAATGCGTGAGCTCCTGGCTCCCATTCTGTGCTCAGACCTCAAGGTCACATCTCTCCACCCGCCCTGCTCCCCCAAGTATAGTCGGCATTCACTCATTTTGACTGGGATCTGTCCCTGCTGTGGCAGCCCCTGTAATTACTGGTCCCCGCTAGCTGGGTTTCACGCCACCATGCTCAGATCCACCAGTACCAAGGAGCACAGTCCTCACCTTGCCATCCTTGGCAGTGAGATCGTGAGTTCTGTAGGTGATCTGGGATTTCCCGTTTTCCATGATCTCCCGACGCACAGGGATTCTGGCCACCTGGTCGAAGCGGCTGTGAGAGTAAGCTGGCTGCAGAAAGGTGATGATGCTGCTGGCTGAAAGGAGTCAGGTGGACCGTGTGAAACAAACAAATATCTGATGGAGGCTTCTTAGAAACACACACACACAAACACACACAGAATAGAGCTGGGTTCTTTAAAGCCACCATACTGTCAAAGACATCAGCAAAGAAACTGTTGCAAAAAACCTGAGGATCCGGTAGTCTCAAGAGTGCAGTTTCTAAGAAGAAACACCAGGAGGAAAGATGGAGTTGGGGGCATCACTCAGAGATTACGTAAAAGTTAAGAAAGAAAAAAGGGTGTGAAAGAGGAAGGTCAGGGAGAAGGAACCCCAAAAAGGAACAGAGGAAATCTGGAGTTATCCCTTCACGCCCAGCTAAAAAGTCTCTCCTAGCCTCATGACCGATGGCTTCTGCTGAAAGCATGAGCCATCTAAGTGGGGAGGGGGCTGCTGGCCAGGACAGCATAGGAAGGGAGGGACCAGCTGGGGGAAACTCTCCTTCCCTTCTTGTCTTCAAATCAAGATGATCTAGTTCAGACACAAATCACTGGGCTGGAGACAGGAATCCCTGGGTGAGGGTTTCCAGCCTGTGTTGTGCAGGAGCTCAGACTAGATCAGAATGGTCCTTTCTGGCCTTAGGAGCTATTAATCTAGGTTTGAGAATTTCTTATCACGCCCCCCTACGCCCCCTTCACCTTGCTCTTTGATGATGGTGATATTGACGAGCCTGCGTCCAATCGCCGCTGTCCCCATGGGGACCTCAATCGCCTCCACCTGCAACTGCTTCTCATCGTCGTCTTCCTCCCTGATGAAGAGTGGGACCCGGACGTCCACCAGCTCCACACCTTCCTGGAACTCCACCATCCCGTGGGCATCTGCACAGGCGGAGAGGGTGAAAGGGCATAGCTGGGCGGGTCCCTCCTCACAAATCCCTATTTTGCCTCAGTCAATAAGCTCAACACCCGCCTCCTACCTTGGTCAGAGGTCACGGTATAGTAACCCGGCGTCACCTTCAGCTCATTGAAAGCCTCCTGAGAGACATGTTTCTCCGTCACTTTCACAATCTCCGTCTTGGCCGAAACGGGAGCGGTGAGCACTGTGTCCACAATCGTGTGGTCCTGCCTGCAGCCCAGTCAGGGGGAGGAGAGAAAGGAGTTCACGCCTTGCCCCTGTTCTGTCAATCAGATGCCTCTGCCAACCAGCCATTCACATCGCTAGTCAGCCATCAAAGCTTTCAATCAGCCAATACACACACGCCACGCACAGACACCTGCACAGGTGAGGAGCGCGGAGACGAACGGAGAGACGGACAGACAGAGACATGAACACTCCACCTACCTTTTCCCAGCATTGGGCTGCAACCTAGGGAAAAAACAGACCAGCAAGAGTGAATAACCCCACCAAATCCCACTTGGGGTGCCATGAAGGTCTCTAAGTATCCAGAGTCTGTCTATAGCAGGCAAGAGCTGCTCCACTGGCTCCAGCAGCAGAGCACCCTCATGGGAACACTGAAGGCAGGAGTTCAAGTCCCACCTCTGACTTTTCCCTGTAGCTCCAGTTTCTGTCCTTGCTCTTGTGCAATGTGTGGCACACGATCACAAGTTCTGAAGAGCCCCACATACTGTGGGACGCTGGCTAGCAAGTGCCATGCAGGGCATCTCTCTGCTGTGTCCTCCAGAGCTGCTGACCCCCAGCACTGGTCCCTACATGTCCTGCTGCTCCCTATGACCCAGATTTTCCAGACACCGTAGCAGACGTGCCCAGGGATGTGGATTACAAAGAGTTAACCTTAGGGAACGATTCTCCCAGCTGAGAGGAGGATACCATGTTTACAGGGCCAAAACCTGGTCCTCACTGCAGTCTATGGGAATTTTGTCACTGACTTCAGCGAGACGTGATTAGACCTGTAGCATTTTAGCCCTATGTACGGAGCCAGAAGTAGCCCAGAGAGCTCATGGTGGTGCCTTTGGGGGCACGCTGGGAGGCCCATGGCAAGCATGTGAATCCCTGGCATTCACATCACGGTACTGGGGATACCACTGCACCCGGGCTGCCGGGAAGGATTACTCCTCGGAAACTGCCCATGCAGAGTTTAGGTGCCCCTCTAGGTCAGAGTTTTCAGCCCTGGGTGCCCCATCCCTTCCTTTCTTCCCAGCACCCCTACATCCGCTCTGTCCCTGGGTCACTCACCTGAACTTGGTCTGCTGGAGTTTGTGGGCACCGGAAACGTGCTTGTAAACATCGTTCAGCTGAAAGGAGCAAGAGAGTCTGTTACAGCCCCACGGGGACTCAGCACAGCAGGCACCATGCTGCCAGCAAACTGAGCAGGCCCCGCTCAGCCCTCTCCCTCGGTACCACCCCAGCCAGAGAACCCAGGGCCTCCCCCTCGTCCGGACCGACCTCAGCAGGGAGGCAAACCCCCGGCGGAGAGAACCTCCTCGGTAAGACGAGCCCTTCAGAATCCGTCTGTTTCCATCCACTCCCCAGCCCTGTTGGCTGCACCCAACCGGCCCCCTGCCTTCCTGGGCCCTAGCCACAGAGCCGCAGCTCCCACTGGCTGTACCTGGCTCCCTCCGCCCCAAAAGGCAAAGCCCAGAGAGAGCAGTTTGGCCCCTTACGTTCTCCTCCACCTCCTTGCGCAGCTGCTCACATTCCCGGCTGTCCGGTTTCATGAGGTTCTGGGTGAAAAGCCGGGCCAGTCTCAGCGAGATGCCGTAAGGAACTGGAGAGAGGAATCCCCGGTCAGACCCCCTCACTGTCAGTCAGAGAAACCACCCCGTGAACAGCTGGGAGCCAGGAAACGCCGGGGCTCTGGTGGCCCACACCCCAGCCAGCAGCGCCCAGTTTCCAGGGCTCGGATGGCTCACATGGTGCTCAGACCCTCAGCTGCTGCAACCAGTAAGTGCTGGGAAAGACACAGCCAGAGCCCAAGGAAGGCAGCTGGATGAGGAGCTGTCTCAGCAGCCACTCTGGATTGAGGAGTAGAGTGATCATTTCCCTCACCACTCCCAAAGCAGCAGCTTGGAGAGCGGAAAGCTGAATCCAGGCAGCAGCCTGCTGAGCTAAGGCAGCATGTAGAGATGGGGCATCTGCTTGGAATAGCTGTTCTAGGCTGGAACGTCCGGGGATGGCTCACAGTGGTGGGCCCGGGGGAACCTCGCAGTCACTGCGACAGAGACGGGATATACTTTGTGGGGCAGGCGTCTATTCCTTGGGGCGGGAGAAGAGAAAAGGAAGGGGAGTCTCCTCGCAGAGCAGGTGCTGTCCTGGGAAAGGAGCTAACTAGGACCTGGGGATTGTGAAGGGCCAGGGGGAGACCCCAAGGCAGCCAAAACCTCTTCCCATCTGGTGTCAGTGGGAGGCCATTCACACACACACACACACACACGGCGTTAGCACTCACTCAGCTCCTTGGGGTTTGTGGTGGTGTGGGAGGAGAAGCCCGGCTTGTGGACGTTGTTGTTGATCTTCCAGCGGACGGTGTCCCTGCCCTTCAGGGAGCCGCTGCGCACGATGGGGGTGTCCAGGTGGTCCGAAGCCATGAGGCTCTGCCGCAGCATGTAGTGATCCTCTTTGAACCCGACAGTGCGGCCTGCGGGGCGAGGGGGGAGCAGGTTAAAGCCCAGAGGGCTCCAAGGCTCAGGCTGTGCCCTGCACTCACGCGGTGCTGGTGGGAGGAGCTGGACTGACAGACCCCCTCCGTTTATCCACAAAGCAGGCTCCCCCAATGCACTGCTCTGCCGGGGAGCTCTGACTCCATGGCCCAGCTCATCCATGGCCTCTCTGCCAAGACGCCAGCAAGGGACCCATTAAACCCTCCTCTCTACAGCAGCCGCAACCTCTTCCTGGCCCCTGTGGAACTTACCCCTCCCGAGATCACTGCCCCCAGGAGGACCTTCCAGGAGCCCCTCGATCCATCTGCTGCCTCAGGTTCGGTGCTTTGCTCTTAGGGATCGTTATTGCAAGTGACAAGCCCAGGATGCCAGTGGCATCTGCCCAGAGCTGGCATGGTTCATGGGGGACCCCAGGGCAGTGAGCGTGCATCACGCCAGCAGGACATCCTGCATGTCCACTGAATAAACGGTGCCCGTTCAGCTGCCGTGCTCTAGCAGCAGCCCTGGCTCTGTCCCATAGAGAGCACCCACAGCCCCTCCAGTCTCCCACCAAGGCCATTGGTCTCCACGAAGAACCTTTGCCCAGCTGAGCCTTTCTGGCTCTTGAAGGGTTAACCCCACTTGGGGGGTCTTGCTTCCGCCCAGCCCCTTCCCTTCCTATCCGTACAGGAAGTGCACCCCTCTCTGAAAGTGGTCCCCCTCCCCTCAGAACAAGGTACCTCGTGCACAGCAGGGCAGCAGGGCCAGGCAAGCCTAGGAGACAAAAAAACAGAAATGGAGAGTCCCTCTGTGGCCAGGAGCTCCTCGGAGCACGGTGTGGAAAGAATGCTCCCTCCCGTGCTGCCAGAGAGGGTTAGATCAGCAACAGGAAGCTATGGGGTGGGGGGCATGGATACAACTCGTGGGGTCTCCATGTGGGATGGCAAGAGCTGCCAACCCCATGTCATCGTTCCCCTGGGAATGCTGAGGCCAGGTCCCTTTGCCTCCCCCTATCTCCATTAGCCCCCACGCCATCCTGGCCTGTGCACACGACAGCACCAAGGGGGATGGCTGCAAACTCCTCAGCAGTGCAGGGCAGGCTTCCATTCTAGCCTTGCCTCCGGGGGAGGGGGGATATCCCTCCCTGCACTGCTCACGGAAACCCTGCTAAGCAGCAACTGTGCTGGAGCATGGACACCATGTGGAAGAGACATCTCGTCTCCTCCCCGCACTTCCGGGGGAGCTTCGGTCCTAGAGAGAACGTATGTTCCCCTTTGGCAAATGCTGCATTTGGCTGTGTGCTGGGTGGGCAGGGGGGGTTTAAATACAGCAGGGCCACCATGGCCTCTGCTTTGTTAACCCCCACATTAGCATAGCAGCATCCACAGCCAGGCAGTCATTGCACTAGAGACCCCTGCAAAATGACTCACATTTGGTAGCAGGCCCACAAAACTAGGGGCTTCATTGAAAACGAGATCGACAAGCAAGCCTGGGATTTACAAATACAATCAGAACCCAGTGGCCTTTCCTCACCTTGGCCTGCTCTACACTACAAAAGTAGCCATCTTTAAACCCCCCGGTGGCCTAGCTAACTGTGTTCTAACGTGGTTTCTTTTTGGTTGTGCGGGTAGAACACCCCAGGAGCTAACCACGTTCAGAAAGCCTAGACATCTGCCTGCTAATCCACAGAGCAACTACTATCCCTCGTGGGCCAGTGCGTTTACCCTAAGGGGGACACAGCCACGGATGTGCCAGGACCGTTTGGCACATGCCGGCTCCAATCTACCTCCTACTGAAGCCACTGGCAAAAAAACCCTCAGTTCCTATGGGAACTGGCCCTCTTTCCCCTCAAACTACATTACATTCAGACCCTTTGGCTTCCCAGCTGGATCAGCAAAGGCGCGGCGGGGCCATTTGTAAAGGGTCTTCCAAGAGATGGGTCTGAACGGCTGCTTTCCAATAGCTAGGATTTCAGTCTCCAGCCTTGGATAATTCCCCTGTGTCTGCCACACCTGCCCCAGGGGTCTGAGTGCAGCCCCGTACGGCGGGACCCGGATCTCACCTTGCAACAAGCGCAGTACTTCCAGCAGAGCAGCAGCAGCAACCCCAGGAGTAACATCAGGAAAATGAGCAGGGGGATGAGCCACAGGAAGCTTCCTGGCGGGCACTCTGCAACCAGCAGCAATAAACTAGCGGTTAATTGGGGGCAGCCGGAGCCCAGCATGTCTGGGGTGGGAAGAGAGGGAGAGGGAAGGAAAGCAGAGCCAGAGAAAGGGATGGGGAAATGGGAGAGGGGGCAGGCCAGAATTCTCCTTGGGAGGGTGCAGCCAAACCTAGGTCCGGTAATGTCCCTGTGACTGCCCCAGGTGCTCACTAACAGAGACACCCACAAGCGCCAGGCAAGGAGAGGGGGCTGCCAGCTCTTCATTCACTTCCCTAGCATGGAGCCAGTTTTTCAGGAGTGACTGAAAAATGCTCCCAGCTGATGGCTGTTGGGTGGCCTGTGTGGGATGAACTGGGGGGAATCTCAGTCCAGTTCCCAGGGGACAATGGTAACCAGCTCCCAGTAACCATCCCCATGGGCACTACCAGGCACCTCTGCTGGCAGCCTTGGCCGAGTGACCACGGCCTGGCCAGATCATTTAGCGACCAATGCGCTTGGGGGGCTACGGACAGGCGCAAAGACAAGCCACGGGCCGGAAGCGGCTGGGGGCTCAGCGAGGGGGTCCCTTGATATTTCAGCTTATTGCTGGGGGGTGCGCTCCCCTTTGCGGGGCAGGCAAGCCCGGGTTTGCAGGTGTCCTTGGAGACTGAGCCATGCTCTTGGCCCTGAGGGGGCCCCGTAGCTTGCACCTTCCCCTGCCCATGCTGGGTCTGTGCTGTGGATGGGGTGGGCTCGAGCCCCCTGGGATGCTACCTTTCACTAGCCCCAAGTTCATACTCTTCATTAGGAGAGAAGTGGCCTCTAGAATAGTCACCGGGGGGAGCTCAGACTTAGGGTTTGCAGCCCTGACACCCGAAAGGGGCAGAGAGAGAGGTCGAGCTGTGATCAGCGGTTGGCGCGGGCACAAGGCCCTGCTAGCTCTGGGCCCTACCCACGCCTCCTCCCCCCACCAGGGCCCCGCTCACCTTTCTTCTTCTGCACCAGGATGGTGTTGTTGTGCAGCGTGCTGGGATCCCCTTCCAGGGTGTAGCGGTACGTGCAGTCGTCCTCCTCGTCCTGGAACGAGCAGTACTCGTTCACCTCCTTCGCTAGAGAGAGAGGGGGGGGGGCGACTGTTGTCATGGGAGGTAGCACCCAGAGGCTCCCGTTGGGATTGGGCCCCATTGTACTAGGCGCTGCTCGCACGCAAACACACACGGTCCGGGCTCAGGGAAGCCACGTCAGATAAACACAGAGCTTTGACACCCGCAGGCTGAGGGCTCAGTACCTTTTTGCAGTTCATCCACCATCTGGATCTTGAAAGGGCAGTTTGTGCATTTCTGCCCCTTCTTCTCCCCGGTCCCCCAGGCCTGGCACTGGACGCAGCTTCGAATGTCTTCGCACACCCCCAGCACGCCCTGTGCACCAGAGACATGACATCGGACGGTGAGGGGGGGAGAGAGAGAGAGAGAGAGAGAGGGAGGGGGACAACGTCGGACTCTGAAGGATGAGTGTTGGAGACAATTCATGCGCCCTCATCGTCAGAGTAAGGGCGGGGGTGGAGCGGGGACATCAGACTGGGGGGGACTAGTGTGAAAGTGTGTGGCGGTGACATACAATGAGTGACTCTGCAGCAGAAGGTGAGTGGGAACCCAGCTCAGCATAGTTCAAATCCCTTTACAGACTCAAACTGAAATCCCAAACAATCCTGGATGCTTTTCCTTTCGGGCCTGGGGGTGGAATTTGGAATCTGAACCCAGATCTAGATTTTGGCAGCTGCCTCCTAATTTCTATAGTGAGCAAAACCAAAACCCCAGATTCAAACACATGCACGTACGCATGCAATGTATCAACAGAGCCTGGCTCTGGATCAAAACTTTGTGACCCAGGGCCTAACTTTCCCAAATGTAGGAGATATTTAGATCTGGGGTTTTGAATCAGCCCCATCTCAGTAAAATAATCTACACTGATATTCTGCCCTGAGGTAGCAGTCGTCATCTGAGGATCTCAGAGAGCTTTCACAGACATTAACAACCTGAGTCTCCCACACCCCTGAGAAGTAGCGAAGTATATTCCTCATTTTAAAGTTGGGGAAACTGAGGCACAGGGAAGTTAAGTGTCTCAGAGTCAGAAATAAAAGCCAGGAGCTAAATCCCAGACGTATGCTCTAACCACTAGGCCTGCTCCCTTCCTGTAAATGCATATCTTGGTATACTGTTGTATTTATCAGTTTAATAGCATCTGTGAGCTAAACAGACCTGGCTAAGAGCCTTCTGTGGCCATTCAGCAGCTACACTAGCCTTGCTGTCCCAGGATGGAAACCATTCTAACGAGCCTGAGGAGAGAGCAGGACCATCCCCAGGAGATTGCTTCTGGCCTGTATGTGCTCTTGGCCTTGTTTGGGGTTCCCCCCCCCCCAGTCCTCTCAAGAGCCCCATGTTCCCCCAGAGGCTCAGGAGCCAGGCTGTGAGCAGGAGCCTTACCAGGGAGTAGCTGATTTCACAGGTGAGGTCAGTGTACGGAGAAGGCTTGTCGCAGATGCACCTGCCGCATTCACATCTCCCACGGCCATTGCAGATCCCCTGCAGGAGTAGAGGGGGCCAGGATCAGCCTCTGACACTACTGATAAGCCCTCACTTAGCGCTGCTGGTAACAGAGGTCCTAGAGCAGCGGCTCTCCCTCAGTGTTGCCCTGTCAACCTCTCCCCCACCCACGCATCCCCATCACTTACCCACAGTGACAACAGCTGGGATAAAAATGATACAGTCCATCGAATCCTCATGTGTCAGGGCAGGAGCTGATCATCAGCCGGGGTCAGGAAGAAACGCCCCCACTCATGGGATAGCACTGGGCTAGGGAGAGCATTGTGCCACCCGCAGCCGCACTTGCTTCTCTCAGGCCATCCAGCGCCCCAGCTTAATTGGATCCAGATCTCTCTCTGATCCCGAACCCTTTGGATCCAGGGCAGCAGGAAAGTCAGACCCAGCCTCCACCTAGTTTGCCCTCCCCCGCCCCAGCATGGAACAATCCCGCACTCAGTAACCTACCCCTTTGCTGTCGATGCAGGTGTCATTGCTTGTGGGGCATTCACAGCCAGGGCCCCCCCAGCCACTTTGACATGCACACTGACCCATATAGCAGCGACCACGATCTGCAGAGAAAGAGCGGATGCTACAGGTGAGTGCTGAATTGGGCGGCATCTCTAGCTCCTAATCCCCTGAGGATATTCCTGCCTTCGACTCTCAGTCCCATGAGCCATCCCAGCTGCTCCCTAGAGGATTCCCTCACTGTATCTTAGATAGCTGGGCTTTGTCCCCTGGGGGAAAGGAACAGGGATAGTCGCAAGCATGGTGCGAAGAAGCAATTGATGATACTGATTACAGACCAGGGGCATGATCCAGTTTCATTCAGATCAATGGGCATCTTTCCATTCAGTTCAATGAGGTGGGCCAGGACCCAGGGCTCTAATCAGACCTGAGCTGCACCGATCCTTCACTGTGGCCCTGGGTCCAAAGCAACTCTAAGGTTAGCAAAGCAAAGCACACTCCCTTCCTTGTGCTTTGCAGTGTGACCTTCTGGCTCAGGATGTGTGTGGGACCATGTCTCTCTCTAGGCCAGGGGTCGCAAACTCAAATGACCTTGAGGACCACATGAGGACTAGTACATTGGGCCGAGGGCCGCATTTACTGACACCTCCCCCCGCCGCCCTTGGCCCCGCACCCACTCCATCCCTTCCATGAGGCCCCACCCCTGCCCCGCCTCTTCCCACCCCTTCCCTACCCCCATTCCAACCCCTTCCCCGAAATCCCCACCCCAACTCTGCCCCCTCCTTGCCCCCAGGGGGCGCAGGAGGGGTGTGGGGTGTGGCGGGGGCTCAGGGAAGGGAGTTGGGGTGAGGGGTGTAGGAGGGGGTCAGGGTGCGGCAGGGGGCTCAGGGCAGGGGGTTGGGGTGCAGGAGGGGTGCGGTGGGNTGTTGCTTCAGGCACCGCCCCCAGCAGCTCCCATTGGCCACAGTTCCCCATTCCCGGCCAATGGGAACTGCTGGGGGCGGTGCCTGAAGCAACAGCCACACACACCCCTGCGCCCCTCCTTCCCCAGGTTCCAGCCGATTCCCGGTGCGGGGGCAGGGCAGGCAAGCAGCCGCTCTAGGCAAACGTTGGGGGAGGGCGGGGGGGCCGTGAGGAGCTCGCGTGCCGCATGTTTGAGACCCCTGCTCTAGTGGCTGGTTCTTAGTGCATAAAAGGATCTACTACTACTACTATCGCCAGCTAAAGGAAATCTCCTGTAGCTCAAGGAGCAGAGGCCTCTCTATTCAGAGCCCCATGTCCTGGGTTCTCTCCCCAGCGTCTCTATGAGCGGGAAGATTTGTTACAGGTGCAGGCTGAAAGCCAGGCTGTGTGTTGTATTTAGTATTTGTATTGAGCTCTAACTCTCAAGGGTCACGCGAGCCAGTGGACAAGCTTTGGCAGCCATTCTAGGAAGTTACTGTTCAGAGAAGCTCTTTGCAGAGATGGGTCCTGACCCAACACTCCGGATCTAACCCCTGCACTGCACGGCGTTTGCACATCTGGCGTTGAAGCTCACATCTTGAGGGGTGTGAATGGCAAAACTCTGCGCCTGCTTCGTTACCAAAACCATGCTGCGCCCGCCGCTGTCTGGGCAGCGCCCCACGGGAAGGAGCTGCAGGAGCCCCCGAGGCCAGCTAGCAGGCGGGCAGGCACCAGCCTCTCGGCCCCCACTCACCATTGCAGAGGAAGCCAGAGGTGCGTGGGCACTGGAAGTTGTCGAACTGGCAGAAGTCACCCTCGTAGCGCTGGGTCAGGTCCTCAGAATAGCACTGGCATTTCCCACAGAGGCACTCGCCCCGCCCTGAGCAGGGCTCTTCCCCAGGGCGCTTGCAGGCCTGGTTGTCACTGGAAGAGGCTGTGGAACAGTTACACATGTCCCCTCGCCTAGCAGAGAGAGAGAGACACACACACACTGAGAGGCCTTAGAAGCCAGAGGCACCACGGGCCCCATCAGGGGACCCAGGTGGGAGATTCACATCCACAGAGAGAGCAGCCATCACATACAGGGTGAGAAAGCCTAAGCCAAGATCTTTTGACCTCCACTGATAACTGAAGCCTAGAGGAGGAGGTTTCCAGGACTGGGTCCTCTACGGAGGAGCGCTGGACAGGATCCTTACCAGCCCGGGTAGCAGACGCACTGCCCACAGACGAAGTCCCCGTTGGAACTGCACATGGACGATCTAACCATCTTTTGCTGTAAACGAGAAAGAGAGGGGATGTTACTGACCCTCCTCCAGGGACTCAGACCCAGTCGCATGTCCCTAGAAGACGGACTAGCAGGCTCTAGGACCCTCTGCTGATGGCCCCCTGAGGGCACATGAAGAGAGGGCAGGTGGGGGGTGGGCAGATCTTCAGCAGGATGTGAGGGGAGCTCTTTTTAGCAGGTTCTGTATCCCTGGCTCTGTGCACAGGGCTGTAACAAAATGTCTCCTTGGTCAGATTAGGAATCTGTTCCACAGGAAGCTGGGAACAATAAACTCACTTCACTTGGGAAGCCTCCCTCAAAATGCCTAGAGACGCTGCCCGCAGCACCCCGAGCAGACACACCTGTAAACTCCATTCCACCCCCAGATCCCCAACGGTGAAACAAATCCACGGCCACCAAGCTCTTTGCAGTTGATACTATGCTGCTTACCCCAGCCACTTGTGCATTCATGGCAGCAGCAAGGACAGAATTCCTGCTCTAAATAGCACAAACGCTGGCTACCTGAGCTAAAGGAGAATCTCCATTAGCTGGTAGCTGCAAGGGGCATATGACACACAGTTGAGCAGTGAGGATCCCATCTAGTAGAGGGCAGTGGTGCTCACACACACTAGCCAATTCATTACAATCCCGGATCTGTATCAGAGCAGAAAACGTCCCGGGGTTTCCCCCGGAAGCGAAGACGGTGGGAGTGCAGCCTCCATACCTGTTCACAGGGGCAGACGTCGCAGAGGATGGAGGCGTCAATTTTCAGGCTGTCACTCAAGGAGGACAGTTTCACGTGGATTACCCCCTGCTGCTCTTTCTCGGGGAGGTTGCAGACGTGCTGCCCGCCCACGTACTCATAAGCTTTCACGTGCACCTTGAAGCTGCCCTGAATGGAAGAGACCCGTTTGTTAGCTGCCAGCGGCCAAACACCCCTTCTAGATCCAGCTGCTGCTCTGATGGATTTGAACTGGCGGCCTGGAGGTGAGAGGCTGGGGACATTGTAAAGGGAAGGATGGAGACAGGTATTAAAAAATAATAATAATTAAAAAAAAAAGCTCTCCCCTTTCCAGGACAATAAATGAATGGTGGGGAAGTATCTTGCCCTGGCTGTAGAGGCTCGGCCTGCAAAGCACCTTCCGCTATTATTCATCTGTATTGCAGCAGCACCTAGAAGCCACAATAATAAATGAGGGACCCCATTGTGCTAGGTGCTGTACAAACACACCACAAGACTGTCCCTGCTCCAAGGAGCTTAAGTCCAGCTGTTACTCTGATAACACCAGGAACGTGCACATGCCAAAATTGCTGCTAACCTACACAAGACAGGAAGGATGGCCCAGCGGTTAGGACGCTAGCCTGAGACTCAGGAGACCTGGGTGCCTTTTCCTGCTTTGTGAGAGGCTCCCGGCATGACCCTGGGCAAATCACTTAGTCTGTGTGCCTCAGTTCCCCTTCTCTAAAATGGGGATAACAGCACTGCCCTACCTCACAGGGGTGTTGTGAGCATGGATACACTGAAGACTGAGGTGCTCAGATACCATGATGATGCGGGCCAGCTAAGTCTCCAAGACGGATGGCATGAGGGTTCTCGGAGTGCACAGGAATGCAGGAACCACCTTTCGGAGGCTCGTTAATCAAGTGTTAAACGAGCTACAAGACTTTGCCCAAGTTTATACTGATGACATTGCACTGTTTAGCAGTTCTTGGTCAGATCATTGAAACCACTTGGGCACTGTGCTAACAAAACTCAGAGATGCAGGTCTTACTGTACAGGTGTCAAAATGTAAAACAGAAGTTGCTGAAGTTCCTTATTTAGGACACTGGTTAGGAGGTGGCCAAATTTCTCCTGATCCCCTGAAAGTGAAAGCTGTTGTCATCTGGCCTATGGCCCAGACTGAAAAACAAGTCCAGTCTTTGACAGGGTTGGTTAACTATTACCGCCGATTCGTGCACGTTTCAGTGACATTGTGTCTGCAGTCACAGACGTGTGCAAAAGCCAAAACCAAACAAAATAGGGTGGGGACAAAAGGTTTTGATGAGGTAAAGAAAATCCTGTCAGAAAAGCCTGTTCTGCCCAGTCCAAATTTTGACAAAATGTTTGAACTATGCACTGATGCATCGGACACTGGTTTGGGTGCAGTGGTGACGCAAACGGGGGGAAGTAACAAAATGCTTCCCATCGCTTTCTGAAGTAAAAAAATGACACCCACTGAACAGAATTATTGTGTCATGGAAAAAGAATGTTATCCCATTGTATGGGATGTCAAACCAGTAAGGCCCTGTCCATTAACAGAAGGTTTAGGACCCTGACAGATCGATATCCACTGGTGTCGCTGCATCGAACCCAAAGTACTAATTCCAAACTGCTACACCACGCTCCAAGAACGTGGCATGGAAACTGTGCAGATTAAGGGAAGAGAAAATATTATGGCAGATGCCCTGTTCAAGCAAGAGGGTTATGACCCGACACCTGCAGATCAGCCAGTGGCTGACCCTACTGTAAGGGAAGAGGTGTGACCTTAAGAGCCACTCAGTGCCAACTGGCAACGGGTTCACTATTGTGTAACAGCAACTCCTAACAGGCCTGACAAACTCACAACCATTAGCACACCGCTTTCATGGTATTTATCCATAAATGATGTCACATGAGGCCTCTAATAAAGGCTTATGTCATAGTAGGGTGGCCAGGTGTCCGGTTTTCGACCTTAAAGTCCAATTGGAAAGGGGACCTGACAGTGTCCGGTCAGATCTACTGACTGGACACCCAAAGTCTGGTTACTGCATGTGGGAGAGGCTCTGAGTCATCACCCGCGCCAGTCCCTACTCAGCCAGGGCCGCCTCCCACCTGCATCAGGCGGCTGCAGCTCCCAGTCCCGGCTCTGCTGGCAAGTCCCTCCTGACCCTTACAGGGAGTGGGGGAGAGAGGGGGAAAGAGGAGCGAATGGGGGGCGGGGGCTCAGGGGAAGGGGCAGAGCAGGAGCGGGTCATCGGGGGAAGGGGCAGAGCAGGGGAAAGGGACGAGGAAGGAGAGGTTCCGGCACTCCTGCTCGAGTGTCCGGTTTTTAAATATTACAAAGTTGGCAACCCTATGTCATAGTGATCCTCATAATTGTTGTGATGTGTACGTACAGATGATATTTGAAAAGTTATGTATGTATGTACTGTACCATGGACATATGTTCATAAAGTCTGAATCAAGGCAGGGTTGACAAACAAGTTTCTGCCAGACACAGGATGTACATTGACTCGTCTGCCTTGGTTGACGTGTAAATTAAGCATTGTAAGCAAACATAATGGAAGTGCCCCAGTTGCAGACAAAGTCAGCGTAAAGATGTGAGGTCAACACACCAGGAGGGGTCATCCCAACTCTGGGGACAAACAATGAATTTGCAGGAGGAGGAGGGGATATAAGGAGAAGGCAAAAGGATGCCTCTTTATCCTTCACTGAGGAAGCAAAAGGACAGCGCTTTTTGCATTCATGAAAGGGGGATCCCAGCCAGTTGGTTGGAGATGCTGGAAGATTGCTTTGGGTGAGATCAGCTTCTTTAGACAGTAGCTTACTCTGTTATGTTTAGACTCTAGGACAGGGGTGGCCAACCTGAGCCTGAGAAGGAGCCAGAATTTACCAATATACATTGCCAAAGAGCCACAGTAATACGTCAGCATCCCTCCATCAGCTCCCCTCCCCACCCGCTCCCAGGACCTCCCACCCACCGGCAGCCCTCCCCATGCCTCCCGATCAGCTGTTTCGTGGCATGCAGGAGGCTTGGGCAGGCTCAGGGGAGGAGGTGGGAAGGGGTGGAGTGGGGGCAGGGCCTGTGGCAGAGCCAGGGGTTGAGCAGTGAGCACCCCCCGGCACATTGGAAAGTTGGCGCCTGTAGCTCCAGCCCCGGAGTTGGTGCCTATACAAGGAGCCGCATATGGCTCTAGGAAGAGCGCTCTACTTTGTTTTACACGTAACCATCCTGTTTCCATTATCCTTACTCATTGTCTCTTCAATCTTAATCTTTGATAATAAACTTCAGATTGTTTTCACTATAAATATATCTCAGTGCTCTGATGTCCTATAGGAGCTGGTCTTGTGTGGAACCAGTCAAGCTGTGTGTAGTGTTCTCTTGGGGACAGCAAACCTGGTCATTTCTGTGAGCGTTCAGTGTCAGGGGCTGGACATAACAGGAGAACGCTTCAAAGGGACTCGGAGTGGGGTGCATCTACTGGTAACCCGCAAGGCAAAGTTCGGCTGGCATAGCCCAGAGAAGATTGTTTGGGTGGCTGACAGCTGGAGGTGTCAGGGAGCTGACACCCAGTGCAGCACAAGCAAGTCTCCCTCACGCTGGAGGTAGGGAGGTAACAAGGTGACTCACAACCCTGAGCACCCTAAGAACCGTTACAGACGGATAGAAGCTCAGTGTAGGACTTACCACTTCCCCGCGGGTGACATGGAACGAGCCAGACTCTGTCTTTTTATATTTCAAGGAGGTAAATTCTGTCTTCATCGATTTAAGGACTGAGTCAGCCCGGACGTCCATCTTGGAACGGATACGCTGGGATGGAAGAACAAAAGAGAGATCCCAACAGCACTTATCTTCAGCACATAACCCATCCACGCCATCCCTTCTCGCCTGCCCAGGGCGTTGCAAAGGGCCCCACTGCTCTTTCCCTGGCAGAATGCTCCAGCTGCCCAGTGGCTTGATTTTGTGAGCTAGACCGACACCCCAGAGGTTCTCTCTTACCTCAAAAGCCACGCGAATCAGCTCCACGATATTGGAGGAGTCTTCCTGCAGCACCCCGATTTCCGAGATGGGGAAATACTTGTGCAACTTCTGCAAAACAAAAGGGAGAGGAAGCTAAGCCACAAACCCTTGCAGGAATATTGTGGTTCCGGAGACACCCATGCAAGGGTTCATTTCCATAAACCAGCAGCAAAGGTAACAGAGCCCTGCCCTCAGGCTACGAACAGCCAATGGGAGTTTGTGCTGGAGCTGATGGCTGGTGGGTGGCGTTTCTCTGAAGCCTGCCTAAAGCGAGACATCCCTGGCCCCATCTTGCTCAGGTAGTTTAATTCAGTTCTTAATAAAAAGCAGCGGCTTCCCCCATTTCACCTCCAGATTCAGAGCGAGCATCACTCCAAACACAACCACAGTGAAGAAGCACAGTGGGGAATGGCTGGGGGCACCTTCAAAACATCAATTTTCTATGCACAGGACAGGCCGCACGTGGGATCTTGTAGTTCTGAATTCCCTCCCACTCCACCCACATTCATCAGCATGACAAACCCAGTGGGACAAGCCCGCTCAGTCCAGTGGGAGGTGGATTTGGAGGGTGGCCTAATCAATGCCCAGAAGCGAGAAGGACCTCTTCCTTTCTGCACCCCATCCCTTCCCCACTTTAGTGTAGGCTTTTCTCTGGCACTTGCCATTGCAGTGTCTGGGCCCCGCACCACCAGAATGAATTTCACCCCTGGAGTGGGGGAAGGGTGATTATCCCCATTTTGCAAGTGGGAAAATGGCGGCACAGAGATGAAGTGACTTGCCCAAGGTCACTCAGGGAGTCTGTGGCAGAGGTGGGAACAGAATGGAGGTCTCCTGAGTCCCAGTCCAGTGCCTTATCCACAAGGACATTCTTCCCTTTGCCCTGTTGTTAGCCAAACATTTGCACAACACACCTCCCCAGATCTTCCTCTCATCTAACACAACAGGCACGTCAGTAGCATTTCACTAACCAGTTAGAGGTGGAACGAGAGCGAGGCCTGAGTGAAAAGCCTGGATTCCACCATCAGCGAACTGTGGGAAGGTTCTGATCCAGATCAGAACTTGACAGCTGTCCCCTATCTTTATAACGGGCCAAACCAAAACCTGGGCTCTGCAGCTGGAGACATTCAGACCCCTACCTTATGTCTCAGACCCATTTTCATAAGGAGCTCGAATACCTTCAGCAGGAAAACAGAGCCTAGGGTGACCAGATGATGGGAAGAAAATATCGGGACACATTGGGGGGGGTAGAGTGGGGCTGAGCAAAAAAAAAAAAAAGCCGAGCGAGTCCTGCCCCGGCTGAGGAGAAAAAAAAAAGCCAAGCGAGTCCTGCCCCAGCTGAGGAGAAAAAAAAAAAAGCAGCCAAGCGAGTCCTGCCCCGGCTGAGAAAAACAAACAAAAAAAAAAAACCACCACAGTGGTGCTGGCGGATATCGGGACAAAATGCATCCTGACCAAAGATCAGTCGGGACATAGGACAGACACCGAAATATCTGGACGGTCCCAATAAAATCGGGACGTCTGGTCACCCTAACAGAGCCAGAGATCCCCACAGGAGAAAAACACCTGAGAAAAACCTAGTCAGCCACAGGATGTCCTCATTGCTTCCCAAGAAACATACACCCAAGCCCTGCCCACAGCATTGAGCCCCATAGGAAGTCAGAGTGGAGGGTTCCTGTGGATCTGATAGTGCTCAGTGGCAGCCTCGCACCAGTCCAGACTGATCAGGGTAACACAGTCCCTGGCACCCACTGAAGATGAAGGCAGATTAGGTGACGTGGTTTAACACGTCAGAGGAGAGAGGAACATGTGCCTCTCCCCCTCCCCCCAGGAGTCCTCCTTAGGAAGTAATTTAAGGCTCCAGGTTCAGAAGCCCTGAGCGCCTGCAGCTCCCATTGACGCTCATCATGTCTGAAGTCAGGAACGTTCGCTCCTTGAGCTGCAATGCCCGGTTCAGAGTGGGTAGCGGTGCCACATCGCACAGCCAGTTTGCTCCATCGCAGGAGAGGGGAGAGAGACTCGAGGGGAAGGGGAAATGCCAGAGTATATGCAACTAAGGAGAGTGCCCGGAAAATTCCATTTTGGGAGAACTCAAATGGAATATTTCGGCTTGCCGGCTGCCTGTCTGAAAGCAGAAAGTGAAACGGACAAGAGCCTTCCAACCGAGAAGCTGCCGTTTTCCTGATGGAAAGTGGAATTGTTTTGGCAAAACTGAAATTTTTCCCCACAGAAAATTTCAACATTTTTGAGAAAAGGGCATTTTCCATTGGAAAATCATTCCGACCGAGAATTCCTGGCCAGCTGACCCCTGGAGTCGTGACCAGCACCCCCTTTGCTACATCACAGCCAAACTACTAACAGAAGTTCATCCAATAAAAGGTATTACCTCACCCACCTTGACCAGCCAAACTACAGGCTGATATGTGGGTCCCCTGACAAAGATTTGATTCCTTTCAGCATCCATACAGTTTTCCTCCTAAGCAGTCCCTTGCTCTCCCTCTGAGGTATTTATCTGGCCTCATGACTAGGGTGACCAGGTGTCCGGTTTTTGACTGGAACACCCGGTTGAAAAGGGATCCTGCCCTGGTGGCTCCAGTCAGCACCGCTGACTGGGCCATTGACTGTCCGGTTTACAGCGCCGTGCAGGGGGCTGGCAGGCTCCCTGCTAGCCTCCACACCACGCAGCTCCCGGGAAGCAGCCGGCATGTCCCCCCTCCGGCTCCTACACATAGGGGCAGCCAGGGGGCTCCACATGCTGCCCCCGCCCAAGTGCCGCCCCTGCAGCTCCCATTGGCCGGGAACCATGGCCAATGGGAGCTGCGGGGGCGGCGCTTGCGGATGGGGCAGCACGCAGAGCCACCTGGCCACGCCTCTGTGTAGGAGCAGGAGGGGAGACATGCCGCTGTTTCTGGGAGCTCCTTGAGGTAAGTGCCACCCGGAGCCTGCACCCCTGACCTCCTCCCGTGCCCCAACCCCCTGCCCCAGCCCTGATCCCCCTCCCGCCCTCTGAACCCCTCAATCCCAGCCCGGAGCACCCTCCTGCACTCCAAACCCCTCATCCCCAGCCCCACCCCAGAGCTCGCACCCCCAGCTGGAGCTCTCACTCCCTCCCTCACGTCCCAACCCCCTGCCCCAGCCCTGATCCCCCTCCCGCCCTCCAAACCCCTCAGCCCCAGCACTCATCCTCCTCCTGCACCCAAAATACCTCATCCCCAGCCACACATCAGAGCCTGCACCCCCAGCCGGAGCCCCCCCTCGCATCCCAACCCACTGCCTCAGCCTGGAGCTTCCTTCTGCACTCTGAACTCCTCATTTCTGACCCCACCCCAGAGCCCACACCCTCTCCCACACCCCAGCCCCTGGAGCCAGCCTAGTGAAAATGAGCGAGTGTGGGTGGGTGGGGAGAGCGAGCAACAGAGGGAGGGGGAAATGGAGTGAGTGGGGGCGGGGCCTCGGCATGGGGAGTGGCATGGGTGGGATCTCAGAGGAGGGGCGGGGCAAGGCAAGGGTGTTCGGTTTTGTGCGAATAGAAAGTTGGCAACCCTACCCATGACCATTGCCGTAACTCCCTGCGCCTCCCACCCAGCCGTCTGCCCGTCCACCCCTTTCACCTCGTAGTAGCTGTAGGAGTGGTTGGTGACGGCGAAGATCGGGATGATGTTGTGCTGGCCCAGCAGGCGCACCAGGGTGGGCACGGAGGGGTAGTCCTGCCTGGTATCGTAGGTGTAGGTGCCCGCTCGGTTCAGGTGACACTGCTCATCATTCCTCGGCAGGATCCCTGACAGGACGTTGGTGCCGTCAGCTTCATAGTGGAAGGCGGACTCGGTGGAGAACACCAGCAGGTGAGTGCTGTCAGTCCGCCAGCCGATTTTCTCCTAGGGCCAGAGGGAAGGAGGGTGAGGGGCATTTCATTCACTTGCCCATCAAACACAACGCACAGGGCCAGTCTCCAGCGAGCGCGCTCGCGGTGGCAGGTAAGGCTTTTCAGAGCATGGCACCCGACTCCTCACTGAAAGTCAAGGGGTCTCTGGGTACCCGACTCTGTTCATAATCCCCGCCTTTGCCGCTAGTGCACACGTCCAACTGCCACGCAGCCCAGGGAATTCAAAAAGGGCAGCGATGAAAGGGTTAACCCCCTTCCCTGCTCCCCCAGGGCACATCTCCCACCGAGCCTCTGGGGCGGTCCAGGTAGGTCCAGCCGCAGTGGAGAAGCAGGCTGTTACTGGATATATCTGGCAGGGCGCTAGCCTACTGATAAGGGAAATATCCGTTTCCCCAACCAGAACACCTGGTGCCACGACATGCTGGCCTCTGGGGAGCAGATCCACACAACCCTAGGAACAAGGGAACAGCTCAGAGGGTGAGGGGACCCAAGGAGAGCACCGCAGACTGGAGGCACCTTCTCAGTGGGGTTTACTCTAGGAAGACGAGACAAGCTGCCGTCTCAGCAACAGCAGCAGGTGCAGCGGACTGGCCATCCTGGGAGAGCAGTAGCTCCCACCAGGTATGGCCCTGAGTTCTGGGCTCAGGTTAGCCACATTGCTAGTCACCCATCCCACCTGCTGTCTCTCTCCCAAACAACACACAAACCATCTAAAGGAGCCAGCCCCCTCCAGGCTCACCTTGCAAACAGCCGTCTGCAGGATGGCATCAAAGCCCCCCTCCGGGGCGTCCAGGTTGCCGGAGATGTGCTCTTTCATCAGCTCCTGGCTGAAATGATTGACGTTGCTGGTCAGGCGGATGACGTTCTTGAAGGAGAAGGGTGAGTCGGCGTCCCTCCAGGGCTCTCGCAGCCTGATGGAGAAAAGGGGAAGCAAGGGCTTTCAAATGGGGCTTGGCTACTGAAGTCATCAAGAGATTACCACATATGGTGCCGTAAACATGTCTGGCACAGAGCAAGGTACTGCCCCTGCAACCCACGGCAAGGCATGGGACAAAAGGGTGTGCAAGGAAGGGCCCTGCATGAGGCTCACTGGTGAGAAGATAGAGGAGATCCCAGGAGGAATTGGTGCAGAAAGAAGGATTAGAAGCAGGAGAGACAGGTGGTCCCAGAACGAAGAGCCCCTTTTCCAGGTAGTGGGGCAGCACAAAGGCATGAAGCTGAGAGGTCCAAAAAGGGACCTGAGGAGCAGTGAGGTGAGATGACTGGGAGGAGCACTGGCAGAGAAAGCAGAGACGTGAGTGGGAGCAAGATCACATAGGGCTCTGAAGGCACCCAGTCGGCGAGTCTCCTGAGGGTGGTAATACTTTAGTCTAATTCTGGTTGTTGGCTTGGTATGGAAGTGAGTGGATGGTGTTTAGTGATGTATAGAAGGCCAAACTAGATGATCTTGTCTCTTCTGGCCTTAAACTCTATGAGAGAATGTGCGGCTTGAATTTGTTGTTGTAGGAAAGGGGAAGCCCAGGATGGGACCCAAGGAGTGGGGCCGATGTGGGCTTGTGGCAGGACAGGCAGCAGATGGCATTAGCCGTGGTGTTTGGGAGACACCGGCGCGGAGGGCGGGCAGCAGATGGCATTAGCCGTGGTGTTTGGGAGACACCGGCGCGGAGGGCGGGCAGCAGATGGCATTAGCCGTGGTGTTTGGGAGACACCGGCGCGGAGGGCGGGCAGCAGATGGCATTAGCCGTGGTGTTTGGGAGACACCGGCGCGGAGGGCGGGCAGCAGATGGCATTAGCCGTGGTGTTTGGGAGACACCGGCGCGGAGGGCGGGCAGCAGATGGCATTAGCCGTGGTGTTTGGGAGACACCGGCGCGGAGGGCGGGCAGCAGATGGCATTAGCCGTGGTGTTTGGGAGACACCGGCGCGGAGGGCGGGCAGCAGATGGCATTAGCCGTGGTGTTTGGGAGACACCGGCGCGGAGGGCGGGCAGCAGATGGCATTAGCCGTGGTGTTTGGGAGACACCGGCGCGGAGGGCGGGCAGCAGATGGCATTAGCCGTGGTGTTTGGGAGACACCGGCGCGGAGGGCGGGCAGCAGATGGCATTAGCCGTGGTGTTTGGGAGACACCGGCGCGGAGGGCGGGCAGCAGATGGCATTAGCCGTGGTGTTTGGGAGACACCGGCGCGGAGGGCGGGCAGCAGATGGCATTAGCCGTGGTGTTTGGGAGACACCGGCGCGGAGGGCAGGAAGGCAGGAAAGGAGAGGTTTGAAGTTATCAAAGAGAAGAAACTGGGACAGGGGTTTGAGCACTGGAGACTGCGGAGCAGGGGAGCCAATGAGGAGACAGACTAGCGTTCCCTGACCAATCTCATCGAAGCCCGTCAATTGGGGCCTCTCAGCTTCACTTACTTCTCAGGTCTCATGTCTGTTTGTGGCGCCGAGACTTTGTCCACAAACTTGCCAAATCCGATGGTGTAATTGGAGGTCAGGTCTTGCAGGAATTCCGCTGGCAGGGAGGGAGGGAGAGAGAGCAGTGAGCTGGGATGCAGTGGCAATGTCACAACTAGGACCAGAGCCCTTTTCCCATCACCTTCACATGGAGCTGTTCTGAATGCCACGCCTCAGGTAAGGCTCCTCACTAGTGCAAGGGCTTATGGGCAGGGGCGGATTAATAATTTTGCCACCCCTAGGCCCGGAAATAATTGCCGCCCCTGGCCCCGCCCCGACTCCACCCCTTCCCCAAAGTCCCGCCTTAACTCCGCCCCCTCCGTGCCCCTATTGGATCCCTTCCCCAAATCCCCGCCCCAGCCCCGCCTCTTCCCCAGCACGCCACGTTCCCCCTCCTCCCCCCTCCCTCTCTGACCAGCGAAACAGCGGCGGAGAAGTTCCCCTGCTCCAGCTGCCTCCTCCGCGAGCGCGCTGCCGCTTCCTGTTTCTCTCCCCTCCCTCCCTGCCCCGTGAAACAGCTGTTTCGCGGCGCAAGCGCTGGGAGGGAGGGGAGAGAAACAGGAAGTGGCGGCACACTCACGGAGGAGGCAGCTGGAGCAGGGGAACTTCTCCGGGGGTGCTCAAATTTGCCGCCCTAGGCCTAGGCCTTGTCGGCCTAGGCGATAATACGCCGCTGCTTATGGGATGAGGGGAACAGAGCATCTGGGTCATTGGGCACCACACAGAACACACCAGCTCTCTAGGACACTGGTTTTCAGCTTTTCTTAGTACAAGACTAGAAAAGAGGACTCATGCTGGGCCCTGTAGTGCAGTGAGGGCCAGAAGGAACACTCCAGGTGGGGAGAGGGATCCCAGGCCAGAAAGAGCCAGGTGCATCACTAAGCAGCAAGGGCCAGCGACAAACACCTGGTGGCCAGATGCACACAGCCCCTCTGCCGGTTGTGTTACTCTTCCCTGCCCTGGGTGGAGATTCTCTGCCCATGCTGTCAGTAGGGGGACCTGGCTTCCCTTCTTCCCCTAGCATGCTCAGCTCCAGCCTCACCTAGCTTCTGGCCCATCTTTTTGAGGTTGCTCAAGTCGTCAGACATGGAGTAGGAGAAGTCCATAAGGATGTAGAGATCCACAGGGCTCTCGAGGGGCTGGAAGACGTCCATGTTGAAGCTGGCCTCCTCACCAGCTCTCAGCCGCATGAGCATCCGCTGTGGGGACACCTGGGTTTTCTTCAGAGACGTGTCGATGCTAAAATTCTGCCAGAGGAGAGAGCGGAAAAGGGTTAGCGGAACAGCAGAGGCGATTCACCCTGGTGCTTGCGATGGGAAGCAGGGGTAATAACTGGTGAACAAGGGGTTAACTTTCATTCTCCTTCCCCTTGCATGTGCTCAGGGGAAGGGCTGCTGGGGACACATGGCGGGAGGGACGCCAGTGGGAAACCCCTGCACCCAGGGGAGTCTGGGTTAACCCTGCAGCTGGAGATGTCTGTTTATTTTTGTGCTAACTGAGGTGGATTGCTTCTTATCCGTGCGATTTCTAAGGACAGGCCCTTGCTGACTGTGCCCGGACGTGTCTAACCTACCTGAGGACTGGGAGCTTTGAAAATAGTTTATTCTGCTGCCCTGTCAGCATGAAGGATGGTCCTTCCATTGCCCACCCCACTCCAGCTGCACCAGCGTTGGCAAGGGGACGCCCCAGAGAGGCCATGTTGATTGGGCAGGGTGAGAGGACCATGCTAGGGCGCCAGCAGCTGGTCTACATTAGGGCTGGAGGAGCTACACTGTACGTGAGCAACAGAAGGGAGAGGTTGCTCCAAATTCTCCATGCCGACGAGGCCTTGGTGCCCTTTGTGGTGGGGTGGGTGTGGCCGTTACCCCTTTCCACAAGGAACTGTGCTGTGATCCCAAACTCATTTCGGGTAGGCTGCCAAACAGGCATCAGGGCTTCCAATCAAATAGCTGTCAACTGGAGCTGGGCCACATGGGTCAAATGTTGACATCATTGTTTCCAATAGGGCGGAAAAAGATCAAGGACATTTTCCCAACATTTCCCTGCCCCCCCCCCTCATGTCCTGACCCACTCAGCTGTCAACCTTGGCTAAATTCCGACTGGCGCCCTAGAGGCGAAAGGCTGTGTTATCCCATTACCCACGCCAGAGTTAGCCCGTCGTGCATTTCTAACAGAGCTTGACATGCGTGGCTCTTTTTGTTCATGCATCTGTTTCACCAGCAGGGCTTTGAGAATGGGGTATGTTAATCAGCTAGCAAAGGGCGTAGCCTGTTTTTGACTAGGCCTTATGTAAACAATAGCTGCTGGTATTTATATTCGCCTAGCCGTGCGGAATTGCAAAGACGTATTTAGGAATCTGGAGGGGGTTCTCTCAGGAGATTATAACAACTAGAAGGTGAGGTTCGGGACACGCTGATGCCCCTTGAAGAGCTGTCCGAAGGCAATCAAGCGAAAGGCTCGTCAAGGAAATGAGGAGGAGAACATTGGTGGATTATCTCCAGGGTTCAGGTGCTCTTTGCTCACCTGATGCACCAGCATCTCTCCTCTCACGTGCACAATGCTGGCCCCACTGCAGCCATAATTCAGCAGGTTTTCTTTCAGGTCACATCGGGATTCTTTGAAGGTCTGTGACCACAGGAGAGGAAAAACCACAGAGTTAGGAAATAAACAGAGCCCCATGCGGACGGGAAGCATTTGGGGGGGTCAGGCGGCCGGCCCCTCCTCCGCTAGGCTGGGAGCGGGCAGGAGTGGAAAAGGTTCGCCTGGGCAGGCGTTTCAGCTTCCTGAGAGACTGCCCCTCGGACACCTCTCCGTCGCAGGCCCCAGCTCCCCTCCCGTTCGTGAGGACCAGGGTGTTCAGCCAGTCAGCCCTCTCCCTCTGCAAACACTGACCCCCCCGGAGAGCATAAAACAGATACTGAAACGTCATCTTAGATGGAAAAGAAGGAGTCCCCCACCTGTTCATTATTCCACCTCTCCCACATCGTGGTCTATGCTAGCGGTCTCTGTGCCTCACCCGCCTGTGTTTTACATCCCATTGCCTCTCTGCTCCCTCTCCCCCTCTACTGAGCCAAGGATCAGGCTTATCTGAATCTGAAATTACAACAAAGCCCTCTTACAAATTCCTCACTGGTCCTCATTTCCTGCATTCTTGGTTCACTTGAGTCCCTCCTCTCTCTGCCCCCATCTTCCTTTCTCTCCCACACACAGAGCCAGCACCTCTTGTGCGGTCTACCCTGTGCGCCGTTCCCCCCCCCCGCCACCTTGCTGGGGCTGGGGCCCTGCTACCTGCCAAGGCAAATCTGCAAGAAATGCTTTTGCTCTCTTGCCACTGGGCTATCCGGCTCATGTCTGGGCAGATCTGCACCGTGGTAACTTGTGCCCTTGGACTGGAGAGACGGGGGACCAGAAGGCAGTGGGGCAATTATTTTGTCTGGTCACAGCCCAACCCCTCGTCTCACAGGACCCAAATGCCCATCCCTCGCTCTCATTCCAGAGTTGGGGGTTGGTGTCTATCCCTGAGCAGCCAGAGATCCCTGCTCTGAGCCAACCACAAACTGACCCCCTCCCTGGGTTATACTGCCATCAGGTTCATTTCCCTTTGGACCCATTTCTTGAGGAAGCAGAATCTAAAGGAGCCTCTTATTCAGCTCCCCTAACAGGGACGCTCTCCAGCAGTCTGAGCAGAGGGCTGCACTGAGGAGGCGGCAGGTCAAGAGAGAGACGGGCCTGAGCCAAAACCTTGGAATATCCCCAAACTGTCTGTGAGTGACAGACAGAGACAGCCTGGAGCCACGTTGCCAAAGCCGGGATCTGGCCTATTAGAAGGAGAGGGGCTCAATCGTGAAGCTGGATCTAAACACAGGTTCCCTCTCTTGAATGCTGATGGGGGGCCTCTCTCTAGTGAAAGGCCATGTGATCACACTGTGGGTGACATGGTCCTGGGAGGGGAGGTGCTCACCTCGTCCGTGCAGTAGGAGCAGTCCTTGCTCACTCGGATACACTCTGTGCAGCTTCTTGCTCTGGAGGCCACACAGCGATTAACTAGGAGGCAAGATGGAACGCATCAAGAGCGGAAGAAGCCAGCCTGACCTTGGAAAGCGAGAAGGGGCGAGCCACAAACAGAGGGGCTGGGCCTGCTCCTAGTCAATAGGAGTTTTATCGCAAACGTAGTGGGAGCTGGCTCAAAACCAGAGACAGCGTGTATGTCAGACAGAGCCAACGGAAGCGAGCTATGGAGCAAGTGCACACAAAAGAACTAGGAGAACTATTGTCTTGGATAGCGCCAGGGCCTAGCAGACAGGACACCTGGGTGCTACCCACAAGCTCTGCATTTCAGGAGTGATTGGAATAGGAGCAGATACAAGGCGGCTGGCTTAGCAGGCCAGGAGAAGGCAGCTGGAGAGGCCTGTGCCCCAGACCTCCCAGGGCCAAGGACTTCAGCAGTGTAACCGAATAGGAGAGAGAGACACAGAAGAGCTGAACTTACTTCTGTTTTTTTGGCACAGGCATACGTCACAGACCATGACCAACAGGAGCAGCCCGGCCCACGTCCTTTGGAGCAGCACGTCCATCCTCTTCCTCCTGAAAATGCACCAGCCAACAATGTTACAACCTCCCCTGGGGTGTGTGTGTGGAGTTTTATATTGGGGATAACCCATGCAACACATCCAACACACGAGCAATCATAGCTGAGCAATCGTGGGGCTGCAGAGGACTCTACCTCCAGACAGGTTCGCAGCATGGGGTGATTGGCAGAGCCTCCACAAGGAGGAACACCCCCCCACCACACAGACAGGTGTGTGTGTGTGGGGGGGGGGGATTTTATACTGGAATTAACCCATGGGATACTGGAGGACAGGAGAATGAAGCAGGGTCTTTAGTTTCCCAAACAGGTGTTTCAGCTTTAAAGCAGCCAGTGATCTGTGCAAATGGGTTGAATATCCCAACGCATCCCTGTGTGTAGTGCCCTCATGCTGGCAGCAGCCACTGCCCTGTTCAGCACAGATTGTATTGGGTCACCTTTCCCTGGCAGGCTCGCTCATATCCAGGAACACGCTGTGCTCTGGGCCTGGGGCCCAGAAGGGGCCGTAGAACGATGCCTAGCAGCAATGAGGTCTGGTTAGCAGTCTCTGAAGAGGAAAATGCTCAGCCCTGTAATATGAGGGGGTGCTGCAGGTGTGGTGTGAGGTACATCAGCAGAGCGTCAGGACCAAGAGATGGGGGCTGGGATCAAAGTGCACTGGCAGAGCTGCATGGGGAGGCATGGCCAAGGCTTGCCTGGCTCTGGCAGAGCTATTCTCAGTCTCTGCTCAGGAGCCGACCCAAGCAATCTCCCTTCCTCTCTCTTAGCTGCCCACTCCTCCCTTCACAGAGATCCTCCTTTCTCAGGAGCCACTGTGTGTTTTAAAGGCTCCAGTAACGGCTGGTTCTTCCACACCTTTCTCAGCAGAGCTACAAACACTTATAGTTCTCTGCCTTCCAGCCCCAGCTAAGGAGGAGAAGCCACTAGCACTGTCTCCACCACCCCTCCGTAGCCTGTGGACCAGCAATAGGGTAAGGCCATGGCTAATCAGAGCCCAGTGCCAGTCCGCCTGCATGACTCACGGCCAGAGCAAATACCTCCTTTTCCTGGGGTCAGGGCCCAGTGGTCTAATGAGAGACCGAGAAGGAAAAACAAGGTACCAAATTCCTCCTTTTGGCTATTTTCTGTTGTACTAAATTTCCAGAATGGCACCAACCACCCTGGCAAGTGCCAGACTTCCCCAGTGAACCCTGATGTTTGGCCCCGTGACAGGCTATTGAACCAGTTTGCATCCTTGAGAGCCAGTGAAGAGCAACTTTCACCCTCTGTCTGTTCCAAAGCTGCGGCCTCACTGAAGTCAAACTCGTTGCAAAACACTGACTTGTTAAATCCTGTTTCCTGTGGCCATGCATGAACTTGCAATATTTTATTCAGCCACTAGATGTCTCTGGCTCCCATTGACTTTATGGGCTTTGGGCCAGGGATAGATCCTGCAAAGACTTGCCCCCAGGTCCCTTCCCGCCCTACCTCTCTATAGTTCTGTGGTGAGTTTCTCCATTGAAGCCAAGCCAACGGAACTGTTCACAGTGTATAACGCTGAGCATGTGCGTCAGTCTGCCGGACCAGGGCCTCCGCGCGCAAGCACTGGCCTCTCCCTCTTGGTGTTATACTGCGCTCTTCATTAGAGCGCCTGGATAACATGACAAGATGTACTTGGTTCATGTACCTTGTTGCTGTGGCTTAAGCATTCAGTCCCACTGGTTTATCATCATGCCACCCATCATGCTGGCTGTAGTTTAAAGTGAATTTAGAGCTGGTGGAAGATGCTAGGTTGACAGCCGTGGAGATCAATGTCCTCTGGTTACTCACAGCTGTGGCCTCCTGCCCTGACTCCCTGACAGAGCATTTCACCCCGACCTGCAGGCACCCATCTCTAAGGAGTCCGAGGATATTTCAACCTCTGCCCCCATTCAGACTTTGGTGCTTCTGCTGTCACTGCCAGCAAAGCTCCAGTTAATGCCAGGTGCACTGTGGGCAGTTGCCCATTAGGCACTGCACTGAGACGACCATCTCATTTGGCACATGGTAAGTTTCCAATTACTACTGAGTGGGAATGGTTCTGAACTGGGGAAAGTCTCCCTTTCCCATGAGCTGCCTCCTGCCCTCCTGAGCCCCAGTCCTGATGACATGATTGTAACGAGAGGCAGGGAAACACCAGTTGCTCAGACTCTCCAGCAACGAGCGCTATAGAAATGCCTTGAAACACCATCGACAATTGAGCCCCAAAGGATGGGCTCTCTTCCCAAGCCAGCAGGAGAAAGCACAGAGGTAAACCTCTCTGCACTGCCACTACCAGCACTCAGCAAAACCCACTCCACCATGCGTCCAAAGAGCCCATGGCCGTTGTGAAGACCCTGCACGTGATGCCCGCTACGTCACACCGGCACCAGCGTTGGCATGCCAAGCTCACAGCTATATAGAGAACTCCAGAGGAGGGGGGGGTGCTTCGATTGTTTAGAGGAAAGACAGGAAAGAACCATTAGGGGAGAGTTTGAGTCACCATGTGCTATTCAGTGCCTTGGGCGCACAGGCTGCCATCAAGTCATGGTGAGCGGTTAGATAAAAGACAATAAAATCCAGCCCCATTTTAACAGCGATGTTGCCATGCAACAGACCAGGGAACGTGGACAGTAATTCCCAGCATGGCTTGTGCGTGTCTGTAAGAACCCCGTTAGACAGTGCGCTCTTCAGGGCATGGGCTGTGGTCTCCTACTAGGTTTTTGTATTGCACCTAGCACAATGGGTCTCGGACTCACATGGGGTCTCCAGGCACTACTGTCATACACATAATAAGGAGTGCTGGAGCCCCCACTTCTCCCGCTAGTGCTTCTCACCTAGCTACCCTAGACGTTGCCGAGTAGGTCCAGTGCTCAGCCCTGCCCAGAGCACCGCATGGTCAGATCAACGTGGGGACGCCCTGGAGCAGGGCCGGCTCTAGGCACCAGCAAGCCAAGCACGTGCTTGGGGCGACAATTTCAGGGGCGGCATTCCGCCTTTTTTTTTTTGCTTCGGCAGTTGCGCTCCCGGAGGTTGTTTTTTTTTTGCTTGGGACGGCAAAAAACCTAGAGCCGGCCCTGCCCTGGGGGAAACAACCCAAACACACCCCAGGCCTGCCAAGAAGGATCACAGCTGCCCAACAACAGGTCAGACCATTTCAGAACCCCAATGAACTACCCAGCGCACGGAGAGGGAAAGCAGGAGTTAAAGGCAGGAGATGACTGTGTCTTAACAACCCTGGAGTGTTTTGAATTCTCCTTTTGTCTCACATTTCCTCTTAGCCAGTGAAAACGGCTCCAAACCCCTGCGAGGAAGTGAAAATTTTTCAGTGAGAAAGATTTGTTTGAGTTTATTCTCCCTGCACTCACTAGCAGACGCATGGTCTGTTACGCTCTTGGTTTCTCCCTTTTCTAAAGGTGCAGCTTACGAAAGAAGTAGCTCTGGCCAGTTCTAGCGCCGGGGACGCAAGAGGGTGCAGCAGGCAGGGCACCAGACTGGGAGCCCAGAGACCTGAGATCTTAATCCTGACTCTGCCATTAACTCACATTGCAATTTTAGGCAAGTCATTTCAAGAAGGGCTGTGTAGCTAGCGTACTGGACTGGGACTCAGGAGACCTGGGTTCTATTCCCAGCTTTGCTATTAGCCTGCTGGGTGACCTTGAGCAAGTCACTTTGCCTTTTAAGTTTCCCCACTTGTAAAAAGGGAATAATGACACTGACCTCCTTTGTGAAGTGCTTTGAGAGCTACTGATGAAAAGCATTAGATAGAGATGGGTATTAATTATCTCTATGCTTCAATTTCTCCAGCTGTAAAATGGGAATATGAATGCCATATATAAGTTGTATTATTGTAGCAGTAGAAATTCCCAACTGCAATCGGTGCTTGTTTGTACTACGTGGTGCACATACACACTATAAGACATAGTCCCTGCCCTGAAGAAGTTACAGCTTAAATAGGCAAGATAGACAAAGGGTATGAGAAAGGAGCAGCCGCCCTCTGCAAATCCTTTTAAAAGTATGTGGGTGCCTCACTTGAGCCACCTTAAAGTCTTGGCCAGAGTCTGCTCCTTGTACCTTTACTGAACCAATATGGCTGTATCAGCTGGGGGGATGGGTTAGGCGTAAATCTGACGGGATGCTGCATCTGGGTTCCAGGACAGTTTTAATGGAAGAAAGGTCCATGTGTGCAGCCGTGGCTGGAAAGGGAAGCTCCTCCTCCCAACAAACGTGAAGTGCACCATGAATAGGGGCACAGACCAATGACGTATTAATACGTGTGCAAGAGCCAGAGGTGCTTGAAGATCCATGTCCTAGGAAGGCATCATATCTCGAGAAGTACCCTAAGAATTGCTAGACTGGATCAAACCTGAAGTTCATCTAGTCCAGTATCCAGTCTCGGACAGTGGCCAGCACTCAATGCTCCAGAGGAAGGTGCAAGAGACCTCACATTAGGCAGATGTGGGATAATCTGTCCCCCATGTTAGGTTTCATGCTAATCCTGAATAGAGATTGGTTTAAACCCTGCTGCATGAGATTTAATATCCCTTGCAGGATTTATTAGCATTAACTCTGGATATTCTTATCCCTATAAATGTCCAGCCCCAATTTGAATAGCGCTAATTTTTTGGCTTCAAGAACATCCTGTGACAACAAATTCCACACTTAGTTTGTGTGTTGTGTGAAAAAGCATTTGTTTCTATTGGTTTTGAATTTGTCACTTTTAAATTTCATTGAATGCCACTTGTTCTTGTGATATAAGACAGGGAGAACTAAACTCCTGCCCTACCTTCTCTAAACCATTCATTATTTCATACACTGTCGTCATGCCTCCTCCTCTTCATCTTCTTTCTAAAGTAACAATCCCAGGCTTTTCCATTTCTAGTCAGAGGAGAGTTTTTCCAAGCCCTGCATCATTCCTATCACCCTTTTCTCAACCGCCTCCAGTTCTGCCATATCCTTTTTGAGATGGGGGGGATGAGTACTGCACATAGTATTTCAGATCCTTCTACACACTAACATTTTGTTTGCCTTTTAGAGTGCAGCTGTACATTGAGGGAGATCTTCACTGAGCTGCCTATACCTTCTGACCTATTCCGCCCAGGTCCCTTTCTTTGGTTGACAGTTAATTTAGAACCCTGTAAGGTGTTGGAGTAGTTTAAATGTTTCCCTTCAAGGTGCATTACTTTGCATTTAACAATGAACTTCATATAGCTAGCTTTGTGACACCTGCAGAGTTTGCCATCTCACTGCTCACCCTCCTTTCCAAATAATTAATAAATGGATTAAACATTAGACCTTGTAGGGAACCTTGATGAACACGGACCATTTAATCCTACTCTTTGTTTCCTGTCTCTTAGCAGTAGGTAGAATAGCTGGATCTCTGCTGCCTGTAGCAGTTGTACTAATGCAATCCTCTAAATCAAAAAGCAGAATCTACCAAAGTGCAAAGTGTAAATTCCTAAAGACACAAATTACAATTTATCTGACCAGGGTCATGACCCCGGAAACCCTGGTGCTTTCCTCCTCTACCTTCCCCCCACCCCACCTGAATATAGCTCAGTACATTGCCACTGGATCTGCTTTAGAAAGGGACCACCAATATAACAGAACGTGGAAGCCACATGGTGATGAGCAAGGTTATAAATGTCTGTTTATCTGTCCGTCCATCTGTCAGCAGACAGCACCCTAAGGCAGTGAGCAATAGAAGATAATGGGTCATCAGGAGTCCATGTGTGAAATTCTGACCCCACTGAAGGCAGTGGGAAAAGCTCCCGGCGGTTTCTATGCGACCAGGATTTTGATCCAATTGGGTTTCGGATATAAAACTCCGAGTGCAAACTCCGGTAAGTTTGGCAGAGGGTTCCTGATTATCTGAACAGCCTGAGCCAGGGCAAAGACGTTTGACTCATCGGGAAGCACCGGAGTAAGGAGAGACGTTGGAGAAGGGGTTTGGAGAGCCAGGATTCTGCTGCAGTTTGTCACTTTTCCAAGCTTCCCCTTGGCCAGGAGCTTTGGGCAGAGCCCCAGGTGTGAGGCGGAGTCTTAAGCCCAGGCACCTTGCTGCCTACACAGCTTCTGGAGTTGAACAGCTGGGGCCAGACAGTGGAGCCAGGGAGGGCAAGATTCCCATCCAGCTGAGCTTAGCCCAGCCCAGCGGAGGCACTTGGTAGGCTCACCCAGGACAGATACAACTACACAGGTGCCAGGTTCTCAGCTGCGGTAACATTCAGGGGACACACCAAGGGCCGGCGAGAGAGGAGGACTCCACCTCCTTGGGCCGCTCTGCCATACTAAACTGGCAGAGGCGACAGCTGTTTCTAGACTGAGATGGAACCTGATGGGAGCAAAGGGAACATGGACAAAAGGGAAGAGGAAAAACCGAGTGGGAAAGATCAAGAATTCGTAGTCTGCACAGAGGCAGCCCCACGCATTGGGGGGAACCTTTGGAGCCAGGAGAGAAGGGTCCAGCTGTTAGAAGCCTGTTCTGGTGTGAGCTGAGCACTTCCCCCAGTGGGGCTAGAACTGCAGAGTGCTTGGGACACAGCAGCCTTTTGTTGTGCTCCACACCCATGAGATATGAAACGACTCAGTGTGCTCAGGTTTCCCCTCAGGCCCCGTCTCTTTCTATGAGGGCCGTGTTGGGCTGCTAGACAATAGGAATTTCCTCAGCCTCTCCTCCCAAGTAACCAGCACCCCCTCTCCTTCCCGAAGCACTCCGGGGGGGGTGGGGGTGGGAAGGAGAATCACACACCTCACAGCAGCCCACCCCTCACCCCCAACAGCGTCTCCTCCAGCATCTTAGCCCCCCCCCCGCCGCCGATGAGGGGCCACTTGCCAGAATACTTCCCCCTATTTCTGAGGTTCGACAGGCACTAGTAAGAAATATCCCTCTTCCTAACCCTGAGCCCTCCTGGATCACTGTCTCCAGCCAGGAGCTGGAGGCAACAGCACGCAGGAGGGCAGTTTGGGTGCAAAGCGCGTGGTTCTTTTGCACTGCTACAGAAGCACTAAAGTGTGATCGTTGCGGCAAGGGTGGTAAGATCTGCTAACGGGACACATTGGGCTGGGTGCTGCACAGACACGCGGTGAGAGACAGGCCCTGCCCTGAAGGGCTGACAATCCAAACAGACGAGACAGAGGAAGGAAACACCAGCCCCATTTTATAGATGGGAATTCAAAGCCTGGAGAGATGCACAGACGTGTCCTGGGTCATACAGGGAGTCTGTGGCAGAACCAGGAACTGAGCCCAGATCTCACATACGCCCAAGCCCAGTGCCTCCAGCACCCGACCACCCTTCCCTCTCTGAATAACGAACGTCAGTGCTGCCTCCTGCTCAGCCTGTCCAAATCGGAGCGAATCTCCCTCAATTTCACTGAGTTTTCCCTGAGGAAGGGACGGATGATCTGACCCTTTAAAGCGATGTGCTCAACTGCCCTTTGAAGCACTTTATGGCGGATGTTCAAAGCGCTCCTGCTGGGATGTCCCGTCATCGGTACGTGCAAATTGAGTCATTCCCCCCCCCGCCCCATGTGCACAGTAAACCCTTAATTGGAAAGGGCCCCTCCCAGGAAAGTTTGGGTTCTTTTGCACAGCCCCACAGCCTCTCCTGCCCCTGGAGCAAGCCGACATCTCATCATTATCACGATCCCGGCATCAGAACCGCCCGCTCCTAGTCCAGTACTTAGTGCATTATTCTACCCAGCCTCACAGAGCTGCCCCTCCCTGGCAGCAGCTGGCAAGGAGTTCAGACAGCACTACTCTCGCAGCCATAAACGCAGCTAGGTGCTTAGAAAGCCCAAGGCCATCCCCGGGCGGCTGGGGAGGTGAGAGAAAGCCTCTCTTCACAAGGAAAAGGGCGGCGCGGGTCACTGACAGCAGAATCTGACCCCTCAGTCTGACTATCCCAGAACACGCCACAGCAGCTTTAATTTTTCTCTCTTGAAATGGCCTCACTCCTGCAGAATGGTTTGGCAGTAGGGTCTGAACTGAATTTCCTGTCCAAGCCTCAAGGGGGAGCAGCAGGCTCCTTGCACGCCTATAATCCCTTACACACCCACCTGGATTTAAATCACTGGGGAGTACTCTGTGAACATGCCCGATAGAGATTCTACTAAGGTTGCCAACCCTCCAGGATTGTCCTGGAGTCTCCAGGAGTTAATCTTTAATTAAAGATTAATCTTTATCGAAACCTGCAGGAATACGTCCAACTAAAATTGGCAAACCTAGATTCTCCCCAGGCACAAGTCTGCAAAGCATGAGCTCTTTGGTAATGCAAATGAAATCTATTCATTACTTCCCAATCTACCTATCACAGAGAAGAACAGAATTGTCAGACACTTAATATGTTGAGGAGTCTTTTGTAAAGGGAAATTACGCCTCACCAATCTTAGCATTCTGAAGATGTTAGCAAGCACATGGACAAGGGTGACACAGTTGATATAGTGTACTTGCCTCTTAAGCAAAGGAAGCTGTCATGGAATAAGAGGGAAGGTCCTCTCATGGATCAGTAACCGATTAAAAGACAGGAAACAGAGGGTAGGAGTAAATGGTCAGTTTTCACTGTGGAGAGAAGTAAACAGCGGGGCCCCCGGAGGATCTGTACTGGGACCAGTGCTGTTCAACATATTCATAAATGATCTGGAAGGGGATAACCAGCGAGGTGGCAGAGTCTGCATACGATATGAAATTACTCAAGATAGTTAAGTCCAAAGTTGACTGCCAAGAGTTACAGAGGGATCTCACAAAACTGGGTCACTGGGCAACAAAATGGCAGATGAAATTCAATGTTGATAAGTGCAAAGTAATGCACATTGGAAAATATAACGTCAACTATACATACAAAATGAAGGGGTCTAAAGTAGCTGTTACCACTCAAGAAAGATCTTGGAGTCATTGTGGATAGTTCTTTGAAAACTTCTGCTCAGTATGCAGCGGCAGTCCAAAAAGCGAACAGAATGTTAGAAACAATTAGGACAATATCATAATGCACTATATAAATCCATGGTACGCCCACACCTTGAATACTACGTACAGTTCTGGTTGCCCCATCCCCAAAAAGATATATTAGAATTGGGAAAAGTACAGAGAAGGGCAACAAAAATGATCAGTGGTACGGAACAGCTTCCATATGAGAAGAGATTAAAGAGACTGGGACTATTCAATTTAGAAAAGAGATAACTGAAGTGTGGGATATGATAGAGGTCTAACAAATCATGAATGGTGTGGATGAACGGGGGAAGTGTTAGTTTCCCCTTCATATAACACGAACACTAGAGGTCATCCAATTAAATTAATAGGCAGCAGGTTTAAAACATACATAAGGAAGTATTTCTTCACACAACGCACAGTCAACCTGTGGAACTCATTGCCAGAGGATGTTGTGAATACCAAAATTATAACTGGGTTCAAAAAAGAATTAGATAAGTTCATGGAGGATAGGTCCATCAATGGCTATTAACCAAGATGGTCATGGATGCAACTCCATGATCCAGGTATCCCTAAACCTCTGACTGCCAGAAGCTGGGACTGGACAACAGGGAATGGATCACTCAATAATTGCCCTGTTCTGTTCATTCCCTCTGAAGTATCAGGCACTGGCCACTGTTGGAAGACAGGATACTGGGCTAGATGCACCATCAGACTATTCTTATGTTCACACACACGTGCATAAGCAATAGGGCCAGAGACACCACTTCAAACCAAAGCCAAATGCCCTTTCCAATGGCACATGGCTCCAGGTATAACCCCCTAAAAGGAGTTTGTGTTTGACCACTCAAAGAGATGCAGCACATCACACTTGCAATTAGTCCTGTGTTTGTACAGCACTTAACACAATGTGTCCTAGTCCACGATTGGGGCTCCCAGGCACTGCACCAATACATACTAATAATGAAGGCAGACTAGCCACACTAGCACTGGGGACACCCCCAACCCTTGGGTCTGCTCCTCTGCAGGCTGTGGGGCAGCAGCAAGCTGCTCTTTGGCTGGAAGCGCAGCTGCCTCAGTTCAGGCTAAGCCCTTCCCTGAACGGTAGGGCTGCAGGCAGATGGAGCAATGTGATTGTGGACTCATCAGCCCCCCCCTGCGCAGCTACATGCGGAAAGTCCCCGCAAGGCTGAGGAGCCAGAACTCTCTGTTGCTAACCCCAAAAATTCACAAGTTAGGAGAGAGATCCCCCCCCAAACACCCCTCCAGTGTGCGAGAGACAAACTTTTGCCATCTATAGTAATGTGATTTCGGCCCCCGCTGCAGGAACTCCCAAGATCCGGGCCCCATCGTGTACAAACATGCTGCACAAGACAGCCCTTGCCTCCAGCTTACAGTCTAGTGCAAAACATAGGGGTGCGTCCGTGACATGGCTCATTAAACCAAACTCATTAAGGGCCCCCAAGTATCCAGTAGGTGGGAACAACTTTTAATCCCTGCTGAGCTGGGCAGGAGTCGTACTGCTCAGTGAAATGCTCCATAGCAATGCCCTGTGCTATCCTGTTCCCTCCAGCGCTAATGTTACACCATGGGGAATGCCCCTGTCCAGCTGGGCCAGTGCGTACTGACTGCCCCTTGGAAAATCACATTCACTCTAGCGCCCCTCTCCTCCCAGTCGCCTCCCCACAAAGGGGCCCAGCAGCTAGGAGACGGTTTTGCTGAGGTGAGCATCTGCAGCAGTGCACTGCAAATCTTGTCTGTGCTGTTACCAGGATTCAGAATTCTGATATAGCCCCACGTCCACAAATCCCCACGCTTTTCCCTGCTCCCCTCCCCACACAGCCCCTTATCCTCCAACTGCCTGACACATGGCCCTCTCCTGTCCTCTAACCCTCCACTGCCCCTTTTATCTCCCCCCGACACACTTTAGTCCCCTTATCCTGTCCCCAACACATGCATTCTGACTCCCTTATCCCCCCCACACTCACCGCCCCGCCCCATCCCTGTATTCCTTCTCTTGTGCACACTCTACGCCAGATTTGCCAGCAAGAAAAAGCAGAGCTCTATCTACAATTCAGAGGAGACCAAACTCCCAGATCCTGAATCTGAACCCAGATTTCATAGTTGGCCCTTTTCTAACTGGCTCAACCCCAAACTTTGGACACAGATCCGCATTTTGCAAAATGGCCCCTGTTTTTATAATGGACTAAACCCAACCTGCAGATCTGAACACTTTGGGCCATCTTAGTTGCAAGTTCCCTATGCCCTCTCTCCTGGCACAGTTAATCTTTCCCTGGCTAGAAAAGAGCAAACCTTAGAAACCTGGGACAACTTTTGCTAATCCACAACTCAGACGTACGTGTGTGTGTGTGTGTGTGTGTGTAACACAGCACTTTACATATTTTAACAAGGTAGCCCCCTTCCCCCAAACTGCACAACTCTGCAAAACAAACCTGTCTGATCAACCAGTGCCATTTCCAAGTAGCACAAAGGAATGAAAATACAAACTTTAAAAAACAAACAAAAAAGAGATACATACAATAAGCAATCCACCTCAATCTGTCCTATGCCTACCTGTGAGAGAAGCCCTGTGCCTCACATTTAACTGCTCCCCTTTGTTAATCAATAGCAAAAAATTAAAGCAAGCGCCGCACTAAAGAACACAGCTAAATTAATTCCACAAACCTCATTAGTGCTGTGTCTGATTCAAAGTCCAAATCCTCTGCAACAATCCAAATAGCAGTCACCCACACAGCAAGCCAAGAAATTCTTCTGAAGGCAAAAGGGGAATTTCACTGCCACCAGCAGACTTACACACTTAGCCTGTTTATTTTATTTCTTTGGTCCCCTTTCTCTCTTTTCTATTCAGTTGCCAAGTTTAAATCCACAGGGCAGGCAGGCAGCTCATGAACTTGACATCCCTTTGCAGGGATCTCTGTCCCCTCTAATCAAATATTGACTTCTTTTCCTCCTCTTTCTCTTAGGAGTTACTCCCTTTGCCTGTCTCTCTCGCCAGCGGTGTAAGGGGAGGAGGAGAGAGGGTGAGGTGAGGATAGCTGTAGTGGGATCCTTTTTCCAGAAAGGGACAGTTTTATTCCAGCTCAGGTAGAGGGGGAGGGGAGGCTCCCGTGACTCAGTCTGGCATTCCTTCAATTTATGCACACCTGTATGGGCAAGAACAGCGAGGGCAGCTAGGCACTCTCTCCCTCCTCCCCATCCACACAAACACCCACCCACAGGAAAAGGGCTGGGAGCTGAGACATAGCCCAGCCCAGTTACACTTCACCAACAAAGATTTACAGAAGGGATTGTTTGGAGGGGGGGGGCTTGTGTCTCAGCCTGTGGGTTAGAAACCCGATGAGCACAAAGCCAGACGCTTATTTCAGTGCTGAGTGTGCCATCAGCACCCAGGGGCTGGCCCTAGATTGTTCTGAATTCCCCACCCTCCGTAGTCCCTTCTATCTGGTAGGATCTTTTCCTCCAGACTTCCTATGCTGGGCAAGCTGAGATAATATTGTATTGCAGAATTCAGGTCCCAGCAGAATCCTTGCCAAAAAAAAAAAAGGTCAATCAAGTTTCAGCAGGGACAACCGCCACCCCTTCACCACCTACCCTGTCTCTTTCCATGTCTGGCTGACAACAATTAATGGTCAGCATCCTCCATTTGCGCCCTGAATGGGAGAAAAAGCCCTCAGACCTCATAGGCACTACCACTGTAACCAAACCAGGGTTCCAGGTGCAACATTTCCATGCGGTAGTGTAAACAGGACCCACCCACGTTCCTGATCTGTGCTAAGGCTTAGACGGGCCAAGGCTTTAACACTAAGGTGATTCTGGTCCTGGCTGCAGCTCTTGCTGGTTGGCTGATGGTGTGGAGCTTCCAGCTTCCCCCCCAAGCCCCACACTTCTAATTAATTCATTAAGTATTCTCCAGCCCAATTAATTACACAACTTCCAGCTACTGCATCATTTTTGCTCCCTCAGCCCACCTTCTGCAGCTCCCAGAGCTCTTTAGCTCTTCACCCCCCTCTCCCAGCCCTGGGGGGGGCAGCAGCAATGGGGTTCCTCTCATCCCCTTTCCAAGGTGGTGGGGGCAGCTCCAGGAGCTCTTCACTGCTCCACCTGCCTTCCTCCTGCAGCAGCCCTGATTGGCTGCTCTTCCCCCAGAGGCAGGCAAGCGGGGAAGACAGCCAATAAGAGGGGGTTTCCTCTGGGCAGGGCTGGATCTTCTCCTGTCATTGAGCTACTGGCTCCAGTAGGGGTCAAAATTGCATTACTTGTGAGAATTGGCTCCACTACCTGGGCCGAGCTGGGGGAGCACTGAGCATACATGAAAGTCTCCCTGTCTGCCCTTGATACCGCTGCCCCAAGGATCACCACCAGCATGCAGGAGCAATGCAGAAAGAGTCCTGCTCAGCTCCAAAGCTGCAGGATGGAGCATGCTCAGTCATCCTTGGGGGATGTGTAGCCTGTGGGAGCTGCATGAGGACTGAACATATTTAGTGCAGATGGCATCTTTGAAAAATAACGCTGCAAACCTCTGAGCATGTGCAAACTGATTGTTCAGAAGCTCATAACTTGGCCAAATTTGGGCAGATATTCACGGGGATGGCCAAAGGCGCATCCCTGCCACCAGGGCCGCCCCCTTGCCAAAATTTCAAGTCACTGCTCCAAAGCATTGAGACAGAGCTTCTTAGCTAAATGGGTGTAAGAATTTAGCATTATCAAAACAACGTCAATTTCCCTAACCTAGGAAAGGGTTAAACCATTTTTATAGAAGCTTCCCAAAAATATTTCAGTCAGAGGCAAACAAGCAGCATGGAAAATACCTATCTGAATGGTTAAAGGTTGGCAGAGTTATAAGCAACTGAAAACAGGAACCTTCAAATGGGAAGTGTTCACAAATTTAATTATAGACATCTCCACCACTGACAACTATTACAATGCATGTGTCATGATCTCACATTAGGAAGTCATTGGACTGATTTTGCAGGGATTACATGGCATAACAGTTTTCTATCATGGAGTCTGAAATGCAGTGGAAAGTGGATTTTATAGGTACTGGAGCCATTTTGGTTTGGTTTAAATGTATATTTCCCTGTGGAATTAGCTGCTTTCCCTATGTAAATATAGGGATCAGAATTCTAGCCTTCTGAACAGTCTATGGGAGGTTCTCTAAAGATTCACTAAGTCTGGATAACTGGGCACCTAACTTAGTCTCTCCCCTGTACAAGTCTCAAGATTCTGACCCTTTGCACAGGAACATGAAAATCACGGGATCTTTGGCTGCTCTGAACAGCACTTCCCTGGGGGGAGTTCCTAGTGGGCTTTTCTTTCAGAAATGGATGGGATGATAGAGGAAGGCAGTGTTTTAATAACTCTGGGAACAGGAATCCTTTTCTGTGCCTGAAAAAGGGAGGACTCTGGAGGAACCACTTCTAGGGTGAAAATAGTCCATTCCCAGGGCCCATTCAGTCCTTAATTTCTCTGCTGGGATTGCCAGTCAGGATGCCAATTGCTAACACTTAGGTGTGGGGTGTTTTTTTAATGCCACACCAGCCTATTCAGTGTCTTGCCTCCTTACATAGTACACCCAGAGTGACAGCCCTTGGATTCTCACTTTGTCAGATCATACCTTGTGTTTCTCTTAGAGAAAAACATTCAATAGCAGAATAATGAAACACAAACCCTCTTTTGCCTTATATTATCAAACAAAATTTTGCTGAGGATTTTTTGTAAGAAAAGATCAGTTTTGTACCAGAAATTATGTTGACGAAAACCCACTGGCAGCATCCTTTATAATGTCATCCCAAGGGAATTTCAGCAACACGAACTCTGTATCCAGGTAAATAAAAGTTTTCATTCCAAAATTAGTTATAAACTATAATTATGTATGTAAAGAGCTTAGAATGAAAGGAATTCTCTCTCCTACATATGTAAGAGTGGGAGTGAGAACAAACACTGATCACTGAAATGCGGCCAATGCTCGGGTGGGCAGACAGTGGTCAGGTGGACCACAGGCACATGGCACAACAGCAAGAGGAGGAGGAAAAATGTTGCCCAAGGGCTGCAGCACAAACCCCTACTTTGGCTTAAAGCTCTATGGGGACTTTAACATCCATACAGAGCTGATAGGACCTTGGTTTTGTAATGTCTCATCTAACTGACCTGCAAAGAGAAACCAGGAAGAAGCTGCATTTACCTCTGAAGTTTGAGGGACTTTGATGAATCCGCTGGAATTAGAACCAGTTGCTCCAGGAAGTCTCATTACATCAATCCTGATGCTTTGACCACTAAGAAAGGCTCTCAGCTCTGTCTCTGTCCCCTGCCATGCTGTGTACCAGCCACTGCCACCCTAAAGTAAAGGAATCTGAACTTCAGCAAAGTGGATGCTGGATGATTGTTCCTCCGAATTCAAATGCAACAGCAATGATGAGCTCCACAAGGCCATCGGGACAGAATTAGAAATTGGGACGAATTGATGTTTAATGGAGAATGCCTACTCTAGGTCCACATCCACATCCTTTGTGCTTCTGGGTAGCCCCCTCTCCTTTCTGGCAATTGCTGGGGAACACGTTTCTCTGACCACAGTTGGTACTCCGAAGCTGTCAGAGCCAAGCTATGGCTTAAATTATATATGGAGGAATGTCAGTGGGTTGTAGTGTTCAATAGAAAAGGTCCAAGACACAAACACACGCTCTTCATCTTGAGGGACTTTGAGGCAGAGAAAGAGGCAGGGAGGGGAGAGAAAAATCTTATTTCTAGGAAACCACTTCTCCCCCACATGAATTCTGCAGACCACTGGGCTAATTCAATGCCTCACGCCTTCATCTTTGGACTCAACTAGGATTCTGATGCAGAGAATCTTCCTCTTGATGTTTCAGTCTCTCTTCAGTACTGAGACCACACGTGGCTGCTGTACAAAATAAAAGAAATAAGATACAAGGTAATCAGTAGGGCCCCATTTCCTGCTACACACCTCATCACAGCAACTGCACCGGAAGGGGACAAAGGCTGATGGAAACCAGGTTCTAGTGCAGTGATGTTAGAGCGTTCTCAGCAGAGGGCCCTCAACTGGACTGTGCCTTAGCACCTGAGATGAGGCTGTACCAGCCTCTTGATACTACACCTCTACCCCGCTATAACAAGAATTCGGATACAACGCGGTAAAGCAGTGCTCGGGGGGGGCGGGGCTGCGCACTCCGGCGGATCAAAGCAAGTTCAATATAACGCGGTTTCACCTATAACACGGTAAGATTTTTTGGCTCCTGAGGACGGCATTATATCGGGGTAGAGGTGTATTAGGATGGGATGCAAGACATCTATTCCAATAGCAGGGAATGCAAGATCAGCCCCTATTGCGTGCTCTAGTTTAGAATCATCTTAAGTAGAGACTTAAAATTGACAAGAGGAGCAGAGAGATTTGTTCTTTCTGGGAGGTGAAAACATTATCCCTAAAGCAAGAGAGATACCTTGGGACTGCATATATAAGATTCATAACATCAACTGGCATGAATCGTAGAGTGTGCTTCTGAATGCCAGCAGAGCCCATCAGGTGAATGCAGCCTCGTGGTGTATCTTAGTGCAGAGTGGAGTAGCACACAGTTCTCATTCCTTCGGGATGTTTTCCTCTTTCATGTCTTCAGCTGGCTCACAGAATGTTTCAGGCTGGTCGCCTGATGGATCTTGACTTTTCCTCCAGTGATTTTCATACCTCTCGAATGAATTAACAATCCTGTCTTTCGCATTGCAACCCGCATTGGAAGAGTCCCAGAGAGATGCTCTTTGAACCTGAACAAGCAAACTGTAGGTTCCATAAACAAACTACAGATGACACGAGATAAGGGGCTGAATCATCAAGAACTAATCCTCATGGATCATACAGCACCGAAAAGGAGAAAACACACACAGCTACCTGGAAATGACTAAGTGCCTAGAGACACTCCTTTTTGGCACGCTCTTATCAAATAGAAAACTCTCCTATATCAAGCCATAGCCCATGAAGTCGTTATCCAAAGGAGTGATCATGTAGACCAGTGGTCCCCAACCATTTTGTGGCCAGTAGCACATTCATGTTTTCAGAAGACTGTGGCGGGCGCCAACAATTTTTCAAGGCTTATTTTGTATTTGTACATTAATTAATACGAAAAACATCATATTTAGTATTACATAATATATGAATCCAGAGAGAAGCCGCCCACAGCCCCGGAGTTNACCATTTTGTGGCCAGTAGCACATTCATGTTTTCAGAAGACTGTGGTGGGCGCCAACAATTTTTCAAGGCTTATTTTGTATTTGTACATTAAATAACACAAAAAACATATTTAATATTACATAATATATTAATCCAGAGAGAAGCCGCGAGGAAAGAGAACAGTGGCGCCCGCAGCCCCGGAGTACTCTGTCCCTGTCAGGCGCGGGGCCGCGGCTTCTCTCCCCTGCTGGGCACTAGGCGGGCCCCGCGCCTGCCGGGAACAGAGAACACCGTGCCCACAGCCTGAGTTCTCTGTCCCTGGCAGGCGCGGGGCCGCGGCTTCTCTCCCCTGCTGGGCACTAGGCGGGCACACATAAATGCCCCGGCGGGTGCCATGGCGCCCGCGGGCACCGCGTTGGGGACCACTGATGTAGACTCATTCAATTATCTGGCTTCCCTGTCTTGGTGAACATTTCATGTCTAGTCAATTTAATTTTCCCATCCAGTGATACTGATGGGCAGTTACCAGCACTCAGAATTACCCAGGAAAGGAGATCAGCAATCTGTTCATTGCTGGTTTTTTAAATGGAAAAGTGAACATGAATTTATAGCAAGTCATTACAAAAAATAGTAATAAAGTCAGGAATTGTATATTTTACAAGTTTCACATTGTTTCCATTGTCCCAGTGACACCACATACACTCCTGAGCCTTGCAGTAAAAGGAGAGAAAACAGGAGTTCTAAATGGCCTGTAAACTTTACTGGACTCCAGAATGCCAAAAGTTAGTTGTATGCAATCCTAGGGAGAACACTATGCTTTTGTAGTCACCACTGGCAAGGAGGGAGCTGCTGGAGAAGGACTATTCATGTGGGGCCAGATCCTCAGCTGGAATAAATCATTGTCGCTCCATTGATTTCACACCAAGGACCTCTCCCCCAGAAATGATAGCACTTGAGTGGTTTCAGTGTGGGTAGATACACGTCCTACAGCCTCTAGAATTGATGTTTCATGGCAAACCAAGGGTAGCGGTATGGTAAGTTCCATCAGCTGCAACAGGTGGGCTCAGTAGGGCAAACAAGCACTAGAATAGGGTGGTTCTGTCTTCTGCATGTGACGGCAGAAACTGATAAAGTGGATCAAACGTGGCTTCTAAAGAAATGAATGAAGCAGCGTTGAGATTCTTTATTAAGAGGTCCTTCCTCCTGCTGATTTAAGAGTTGCCCTTTACATCAAAATCTTCTCTCTCCATGTCTAATCAAAGGCCCAGATGGGAAACAGCAGGCCAAGAGAAAAGATTTTAAAATTAGAAAGTGACTAAACACAATATAAAAGCCATGCGGAAAGCACAAACTAAAACACAGTGATTAAAAACCAGTTTTAAAGAAGGGAAGAAACCACTTGCAACACAGATTATTTGCCCACATTAGATAGAGTATCTAGGGTCCCTGTGCTTAAGATTGTCCTACTGCAAATAACCTTCCCCCCCGCAACATTGTAGTGTCTCTTAATGAGTCATAAGTCTGCATAAGTCTGTGAGAAAGGCTGCCACTGCATAATGTAATGATGCTTCATAGATATGGAAAGTGAGGGATTTTGAGGCAAAACTAAACTGCTTATACTAGTAGAATGCTGGGCTGGAAGATATGCTATAGAAGAGCAAAGTTATTGCTGTTTTAGCTATTGTAGAAGAGGCCTGGTAAACAGCAAGTCTAATTTCCTTTCAGTGCTGGTCTAAACCAGTAGGCCAAGGGAAAGTAAGATTTGTATTACCAGAGGAAGGTGAGAAATTTACTAGTGAAACCCCAAGTGCTTCAGAAGCAATCAGCGTTCAGCAGTTTGTTTACTGGAGAACACAAAAGCATTAAAAGGTTTAACAAATGAATAAAAATTAGAAGCTATCAGCCTCTGTGGTTCTTATTTAGAAGAACAGTGAGGAAGTCCAATGGCTCTTTAGGAAAAAAAAACCCTATTTAAAGAGGAACAGCCATAATTAGCAAGGCCAAGGCAGTGGAAGATCCCCTGGTCCAAGTTGCAAGTAAGAAAATGCTGGGAAGAACAATGCTGATCCCACTAAAAGGGAAAAGAGGGACCTTGCTGGGATCTTGATTAAACAGTGATTTGTTTTTACACAAGAGTCTTGTAAGCCCCCCTGGGAAATGCAGTTCTCTCCCGAAAGAGCGATGACTCTGCCTCCCTCGGCTCACAAATCTATTGTTCAACTGGAACACCCCATCCCATTTGGTGACCACCTGGGCACTCTGCAAGAGACATCTATTTGATGGGTTTTTCTGCAGAGATCTGAGTGCTTGCTTCCCATAATGACATGGGGTGGGAAAAAGTTTCTATAGGTGTCTGGCTGAACTACTGTTGAAATGATTACTCCAATGCTGCTGGGATTTGACTGCACGATCAGTGGTGGGTAGGGGCCTAAGGCCTTAATGAGCTGGGTTTTTAATTTTACAGTAAACCCACAATGTTGGTGATGCATATAAAATAGACAGAGGGACTGGCAGCAACAGGACAAAAGCCATAGCTTCAGGCTCCACTATTTTAGGCTTTGAGGTGGAGCCAGCAAAGGCTGCTCAACCTGCTTAGGTTAGAGGCCACATCTTGAGAACACTAAATGAAGCCCAGAGCAAAATCTCATACCCTTAGAACAACAAAGCACCTGATACAGAAACAGGGAGGGACAGATCTCTGAACAGCAAGAGGCAGCATGCAAAGTCAGTCAAAAACCAACACGTACGGGCTTGGAGGCAGGAAAATCTTCAAAAGCAAAGCTGACGCAGCGCAGAGTCTGCCAGAGATGACTTCATTCACCTGATCTATCAATGTCTAAAAAACCCAGTGACTGGCCTGCCTTGGTATACCCAAGGCCTTTGAATACATGGCTTCGGGCTGAGATAAACCCATGCAAACAGAAGGAGCACATGCTTAGAGGGCAAGGAGACTTGAAGCCCACAGAAAAATGAAAGAGCCACAGATGGTGAATGGTACTAGCTATATCCCTCAGAGAGAAAATGAGAGCAGAGGCTGATTTCATTGTCAGTGTATGGCAACAGTCTCCCATGGGGAGAAGGGGATGAGGAGCCGGCTGCAGCCTTTGTGAAAAGGCTCAAGTGACTGCTAACGTAGCATTGGGATGAAGAATGTTTTAGCCCTAGGGAATCCGTTCACATCAGACCAGGTTGGCAGTGACTGAAATTATTGCCATTTAAGTGGGATTTTGGTGGCCTACGTGGAGTGAATTTGTTTCAGTCCAAGCTAGTTCCCTAGAGGACTGTGCATACGTTCAAAAAGGCAGCCTCCTTTGCTGACAGCATCACTAGACACTAATGATCAAATGGGCCCTTGGAACCAAAACGTGCTCCCAAAGGTAGATCACATCTAAAGAACTTTGGCAGGGAAGCTTGCATTATGGCTGGCATATTTCATCAGCACTACGTCCTAGTACTGCAGTAGCAACACTATGGTTACTGGCTACTGAGGTACATTTGTTATGAACTCTATTTTTAAAAGGATGTTAGCTCCTGGAAAAATCTTAAGAGGCTGAAATTCCAAATGCCCATTCATAGGTTAAGAATGTTTTTATATTAAAATGACAATTTAAAAAAATCAGCTACTGCCCATGGACAATAGCTAGTTTTCCTCCAATTATGTCAATGTACTGATGTCTGGAGCACCAGCTAAATATGTGCAAACTTGTTTATCTAGAGAACCAGAGCCTAAAATAAATACATCCATGTTTATGTCAGGTGATTGAACAGATTAACTTAGACAAATAAAGGAATGAATAGGTTTCCTAAGCACAGTGCAGTGGAAAGATATTTCTAGCCCATGTGAATGTGAACTGTACAAATGACTGCCCTGACGGGGGGGCTTGGAAAGATTACAGATGCTACAGGGAGAGAGGGGAAGCAGGAACATGGGAAGGGGAAGGGTGGGGTGGACAGGAAGTCTATGATGACTAAGACATTTACAAAAAAAAAAATGAAAATAATGATCAGCAAACTGTGTAGCGAGTGATTCATCTCCCAAATCTTTCAATAGTCACCCTGGGTGACTGGTGTGTTTAAGCGCTGGGGAGCAGGCTCGGTACAGGAGAGTCCAGCTTCACATGGGCATTGGCAACAACACTAACCTCTTTCCACCCTAAGAGTCCCCTTTTCCTGCCACAAATTGGTTCCCTGGTGGCTGCCCAGCTACGTTTGGTTTGGCATTTCCAGAAACCCCCCAGCAAAGAGGGCGTTACTAGATGAAGAACAATACTAGCTCTCTCTGCTATCAGTGGTATGGAGAGGTGTTTATATAAGACACACAAGAATGACAGTCCATTAGCTGTGACACTTTGAACCAACTGCATTACTCATAAGTGAGCCGCTTACGTGTAAACTCATCGGAACTGATAGAAGTAGTCCTTTTGGGTGTGGGTTTCCACCACACCTGCCTCTGAGACAGCCACCTGTCCTAAACTGATAAAAAAAAAAAGAAGCAGATCTACACTGCAATGCAAGTCTTATACCCGTGTGGCTTAAGTGCCTTCACAGATCAAAACTAACATCTACAGCAGGGGTAGGCAACCTATGGCACGCGTGCCGAAGGCAGCCCGCGAGCTGATTTTCAGTGGCACTCACACTGCCCAGGTTCTGGCCACTGGTCCGGGGGGCTCTGCATTTTACTTTAATTTTAAATGAAGCTTCTTAAACATTTTAAAAACCTTATTTACTTTACATACAACAATAGTTTAGTTATATATTATAGACTTATAGAAAGAGACCTTCTAAAAATGTTAAAATGTATTACTGACACGCAAAACCTTAAATTAGAGTGAATAAATGAAGACTTGGCACACCACTTCTGAAAGGTTGCCGACCCCTGATCTACAGCAACATAAACTAAGATAAGGGTGATCAAGCCTCCTGGTTTAGGGCATACATTGGACAGATGCAGGAGTCAGGAAGGAGTTCCCACCACCAGTGTGAATAGACCTTATGGAGGATGTCAGGTGGCATGATACAGACTAGATTGGCTAATGGCTGATCCAACGTGAATAGGATTTGCCATTCAGGAGGCATAGGTAGTCACACAATTATCAGAACTGCACAAAGTCATCTTTTCCATCACAACTGATGCTGATGTTTGGGCTTATTTGATGTTTTTCAGGTTAAGCCGAGCTGGTCTTTACCAGGTGGTTACACCCTCAGTGTTTCCAAAATAGGAAGTAAATACACAAGCCGCAGTAGCTGGTACTACTGCTAACTCTCGTGTTACTGACAGCCTATTGCCTGTTCACATTCCAGTGAGAAGATAGAATGTACATTCCCATTCTCAGACTCAACATCTCAGAGCCTGCTCCTGACAAACATACTTCAAGGATGCCGTCACTGACTGAGCAGTAGGCTCCCTTCTCTTTATGACACTCTTCCCTTCCACATTTATAGGATTACAAAAAACTGCAATAAAGTCGCTGGTGCTAGAGCAGCATCTTCTGTGCCAAAGGAGACTCATGAAATACAAAGCAACATTTAATTGCCATTATTCTGCAGAAGGGGAGCTAGAGGAAGCTGTACCCTTACATTTGCTTTGCCTCCAGTTTCAGTGTTTCACTTTCAGCCATGCTGTTCGGCACACTTACCACCATCTACATTCACATCACTCACACATTTTGACAGGCCTGCCTCTCGGTGTTAAACCCTGCCCAGAGAACCATTCCACTTCAGAGTGGAGTTAACAAGGCACCTGCCATAGTTAGTGGGAATCAAGTGAGCAACTCTGTGCAGGGTTCTTCTTACTTCAGTAAGAATGAAGAGAAAAGCAACGTCACCAACCATCCTCTCATCAACTCATTCAGGTTTCACTTTCTTGGTATATCTGTGGTGCCACAATCCTAACAGTGCTCCAGTGGACCCCTGAATATTCCAGATAAACAAAACCTGACATCTGTCAAAGTGATTAGGAAGAAATCCTCTTCTAAGTATATCAAAAACAAGATAGACCCATTCTCCCTGCCCCACGTGAAGTCATAAATTTATTTTAGGCAAGTTAGAACTCAAGAAAGCAACAGAAAATCCAGAGAAACGTACATTTTTGCTGATCTATTAACTCCCTCTCTCGTCCCTGTTTTACAGTTTAAAAGACTGATCTAAGTAGCAATTTTTATCTCAATACAATCTGCAACATCTGGAATATTGAAGCTGAAGGAAATTGCTAACTCTGCATTAATAAATACCAATCAGGTGCACTAAAAACTATCCTATAGGGACTGATACAATAAACAATTTAGTAGTGATTTCTTCAAACAATTATGGCAGTGTAAATTATTCCATCCACCCACATCAAATAGTATTTCACTGGCTTTCTAGATGACTTTGGGCAAGACACTTCACCATATAATACTTACCTCCTGGTAAAGTACTTTGAGATCCATGGAGGAAAAGGATTATACAAAACACCTGTGTATTATTAGGGGCTGATTGCTGGTAAAATTAAGAAAAACTGATGCAAGTTTACAAAAATCAGAATTTTAAAAGGTATCAATCCTAGAATATGGGTTTTATAATGAAAGAGCTGAGAAATCTTTAAAAAGGGATATAAACACAAAGTGTGTCCAGAAAATGGTCTCAGTCAACAGACAAAAGTCTAAAGACGTTTCCATGATTTCTTAAAATGTCACGGGGAAAAGTTTTAAAGTAAACACTCCCCTGCAGCATTTGCAACCCAGGTATCAACACTAAAAGTGAAAATAATGATTTTTTCATTAGCCGGTCAGAGAAATGCACATAGTAAGTTATGAAAAGGACACAGGAATTTTTAAAATTTTCCATTTTTATAATGAAGAGTTTTTAGTAACATAGGTAAGAAGCCCCCCCCCCCAAATAAAATTTAAGTTGACAGTATCTTTTTCACTACAGTGGAGCAAACAGCATTGCTGTGTGTGTTTCACAGTATAAGTCACTACATTATACATAGACACCATAGGCTTCTACATTAGGAACACTTTCCTCTGATGATCTGGTATCTGATCTTACTCCATGGTGACAAAATTTCTCTCAGCAGCTCTCTCCAAATGCAAGCTCTGATTTCACAAATGTGACAACACCTACAGTCCAGGTTCTGCACAGGGGGTCTCCATCTCTGTAAGAGGCTACCAAAACTTGACTATTTCATTATTTTATATCCAAAAATTTCAATGCTTTTTAACACCTGATTACCGAAATAAAAGCTACATGGATATGCACATAGGTTACAGATGTGAACAGCAATTGTATGAATGTAGACTCATTTCTTTTCATGTAGATTATACACTCACATCTCAGCTATGCTTACGAGCAAGGATGCTGATCAGCCTTGTGCGCGCTAATTCCCTTGAGGCAGAGCGTGTGCGCGTGGGGGAGACCAAGTCACAGGGCAACAACCTTTAAAGCGTGGCCTGAGGTGCAAGAGAATGACTGACATTTTCCCATTTATTTTTAAAATTCAGATTTCCAGTAGGGATAAGACTCTCCAAGCCATAAAAGTAATAACAATACAGCACTTAAATGAGCTAACGTTTACAAGCTGACACATTGCACACCACTGTCCTTCAGCACACTACAGAGCAACTGGTCATTCCAGCAGTGACACGGGATGGAGAAACTCCTTTCTATGAAGGTCAGTCCTTGTGCACACACCCGATGTTCCTGCTTCCCCCACTTCCCTTAATGGGGTTGGGGGCATGTTGGGTCTGTTTTCAAGTCTTGCCATTTTGTATTGAGCAAATAAGAGTGACCCTCTCCTCCTCCCCTTCAAAGGGTGGTGCCTTCAATGAGAATTCAGTCTGGAAGCCCAGGTCAAGTCTCAATGCACTTGTCACTGCTTTGCTTTTTTCACTATGGTGCCAACAGCAGAGATAACTGTGGTTTTGGAGCCGCTTGCGCTGGTGGTTACTGTGACAACAGCTGGCAATGTTGCAGTGGTGGTGAGGATGGTGGGCTGAGCTATTGTTGTTACCGGGATGGCGGAGTCCCACTTACTCTTTCTCTTTTGAGCATCTGATTTGGAAAAACCGAGAGAGACTAGTGTTAACATTAACAGCCATTGATCTTAACGATCCCCTTCCTTCTCAATCCTCAAAGTGCCATTGCCTGAGTGGACAGCATCTCCTCACCCCTATCTGAGGCAACTGGAACTTGGTCAGGAAGTGTTGAGCATAAACCTAATGGAACTTTGAACCCCCAAAGGCAAAACTGAAGAATCTGCACCGTTTATGCCCCTGAACTCTTAGAAAAGTGACATGAGATTCACTCTCTCCCCCAACACCAAAGTAGGTTTGGTTTGGACAGAAAACATGGATCTCCCCATTCCATTAGCACAGGGGCTCTCAAACTGGGGATTGGGACCCCTCAGGGGGTCATGAGGTTATTACATGGGGGTCACGAGCTGTCAGCCTCCACCCCAAACCCCGCTTTGCCGCCAGTGTTTATAATGGTGTTAAATATATAAAAAAGCGTTTTTAATGTGCGTGTGGGGGGGGGTGTCGCACTCAGAGGCTTGCTATGTGAAAGGGGTCACCAGTACAAAAGTTTGAGAACCACTGCATTAGCATGAGGTATAGCACTAACTGTTAGAGTTATTATCCAAATTACAACATCAAGTTGTTCATCTCCTCTTTTCCCAACCCGCTCCTCAGGCTCTGGGGAAAGACCTGTTCAAGAGACACTCATCAACATACAGCAACAAATTCCATTAACCCTGGCACAAATAAATCCTTCCCTTCCNGAGAGAGAACAGATGTTTATAGTGAGGGAAGACCACCTAGATATTAAGTTATTCTTTAGATCCAGAATGTAGCAAGGTATAAAAAAAAAAAGACAATATAGGTGAGGTAATATTTTTTTATTGAACCAACTTCTGTAATAAAAAGTTATTACCTCACCTACTTTGGCCTCATACATCCTGGGACCAAGAATGCTACAGTACCTGAGCAAACAAAGTATAAAAACATTTATTGGGAAATTCCACTTATCATTGGTATGTTGGGGAGAGAAAAACCAAGTACTCCAAAATGTATCAGTTATAACCATTATGAAGATGTGTAAATATGAAGATTTTCCATGTGTAGACAGATCAAAAAGTTTGGTACCAGCCTTAATGGACAGATCAGCACTAGAATCCTGGTCTGTACAGACACATTCTTACAAATCATTTCTTCAGTGAGAAAACAAGATAGAAAAATAAAAGCTGTCCTAGAATGCAAGTCCCCGCACGCATGGTTTACAGAGACTGCACCACAGAAGGAAACCTAGCAACAAGAGCCACAACAGCCTGCAATTACATACCTATATGTCTACAGCCATGGGAGATGAGGGGGGATAGTCACAGGTGACTGTATTGCTGTGCATAAAGCAAAACAAGAGGCAGACAAAGAGATGGCTATAAAAAAAGTTTGCTGCAAAAATGTACTCGTTGCCAAAAAAGCATTCTACAAATCTGAAGTGAGATCTCGTTAATTAACAATTTGGATATGATTTCCGAATGCCAGCCACTAATCCAAGTGCCTCGCCATTTGGTGGGGGTGTGGGTGATGTGAAGTCCTCCAGAGCTATATAGTGTTTTAAATGCATTGACTCACTTTCCTAACACGCAAAGACATTTTCAGGTATCGCGGGGTTGATATGGGTCTAGATTACAGTCAAAGTGGTAATAAGAGAAAACAAAAACCAGGCCTGAGTTCAGCGTGATTTGCTGGGGAAATGAAGCTACATTAGGCTGCGTGACTAGAGGCACAGTGTGAAAGACTAAGGACATCGTCGTGATTTACAGAGTATTGTGGATCTTGTATCTGGAATACTGGGTGCAGTTGTGCATGCTCTGATTTAAGAACATTGACAAAATTGGACGGGACTCAAGGAGCAAAGGCAATGGGACCTGGAGAGAAACTGACCTACAAGGAAAGGCCAAAAACCTAAATCTGTACAGTTTGGCAAAGAAATGAATAAGGGGAAGATGCCAGAACCGTCTAAAAATACCTAATGGTCAATACAAGGGGTAGTACACATGGAGGAACATGAAGCAACGGAATGAATTTGAGCAAAGAATGAATAAAGGCTAGGAGATTGATCTCTAAATTCCATAATCCTTGATTTATTACCTTTGTGCGCTCCTTCTTGGCCTTTTCCAGTTTGTCCATTTCAATCTTCTGTGCTTTGGCTAAAAAAGGTTGATACAAGAAGTGATAAAAAGCAGGAGATTCAGCAAAAGGAGTAATTCATCTCTACAACAGTCCCCTTCCCCTCCCCCACAATCAATGGGCAAGGTCCCACATTCAGAAAACTATTGAATCAGCTATGAAATAAAACTTTCTATGAAGGCAACATTCCACGTATAAATTTCTTCAGCCTCTTCACTGCAACCAGAGCCTGCTTGTATCTCAGACCAACAATTTTAAGGGAGGGACTTTCCAAACTAATAGAAACTCAGGAAGTTCTAGGTCTGTACAGCCAAACTGGACTAGTGCCTAACCAGAACGCAGCAGGCATGTTCTGACTTTCCATTCATTCAAAAGGGTGTTCAGTTAAAATACGATTGCTAAAGCTCCAGCATGATTCAATAGCACTGATAAAAAGGGATAAAAGCTGTAGGAGTGATCAGAAAGAACTTAAAAAGATATCCTTAAGATTACCTAGCGCCTCATAGTAGGAGTCCTCAGACCACCCATGAGGGTCAAACATGTCCTGAAAGAGAAAAAGTTTAACATTATTTCAGGAACTTGTTTGAACAGCAAGACATACAAAACACTTCAACATTTCACTCGGCATCAAACATGTACTTTTATTAAAGTACCAGAAGGAAGAGTAGGAAATATTCACTACAGCTCTAAATGCCCCTCTCTCGTATCCCAATCAGACATAAAAGGTTCATATGCAGCAGTGTAGTTGTAGCTGCATTGGTCCTAGAATATCAGAGAGACAAGATGGGTGAGGTAATATCTTTTATTGGACCAACAGAAGTTATGTAATAACTTTTATTGGCCTAAGCTAAGAATCAATTAATCTCTTATACAGATGTCCCAAAACTGTGGGGCACGCCCCCCAGGGGGACATGGAGGAACATTCGGGGGGTGCAGCAGGTGCAAGCCAGCCCCCACAGGGGGTGGGGAGGGAGCACCACCCAGCCCCACCCTAGCCCCATCCCAGCTCTGCACCTGGCCCGGGACCCGGCTGCTGTTCCCTACGACGGCCCAGCAGTGGCTTTGCTCCTGGCCCCGCTCCTGCCCCCAGCCGCGGCTCCATTCCTGGCCTGGGGCCGAGGCTGGGGCTGGGAGCAGAGCTGCACCAGGCTGCGGGCCCAGCTGCCGGCCCCCACCACAGCCTGGCTGCAGCTCCTCTGCGCCCTCCGGCGCGCCCCTCCCCCCCCCCCGACCCACCTCCAGTCTTGGCCCCCTTACCCCATCCACGTGACATTTCCCCCCCCCTCCCGCCATAGCCCTGCTCCCAGCCCGGGAGTGAGGGAAGTCAGGTTGTGGAGGTAAGTCTTGGAGTGAGGTAAGTCATGTGCTCTTCTAAAGACCACTATTTTTCAGGTGTGAACAGTCAAATATTTTACAAGATGTTGAGACTGAAGGGACTAATATGAATGGACACCCAACTCCCAGGTGCCTAACTGTCTTTGGCTCCTTTTACACAGTCTTAGCCTGAAGGTAGATATGTTCCTGGTACCATTTTCCATCTGACAATTCAGCAATTTGCATGATTTGTACCAGTTATGCCATTTCAGTGAGTGACAGATGCACTAAATATTTCTCATTGCAAGTAGACACGTTTCCCAAATTTGTGCCTCCTGAAAGACTGACAAGTCAAAGTAGAATTTTACCTACACCACTACGAACCCCCAAATTAGCTGTCCCCAGCCACAGAATTCAAAGTCTATATCGCAAAGCTACAGCTACTGAAGTTCACTGTTACACAGAGCACATTTTACTTCAATGCAACTGGAAATCAAACTGCAGACAAATCTCTAGCTGACTATTTCCATCATCAGCCCTGAAGTACGAAGCCCTAAATGACCTGGCTGAGAAAGAGGACAGAACTGATGAGAGCTTCATGTACCCACCCCATCTCCCAGGAAATCTTTCACTCTTCTTACCTTGGGATAATTCGTACCAAGTTCGTCGATTGCACAAAACTGGATCAGCTTTTCATAGATGCTGAGACAGAAGAACAATTAGTTTATTTCTAGCTTTTCCCCGCCTTTCTTCAAGTTTAAACTCATTGGGTTTGTTGGTACAAAGAGCCTGGTACTCCTTTTCAATGGCCCAGGTGCAGAATCAGAGTGCAAAGAGTAACACTCTGAAGACCCATGAACACCACCACAATATGCAAAACATGCCATAAACCCTGGTTATTCCTCCCCCCAACCCAAAACATACCATCCACAGAATCATACCTAAAGCCCCACACACTTGGTTTTAAAATTTGTGTTTTAGTTGTGGTTACATGGATCTCCAAAGAGTCTCATGCTCACTCATTTTTGAGATGTTTTTCTAGATCCCCTTGCTGATTTCATGAGCAGTAACAGCGTCTATTGCTCGACATCCCCAATTTCTGATAGGACTCTAATGGCAGGGACGACGAGTCTTGGGATTAGCTTTCATGTGGAGTTGTAACCCCAAAGGGAAAACTCACCTGGGATTACGAAATTCCTTCTTCCTTTGAATGATGTAGTTCATGTCCATGCCCTCTTTCATCTTCCTATCGTACAACTTTTGAATCTTATCCTAGATAAAAAGGAAACAAAGTAAGAGACAACACCAAGTAGTAACACACAGGTAGGAGATATTCAAAATGCACAAACATGGTTGTCTTATTTCTACATAGTTAAACCCAAAATGGCCCTCTCCCACCTTAGAACAGTAATTTTTCAGAGGCAGGAAGGCCGAAGCAAGCACATCATCTGGGCTAATCTACAGTGACATTGATTCTTCTCAGACTCACAATCAAAGATCACTCTCCCCTTCTCGCATAATCCACTATACAGTGTGGGCTAACAAGCTCTTAAAGGAGCAATGGTGCCTCCCTGCTTTGTAGGTTCACTTAAGTCTCCCTGCAGCAGCAGTGATGGTTTTCATGTTTAAACAAAACAAAGCAAAGCAAAGCAAAGCAAATTAAAACCCCATCCCGCTTGTTTCAGCTCCCAAGGGAAAGAGATGGATTAGTTCAGTGGTTTTCAAACTGTGGTCCGTGGACCCCAGGGGGTCCACAGACTACAGCTAAGATTTCCAAAGGGGTCTGCATCTCCATTTGAAATTTTTGAAATGCAAAAAGGTTGAAAGCCACTGGATTAGTTCCATGAAAAGGTTGTGTTTCAGACTGTTTACGTTATGTTCAACATGCCAGCAACACACTTGGAAAGAGAGGGAAATAAGGGAAGAGTATCACTTTTAAAAGGTGTGTGTGGTGGTGGTGGGGGAGAAGAGAAGAGGGATTTCTTAAGAGGAAAACAATCCTCTACCCCCTCAGTCTTAACACTTTCAATTGAGTGTAAAAAACCAACCAAACACCCCCAAAATCAAAGCATTTGCTACCACACTATAAATGGGGCGGAGGGGAGGGGAGAGAGAAGAGAAGAGAAGCAAAGCGATGACATGTATCTGGGTGGATGATCTTGATAAGTACAAAGCTTGATGAAGAGCTTTTAAAGCAGCCAGTGGCTTGACATGGGCAGGGCATTAGTGATGCAATTAATGGATTAAGTTCTGTCCCTCAACAGGTCAGCCCCTTAATATGACTTGAATGGTTCCTTATGATTATGTCCAATCCTGGAGATGATTCAAGGAACATCCCACCTCCTATGCTAACAGTGAAGCATTAAAGCCACTATCTCAGCCTGGAAGAGACTGGGGTGGGGGCAGGGCCAGGTTTCCAATTAGGCACAGTAGGCACGTGCCTAGGGGTGCTGGTATTCTAGGCATGCCTTCCCTCTCTAAAACTGTGTGCAACATGAAGATGATCAGCTGTAGGTGGTGGTGGTGGGGGTGCTGAAGATGCTGTGCCTAGGGGCGCGTAATGTGTAAATGCGGCCCTGGGTGGGGAAGGCACAAAAAGTGAAAGATCCCTCTCACGTCACATGTCCTTAAAGTCTTTCCTCTTCTTTAGATTAACAGTGCAACTGAGATTCAGAGTCCACACAAAAATTTCTCCACTAAGTTACTGAGACGATTGGTGACATCCCAGAAGGCTGATTTGGGAAAAAGCAGCCAGCATCAATGCTCCTCTCTGAGAGCCCCTAAAGTATAGATCACATGAGAGTACTGGGGGGAGGGGGGAATTAAAGCCAGGGGCAGTAAGATGTATGCCAACAGCTCAAACTGGGAAACCAGCATTCGTACTGAACAGTGCAATTCAAGTGTTTAATTCTCTCATCTATTCTCAAAATCTCAGATGTGCAACTGGAGAGAACTGTCGCTGGGCTACCCCAAGAAAAGGACACGGCTCACTGCCAGATCTGGGTAGCACAAGGGAAGGGGAGCAGAGTTTTGCTGGAAATCTAACTTAGATGCTCTGTGCAAACAATATTATCTGCAGGCATTGTTGATGCTGTCCACTGTCAGTGCCATGCTCTTGGTAACTACCCACTTGTGAATGTCTTTGGGCACAGGTGGCTGGTTAGGAGAAAGTGACCTCTCCTTGGAGGTCCTGCAGCTGCACAACGCAGGGAGTCTTCCAGTGAAACTTGAACTGCTTGGGAAAGGCAACTTAAACAGATTCAGAAGGTTGGAAATACTGGATATAATTACCTTTCAAAAGGAAGGCCTTGATTTAAAGAAAACTGCATCGGTTTTGCTCAGCAGGGCAGCATAAAATTTTTGAAACACTCCCTACTCCAGTGATTTCGGGCAGAGTGTCTGACATGGAGCACAGAAAGCAGAAGAGGGAAGATGCACTTTCAACCCTGAAATAAACTGACCAAGGGACGGTAGAGATACCAATGGAATAAAGGACAGTTTATTTCCAAATCTCCAAAGTATGTCAGGCCCCCCTACAGAACTGAAAAATGTTTTAGTTGTGCAATCTGAAAAAGGCAGTTTGCTCTGCTTGCAAAACTGGAGCGAGTCTCCATTCTTTAAGGTGGTTTGGGGTAGACATATTCCACACAGGGTGGAGACAGCTGAGAAAGGAAATGGATCTGTCTTAATTTATCAGATCTTCGCACCAGCTTACTGCATTCCTCAGACCTATGCACTCTTACTCATTCACTGATGTCACACCATTAAAATCTCTTGCAGTACAAAACAGAACTAATAATGGGTGCGTCAGGTACACCACACAAAGAGGATGCATTCTGTACTGTGATTCAAAATGACTTACTAACCATTACAGGGTTGTAACTCACCTTTTGGACGTTACCCCACAACAGTTCTTCACCACTGTGCCATCTTAAATTGTCCACCACTATTAAACCTACTAGCAGTTGGCAGGAAACAGCAGCCCCACACAGCCTTCATTTACCTTCCCCAATCTATGGCATGCAAGAATGGGGACCACTATTAAGTAATATTTGAGGTCTCTTCCACTTGTTCCAGGGAATAACAGTTTTGATACACAAAGGGGCTGCTACACATTTCTATGGACAGCTCTCCCAGATACACATGAGTAGAGGCTTGGAAGGATGAGATTTATCAGTAAATGGTGATAAACAGATTTCACCATACATACACAAATGGATGAAAAATATATTTCCAATGATAATCAACATTTACAAATAGGCAAAGAAAGAAAAATGCTGCTTGAGAACTTTAGAGTTTGATTTAAGGCTATTTACTTGGTATATTCTGACATATGATGTTGATAATTTGTGTTCTAATGGTTATAAAGCTTTAACTTTTTGTATCTCAAAGTCTATTGTAATTAAATAATTACTGTCGGACCCCACCCTCAATTTCCCACAACTATGAAACTTTAAAAATAGATAAAAATAGAATAAATGCTTAAAAATATCAAAGTTTATCAGTCAAAATTATATTTAAAAAAAATCAAATTCTGCTATGCCTACATATGCACTAAACCCACTATCAGTAGATAATTCTGTTCCTTTGGCATGGAGTTAAGTTGATGACAGCACCTCGCCTACTAATACGATAAAAGACTGCATTAGCATCAGATGCTAACAAGCCACTCTTCATCACAGGGTAGCATTAGCAGCAGTTATACAATTGTATGCATTCTCCTGTCTCCCCACTAAATCCAGCTCCATATCTGCCTCAGAAAGGAAAACAGGCTGGGTGAGGAAATCTCTTTTTATTGGACCAACTTCTGTGTGGCTCGGACTCCCTCAACAACAGAGCTCTTCTTCAGATCTGGGAAAGGTACCCACAGAGTCACAGCAAAACGCAGGAGGGTCCCAGAGCCTGGGTTCCAGCCCAAGCCCAAATGTCTACGCTGCAATTAAACAGCCCTGTAGCCTGAGCCCAAGTCAGCTGACACAGGCCATCAGTGGGTGTTTAACTGCAGTGTGTACATACCCTTAGAGTTAAAGAACTCTGTGGAAATGCGCTACAGTTAGATAGGAGAGCTCTTACCAAGTGTGGAACCCAAGCAAAAATGGTAGTTTCTTGATTTAGAACAGAACCCACCACTTCTGAATTTCAGCGCAGTACTGGCCAAGACAAGATCTGGGCTGCGGTATGCATTCCCACACTATCCATTTATTATTCCTGGGTAGCTCTGGAAGCAGGGCAAGAGTTACTTACACAGATTTTTTGTTTGCATAGTACATTTCTCCATCTAGTTAGAAAGGGAGTGTTAATTCGGTTTCCTTGAAAAGGCTTAAAAGCAGCTAAGGTGATAAATGCAGTTCCTTTTTATTCAATGAATATGTCATTTTGCCCAGTGTTGGGTGAAAGACCTTGCTGTAGTGCTCACACTGAAGTGCGGTAAGCATGCTGGGGAACCTTAACACTGTATTTGACTTGTATGAGATTGAGGAAAAATCTCTCTCAGATGGTTTTGATTCTGTGGGAATCTTTTTTACTGCATTTTACCAGCTCTTAGGATGTTTGGTCAACTGAAATTTCAGACAAATCCTGAGAGATGACAAACTGGAAGAGGGTTTGTACCTACCTGTAAGTGGTTTGAACACCTGCCTGGGGGTTCTGGAGGGATTTTAATCTCATCTGGAGACATATTTCTTACTCGCTCTGAGAAGGAGGCTGCAATGAAAGATCAGGACATGAGATCCGGCACCACTGCAAGCAATTTTAAGCCGACACAAGTCATGAAAACTCATTTTACACCCTCACTGGCACTATTCTGTCATTTTGAGGATTCAGGATTGGCAAAATGGGGAGAAAGCTGCAAGTCAGCACCCAAGGAAATTTGGCAATTTTGTGCAAGAGGCTCGAGACTAGGAGTTTTGCAGAATGAAGGCTGAAGAGCATTGTCAGAGATGTGCGTAGGAAGCTCATGCAGCACATGCATTCACCTTACACTATGTCTGGCTCTGGCCAGTGCTTAATCCTTCACTTTCATGAACACAAGAATTCATTTGGTTACATTGTGAAAGGCAAGTGATTTTCCAACTTTATCTACTGCCCCTTCTATTCCAAAGTGGCTAGCAGTTTGCTTTTTTGAGGAGTGGGGGGCGGGGGGGTAAATCAGATAGAAATGGCTCTGCAAGTACAGGAACAAAAGCTGTTCAAAAGGCATTATTCTATCCCAGCACTGTATGCCACCCTATGCACTGTGCTTCACTTCCGCACCAAACTGTGCACACCAATTACTTTGCAGTCTTGCTCTGAAAGATTCAGATAATGTGCTGTCTGTAGCCAGAGTCTTCCCCCTGCCCTTCAGCATATAGTCCCACAAAGAGTGTCATACTGTGAAAGTGAAGAACCAAAAGGAGAAAAAAAAACCTAAACTAGCCCAGATTATGATCTGTTAGTTTTGGAAGAGACCAAATTTGGACTCTGTTTATTTCAGGACAGCATGTTTACATCGAAATGATGTAGGCTGAAAACAGGCACACATCTCCAACAGTTGCCAGGAGTTACCACTCACAGCTTCAAGTTAATATTTTCTTAACAGATGCTTTGATTTCTACTTATGGGGTCAGATTACACCGCTACCTCAATATAACGTCACCTGATATAACACGAATTCAGATATAATGCGGTAAAGCAGCGCTCCGGGGGTGGAGGGGGAGGGGGCGGGGCTGCGCACTCTGGTGGATCAAAGCAAGTTCAATATAACACGGTTTCACCTATAACGCAGTAAGATTTTTTGGCTCCCGAGGACAGCGTTATATCGAGGTAGAGGTGTATTACTAGAAAGAGCAAATCATTCAGTGAGACTGATGACAGAGCAGTATAGGTTTGACACGTTGTTCCAGAGCTAATTGTTAATGCTGGTGTGCATCACTATGGTATCTGTGCGCTTTACACATTCGAAACCTCAGTAAGGCAGAACACCAGGCTCCCATGTGAGCTGAAGCTCTACCTCTCAGCTAGGAAACCAGGATTGAATCCGTTGGGAAGGCTTGGACAAAGAGGCATCTCACAGCAGATTCTGAAAGTGGCCAGGTTTGCACTTTATCTTGTTTCCACAGGGAACAGATTCCAGAGTCATGGACTTCCTAATGAAAAGACTTTCTGCCAGCACCCACAAGTTGTGTCACTCTTGAGACATTCACATTTGTGATTCCACAGCTACAAGAAAGAGTTGATTAAACTGCAGCTCCAGAATGTCCAAGTTAAACCCTCTTTGATTAAAAGTTCAGAAGGGCCCCCAAAGGACAGACAGTATAGAATCTACATCAGAAGACAAGATGGCATGGTAACACATAGCTAAGTCTGGCAGATAATAGGCATTACACTTCTTCAATGTTAACAACTTTTTCTCTTTTATATGAATGTAAAGCAACAAGAACAGCAGCAGAGGATGCAGATCTGGCAGGCGACCACTCGTTCTGCTTGATCAGGATGTTATTGAGAGTTAAATTCTTCAGCAATTGCAAGTAAACAAAAAAAGTGTCCTTTGGCATTTACAAAGAGCACGCATGCCTCTGTGGAGAAGGGAAAGCTTGCCAAAGTCCCTACAGAAAAGCAGTCACTTTGGGACTCCTGGACAACAAGGCCACATTTGTTATCGGTTACAGCGGCTGATGGCATGGGGGGGATGTCTCTAATTTAAATTAGCATTTCAGAAGTACAGGAAGATACGAGTGAGTGCACAGAAATGTTAAGTGACAAAAGGGAGACAACATACTCCAGAAAAGGTAAACAAATTATTAGGATCATAAATGCATTCACATTATTGGCTGAAAGATTACAAGAGCAAGGAGGTTACCCAGCCCAACCCAGACTACATAGTGCAAAGGAGCCAAATTAAATCCAGGTATAGCCCTTCCAAATTCAAGATCCATGTCTTTCACGGCTCCTCTGCAGATGGTTAGAGGATCCATTAAGTGAAATAAAAGGATATAAGGAAGTAAGAAATAGTACTTTCACAGAAAGGGAGTTCTTAAGCAAAAGTCAACCAGGATTTGAATGCAGGAACCCTATACTAACCCAGCATATCATTCAAATTAGCCTGTAAAAGGAGATGGGCAGTAATTAGTTAAGAAAACTTTTCTGGATAGGGATAAGGGGGAAAGAACATGCTGGGCTCATGTTGGAAAAAAAGGAGGGATATACTGAACCACGCTATTTCAGTTTTTACCTCCCTCATTTGCTGGTCTGCGTTTGAAGCATATGGGATTGCTCAGTTATTGGCACTACCCTGATATGCAGTCCAACCTCTCCTCAGTGTATGGCTATGTCTCCACTGAACAGTTAACCCCCTACCATCCACATAGAAAAACCTCTAACTGGGTTTGGAGGGGCTTTAAGCCGTACTACATTACCCAGCTGGGGGTATGGGCATAGGTGCTTTAACCCCATGCTACCTTACCCAGTTGGGGGCATGAGTGAGAGCCCAGGCTGCGCTTTAATCTAATTGGAATTTGCCCACTTTGCAGTGAGGACAGGCAAAAACCGCACAAACACTCAATTGCAAAAAGTCCTCCAATTCCCTTCCCACAATTCCCCCTCAAAAGGACAAACTCTCATACAGTTGACACAAATGACTGGGAATGCATCCTAGAGCAACCCAGCACAAAGAACCATGGGATATGCCCCAGACACACAGGCAAGTGCAGAAACAATGAAGACATGGTAATTCAGGTAGGACTTTGCAGTGGGGATGCTCACACCCGGTCTAGGCTAACCCAGATGCTCAGACCTGGGAGCCAGTCACCTGGGGTTAGAGCTGAGTGAATAATTTCCATTAAACTGAAAAAATCAGTCGTCATGTGCCTGACCTTCTGGCATGAAAGGAATATTGTATCCAGAGAAAAATCTTTGGAGGAAGGGGTGTCAGGGTTGTTTGGTTTTGTTTTCCCAAAGATGTGCCTTACTACGAATGGAGAAGAAGAGGTTTCAGTTATTTAAGGGCTAGGTATGGCAAAGAGGAGCCTACATTCATACTTTTGAGGTACTACAACCTTCTCTATCAGTGCATACCAAGACTACCTTAAGATTCCAGAGCCCTCTTTTCCATTAATTTTTTCCTACTTGGTAGATGGATTATAATTCAGGAGAATCCTGGGAACTCCAGCATACTGAGAAATCAGCCACACCTGCTCATTTAACAAGTCTTCTTTGTTCACTACTTGTAGTGCCTTTATGTAAACAACGCAGAGAGCTTTTAAGTGGCAATTTAAGAGCTCTGCTCTCTACATCTCTTTCCATGTATGCAGGTGTGAATGTATTCAATCAGGGGTGGCCAAACCACATGGGGCTCTTTCACAGTTAAAGTGCGGCTTGAGGAGCCCCCCCATTCCCCACCTACCCGATTTGGGGGGAGGGAAGCTCGGGACCTCTGCCTTGCAGCAGGGTGGTAGGATAGGGGCTTTTGCCCAGCGTGGGGGGGCCCCTCGGGGCTTCAAGCAGGAGTGGAGCCCCCGCAGGTGCCTTCCGCGGGGCAGAAGCCCTGAACTCTGGCAGGTGTGCTTCAGATCTTGAACTTCTGAAGATTGTTGTATGCAGCTCAGAGGGTCAGTAAGTTTGGCCACCTCTGTACTAGATAGTGATGCCATGGTGTGTCCTCACAGGATATATCCAGTTGCTCTGTGCATCTTGTTATTTCTGCAAGATCAAAGCTTTGCTTTTTATGCCAATCAGAGGTAGTGACATTGGGTGTGGCTTCTGATTAAGCCTGCTTCCGGCCTAAAGGATCTCAGGAAGTCAGGTGGCTGGCATGAGTCACCATTTCAGGAACACCCAAGTTCTGGCTTGTAATAAGTAACTATTCATACCTGGCAGCTATAGATCTGATTGGGATGAGAAAACTTGCAAAGAACAGGTCGTAAGACAGACGTGCATGAATCAGCTGGTGGTTGAAACAACAAGGAGTCCGGTGGCACCTTAAAGACTGACAGATTTATTTGGGCATAAGCTTTCATGGGTAAAAAAAACCCACTTCTTCAGATGCATGGAGTGAAAATTACAGATACAGGCATTGTATTACTGACACAAGAAGAGAAGGGAGTTACCTCTTGGTTGAAGTATATTTGGAAGCATGTGCCAAGGATACTGCTAGATCAGCAAGTGAAGGCATCCTCTTCCAAAGAGTGCAAAGATGGCCAGTTTGCTAGGTCTGTGGGTTTGCTTTCATCAACTGACAGTGTAGTTTAAGAATTCAACTGCATTTAATTAATTTGTGCAATTTTATAGCTACTTTTTGGATAGCCATTGCATTCACCCCAGGAAGGGTGAGAGAGGCCCACCTGCATTTAAGCCTGCATTTTGGTAAGAAGCCACAGGTCCATTAAACCATCAGGATGTGCTTGGGAAAGGTTCAGAGCACCAGAAGTCAATGAATACTTGCTTGCCAGCGTTCTTGACCAGACAGAGCATCAAATCAAAGCCTGCTATCTTTAGCCTGCTTCAGCTCCAGATGGGTAGTTTTTCTGGCCAATACACCAGGCAATACAAGCTGCACAACAAAAGAAGTGGGGGAAAGTAGAAAGGGTGACAAAAATGTAGATGCCAAAGAGGAAACTGTATAGAGGTCAGCAGTTCCTTCCAGTTCAAATAAATGGCCACTCTCAGTTCAAACACTGTGTGGGGAGGGAGGGGGAGGAAGAGATGGAAACAGGCAGGAGTTTACTTCTCCTGTATAAATGGTTTAGAGACAGGAAAGCATTTGATAAACATTTGCACTTTGTACATGTGCAACAACTTCCAGACAATCCACACACTGGAGCTCTGCAAAAAACACAACGGAAGTTACCAAAGCCTTCCCCTTTAGTCACAGTGAGTACAGCACTACTCTTCAAGCAGTGGATTGTGACTGAACAAGTCATAAACCAGTACACCAAGAGATCTTTGTGTGCTGCACTTTAAGCAGCCATGCATTATGGATAAGGCTAAGATTTAGTCACAGGTATTTTTGGTAAAAGTCATCGACAGGTCACGGACAATAAATAAAAATTCACGGCCCGTGACCTGCCCATGATTTTTACCAAAAATACCCAACTAAAACTCTACTTTTGGGGTCCTGCTGCTCAGGGGCCTGCTTGGGGGCCCTGCTCCAGTGCTGGGGGTTGACTGCCCCCGCTGGCCGCTGCTTCTGGGGACCGCTCTCAGGATAGCCTCCAGGCACCCCGGGACCACCACTGCTCAGGCAGTCCCCGGAGCCAGCTGCCCGAGACCGCCAGAGCAGTTGCCATTGTGGCTGGCCCCGGGCCCTGAGGCAGCCCTCCCAGGACTGCTGCCCAGACGCTCCCTGGGGCCACCCCCAGGACTGCTGCTTGGACAGTCCGCAGGACCAGCTGCCTGTGGCCTCTCCAGTAGCGGCCGGCTGTGGATCAATCCAGCAGCGTCCGGTGCGGCTGGCCCTGGGGCCAGCCGCACCAGCTGCTGCAGAAGTCACAGAAAGTAATGGAATCCATGACTTCCGCGACCACCATGAAAAAAATTATGGATAGTGTGGCACCAGCTGACAGTACCTCTATATATAAGGAAGCACTGGCAAATGGAGAAGAGAAATGCAATAAAGCCCAGGCAAGCCCAAATGGAGCATGGTCTGCATTCTCTTCCATCCAAAACAAATTTGCTTTCTAATACATTACTGGAAGTGTGGGTTTCCATAATTTCCTGGCAGCAAAAAGTAGAATCCCAGGGAAGAATATGAGGCATTAACATGCCACTGAGTCATCCATCTTTGAAAGGCCACTGTTAATTAACCGCTCTTTGTGGGCTGGGGAATGCAGAGGAAGACCAGCATATATTGGCCATATTTTCTGATATTTATATATTTTAACTGTTAAAATATCCAGAGCACTAGATGCTTCCTTTTGTATGGGCTGAAAGGAAATTCTCTCCTTGCACAGCTTTATTCGCAGCTAAAGAATCAGTATATTGCTGTCCGTGGCTACTGCAACAGTATGTATTTCCGAAGGGCTATATGGAGCAACAGCAAATGGAGATGCAGCCATCAGCATTACAACTGCTCCCACTTTTCACGCAGCTAGCAGGTCTTCTGACTGGCAAAGTGCTCTAATGAACAATGCCTTCAGAAGAAAAAAAGTTCCACACATTGATGTTTATTGTACTCCCCGTGCGCTTTCCCTTTAATGTCTGGCACAGCTATCATTGCTAGAAAAAGAACTGGTATTTCAAACTTTAGGGGGGGAAGGAGAAATTGAATAGTTATGAAACAGCTTCTATGGAAGATTTTCAACATACTGGTCTTGCAGATAGACGTTAGATGCTCCTTTTGAGCTGAAAGGATTTGGGATATTTGATCCAGCCTCCAACTGTAAACCTTCAAGGGGCACTTTGCTGCAATACAAAAACACTCTCTTCCACTGCAGAGACTATCGTAGTGCTGCTTTATCAGGCTGACAAAAGGTTCAGTCTGATTGAAGATAGTTACAGATCCTGCATGGTACACATTGACTCTAGGTAACCCAGCACCACGGTTTAGCTGTAGGCAGCTTGCCCTTTGCATGCTTCTGTTGGGAAAGGAAGTTAATGCAGATCTTATGTCTCTTCTCTTAACATGTCTCCAACCCACCTTAACCATGAACAAGTTGAGACACCAAGGACCCCGTTGGGTGCTACATACCCAGGTTTCAAACCCAGGCTTTTCACAGTGTGTCATCCAAACTATGGGCTCAAATAGGACAAGGGTGTCAGCCTTGACAGAGGTTACTCTCTCGACATGAAATGAGTATTAGGGCCAAAGCAGTCTTTGGATGAAGGGGTGTCAGAGTACTTTAATTTAACGCTTAGGCTATGTCTACACTACGGCTTATGTGGGCAAAACTTCTGTCATTCAGGGGTGCGAATAAATCGTATCCCTGAACGACGACATAAGTTACACCTGCGTAAGCGCCGATGTGGACAGCGCTATGTCAGTGGGAGACACTCTCCTGCTGACACACAGTTTATGTCGCTTGCAGGGATGGGTTTTTGATGAGGGAGAGCTCTCCCCTGCTGGCATAGAGCGTCTTCACCACATGTGCTGCAGCAGCACAGCCGTACTGGTACAGCTGCGCCGCTGCAGCGCTGTACGTGTAGACAAGGACTTACTCAGGCTATGTCTACCCTACAGACCTTACAGTGGCACAGCTGTAAGGTCTCCTGTGTAGCCACTGTATGCCGACGGAAGAAACCTCTCCCATTGGCCTAATTAACCCACCCCAACGAGCAGCGGTAGCTATGTCAGTGGGAGAGTCTATCCCGGAGCTTCTGTCCATGAAATTTGTGTCAGTTTTTTGACACCCCTGACTGACAAGAGTGCTAGTGTAGACATTGGTCAACAAAACTTGGTAGTGTAGACAAGGCCTAACAGTGCATGCGTACAAAATACAACCACCCCGATGAGAGATGTCTTTTTCCTCTAAATTTTTGTCGACGAAGTGCCAGTGTAGACACCACACTTGATTTCATTGCTTTAATTGGCCTCCAGGAGGTCTCCCACAATGCCCATCGTGACTGCTCAGGTCAGCAGTTTGAACTCCATTGCCCTGCAGCCCGGTAAGCAACCATCCACCCCTCCCCCTTAGAAGCCCTGGGAATTTTTGAAATTTCATTTCCTGCTGGCTCGGCGTGGAGAGGTCTCATCACACCTTCTCAGGTGACCATGGAGGGTTATTGCATCAAAAGCTCTCCTGCTTGGACAGCTGCTGAGCTATTGGATCTGATCAGCATATGGGGAGAGGAGGCTGTGCAGTCCCAGCTGCACTTGAGCCGTAGGAATTGGGATACTTACAGGCACATTTCTCGAGGCTTGTGCGAAAAGGGCTATGATTGGGACACACTGCAGTGTGAAGATGAAGGATCTGAGGCAGGCGTACCATAAGACAAGGGATGCAAACCGTTGCTCCAGTGCTTCACCTAAGACCTGCCAGTTTTATAAGGAGCTGGACTCTATCCTCGGTGGCGACCCCACCTCCATCACCAAGAACCCTGTGGATACTTCGGAGGGCACGGAGGCGGCGGAAAGAAGCACTAACCTGGAGGACGAAGTTATTGATGAAGAGGTGGAGTTAGATGACTATGTGCAGCTCCCGTCGGGGCAGGCAGCCAGGAACTGTTCTCCACTCCAGAGGTGTCTAGACAGTCTCAGCAGTTGCCCTCCGGTGAGCAAGAAGCAGGAGAGGAGATACCTGGTAAGTGGCTGTGGTTTGTGTAGTGCGGAGGTGGGCTCACGGTAGAGAAATGCGGAAGGCTGGTTGTGTTTCTGTGAGATGCACATTTCCCTGGGTAGCTAATCGGTATGGCGGAACAGGGTGTTGATGCACGCCGAGATCTCACGGGAATTCTCCAGAGAGATCTCCAGGAAACTTTCCTGGAGGTACTTGGTAATCCTCTGTTGAAGGTTCCATGGCAGAACAACTTTGTTCCTTTCCCCCATTGTAGGAAACTTTCCTGCGCCATTCAGCAATTACTTGTGCTGGGACTAAAGCGGCACATAGGTGAGCAGCATAGGGAGCAAGGCGGAAGCCACAAGCATGGAGCAGATTTACCCTGGTTTCCCTGCTTACCCTTAGCAGTGAGATGTCTGCTAGAATTACCCCCGCCTGTTGAAAAGTGTGGGAATTTTAGAATTTTTTTCCTAGTATGCTGCGCCATGACCCTTGCAAAAAGTGTGTGCTCTTTTCCCCCATGTGGAGTGCCACCCCCCCCCCGCAACTCACCATGCTTTGGGTGTTTGTGGAGATTTGGTGCCTGGCTAGGGTCAGTGAGAAAGTGATTGCAATGTTGTAAAAGGTGTATTTAACTGAAATGTTTGAATACTGTGCATGACTTTAACAATCCTGCTTCTGTGCATTGTCCCGTGCGCTTTGGCAGATGTGGCCTTCAGGAACACCCCATACACCCCAGCCAAGCATCTCCACCAGATAAGAAAGTGCCTAAGATGCAACAAAGAAGACATGTTCCGGGAGGTACTGCACTGCTCCAATGCAGAGAAAAGGGAATGCAAAGAGTACTGGGAAGCCGAACGGCAGGACAGAAGAAAGAATCAGGAGTTTAAGGATGCAACTGAGCAGATGATTAAAGTAATGGAGGAGCAAATGCAGATGCTGAAGTCCTTAATAATGCTGCAGACTGAGCAGATCCGTGCTCACCCTCCCCTGCAGCACATTCAGAACTTTTTTCCATGCCCTACCCCACACACCAAACTCCGCCCACACATTCCTTTCCACTTTCCGGAACTTCTTGTTTTCCCATTCACTCCACCCCTCGGACAACTTTCACAATGATAGCTGGACCTATACGTAGCTGTGAAAGTCTGCCCTTCTCTGGTTCCTCTTTTCCCATCAAGCATCTTTGTGGGTGCTGTTTCTTGTGCAATAAAAGCAAAGTTTTCGAATGATAAAGCATCTCTCTGTTTTCTACAAATTGAGATTGCAGGCACTACCAATACATGCACAGGCATTTTAATCATTTGCTTACTGGAACACAAGGCCCCAAATATCACCATTGCTTCCTAGGAAAACGACATGTAATGTAACATTGAAGCACCAATCACAGAGATATACATTACTGGTTCTCATTTTCGAAGTGTTGCCTCAAAGCGTCCCTGATTCAAATTGCCCCCCTCTGGTCTCCTCTGATAGCCCTAGTATCTGGCTGCTCAAAATCAGCAGCCAAGGAGGTCTGCCTCAGCACTCCATCCCTGAGCAAACCTTTCAATTTAGCTTCAGAGATTATGCACCATACAGCATGCGGCTATGGCCATGGGAATATTATACTCATTAACGTCTAACCTGCCATAAAGGCATCGCCAGCACACCTTTAACCTGCCAAAGGCACATTCAACTATCATCCAACACCTGCTCAGCCTGTTGAACCGCTCCTTACTGCTGTCTGGGTGTCCTGTGTGGGGTTTCATGAGCCATGGCTGTAAGGGGTATGTCAAGTTTCCCAAGATCACTATGGGCATTTCAACATCCCCCACTGTAATCTTGTGGTCTGGAAAGAAAGTCCCCGCTTGTAGCTTTCTGTACAGGCCGGCGTTCCTGAAGATGCGCGCGTCATGCACCTTTACAGACCACCCCGCACGGATGTCAGTAAAATGCCCACAGTGATCCACAAGCGCTTGCAACACCATGGAGAAGTACCCCTTCCTATTGATGTACTCTGTCGCAAGGTGGCCTGGTGCCAAAATTGGAATGTGTGCGCCATCTATCGCCCCTCCACAGTTAGGGAAACCCATTTCTACAAAGCTGTCCACTATTTCATGCACATTTCCCAGAGTCATAGTCCTTCGTAGCAGCATGTGATTTATTGCCTTGCACATTTGCATTAACGCAGCCCCAATGGTCGACTTCTCCACTCCAAATTGATTCGTGACCGACCGGTAGGAGTCTGGAGTCACCAGCTTCCATGCAGCGATTGCCACATGCTTCTCTACCGATAGGGCAGCTCTCATTCTGGTGTCCTTGCGCCACAGTGCTGGGGCGAGTTCCGCACACAGTTTTAGGAACTTGGCTTTCCACAGCTGAAAGTTCTGTAGCTACTGCTCTTCATCCCACACCTGCATGACGATACAATCCCACCATTCAGTACTTGTTTCTCAACCCCAAAAGTGACAATCTACTTTATGCAGCTGTTCTGTGAATGCCAAAAGCAATCTAAAATTGCTCCTATTCATATCATGAGGCATGTCAGGTGTCTGCAAGTCTTCTTCAGTTAGGAACTTCACGATTAACTGTACTGTCATCCGCGATGTCTTCATGACAGTTAACAGAGCATAGGAGAGCAGTACGGAATCCATCCTTCTCATAAAGATGTCATGGTGCACAGCAAAGGAGGGCCGTTGCAAAAATGCCGTGAAAGAAAGCCGGAAGCCCATGGAGTGCTGGAACAGAAAGCAATGCATCACGGGACATTGAGCCCAGTCCCAACATATGCCACGATCTGCTCCGCCTTCCCACAACACTTAGCGACAGAAGGTGTCGAGCTGGACTGTAGGATAGGTACCCACAGTGCACTGCTCACACTGTCGATAGTGCCCCCACTGTGGATGTGCTCTGCCGACAGAGGGAACGAGTGTGAACATGAGATTCTGATATTTATTATGTCGACTTTTGGGTGTCGACATTATTTTTGTCGACAAAAAACTTGGTAGTGTAGAAAAGGCTATAGCCTCAGAGTGTCACAACTATATACAAGATGGAACAGATTGTTTAGCATAAGCAGTTAACACATTTCAAGGGACCATTCAAGGTAAAGTGGCTCATTAACACCCCTCCAGTCATAGGGAGGAAAGGAAGGCAGGGGAGGGAGGTGAGCAACTGGGGAGGGGAGTGTTAGTGGTTTACAGATTTTGTAATAAGCCATAAATTCAGTGTTTCTGTTCAGTCCATCATTTTTAGTGTCTAGCAAAGTTATGTATTTAAGCTCCCAGGCACATCTTTTGAAAGTGTTGTGCAGGTTTCCTTTGAGGCTGAGGACTGATAGCTCAGATATACACACTGACCTAACAGTGTAACATTCACAGCAAAGCACTCCCGCCACCACCTTCAATTCACCATTTTACTATCATCATCATAAGCAAACTCACTATTGTTAACCACAGTGAAGGTGTAGTAGCAATTGCAGGTACAAAAGTGGTCCTTTAAGCAGGTAGGGATAGTTAGAATTCTGCAAAAGGTCTATTTGTCCAGGGTAATTGTTTCATAGGCAAGTAAGAGATCAGATTCTGCCCCACCATCCTGCTGCTCATGACAAAGATGGGAGAATAGATTTTGAATTTAGGTTGGTAAGTTTCCATGCCAGTTTTGCAATGTTGACTTATACTACATGGCCTAGGGATTCCTGCAT
>QXTE01000131.1:3219186-3486946 GCA_003942145.1 Platysternon megacephalum | reverse complement strand
TGTGTGTGGCTGTTGCTTCAGGCACCGCCCCCAGCAGCTCCCATTGGCCACAGTTCCCCATTCCCGGCCAATGGGAACTGCTGGGGGCGGTGCCTGAAGCAACAGCCACACACACCCCTGCGCCCCTCCTTCCCCAGGTTCCAGCTGATTCCCGGCGCGGGGGCAAGGCAGGCAGGCAGCCGCTCTAGGTAAACGTTGAGGGAGGGTGGGGGGGCCGTGAGGAGCTCGCGGGCCGCATGCAATAACCCTGTGGGCCGTGTGTTTGAGACCCCTGCTTTAAAGGGAGTCTCTAGACAGCACAACAGTAAAAACGTTGGCACTTGATCTAGGCTTACCTATGTTGATGGTAGCAACAGTGGGAAACTTTAGTGAAAAGTTAGTGTAGATGAGACCTGCGGCTAAACTTGTGGAGTGTTACTCAGTATGTCTTTTGTACTACTATACAACTTGATTTAGTATAGTGGCTTTTATGGTGGTGTTTGCTTTACAAAGCTCTAAATACAGTTAGAAAAAAGCCAAAGAGAACAATCAAGATGTGTAGGTTGGGAAGAAAGACAATCATCTATCTTTTTAGATAAGTTCAGAAAATAGTCCAGATGGTAGGAGCTACAGAGAAGTGGAGGCTCTCACCAACTGTCAGTGAAGGGATAGAAGGCTGGTGCTAGGGAGGGGCATAGTAGGAAGGCGTGGGAGGTTAGCTTGGGCAAATTCATGTAGGATTTTAAAAACAAAGGTAGTTTTGAACTGGAACCTTGAGCACTGATTGCCTGACATGTTCCTGACTGATTCTTCGACGCTTACTGCATTTATTACGCTACCTAATGTTAGGCACTGTGCTGTAGGTTTCCTGTCCACTATAATTATTCTGTTTTTGTCCAGAGTTTTGCAATTTAAATAATGGAATGGTACCTGCAACTTGTCTCTAATTTACGTGTTAGAAAGGGTATCCGTTACAAAGCTATCTTTCCCTCTCATCATTTCTTTGATGGTTTGGGATATTATTTTAGCATATCTGTAAGCATTCCTACAGCACAATACTGTAGTGATAGGTATGAATAGGTGTGACAGGCTCAGGGAGAGCCTTTTTCCTGTTTAGGCAGTGTGAAGAGAGAATCATGGGTCCTGGCATGGTTGGTTTCTGTGACTTCCACTGTTCTGTATGTTTATGGTAACTTTCAGCTTTGTTTTATATTTTGCTGCTGACCAATATAATGCCCTCCTTCAGAGACTGAGAGAAACGGCTACTTTCCTTCTGAGGAGAGAGGAAAATGTCCATGGATAACACAGTATAATCAAGAAAAGTACTTCAGAATGTACAGGACAAAACCAGTTCTCCTTGGCTCTAGTTGAAAGGGTTTAAACTTCCTGAATCTTGCTGCAGTGAATGGTGTCAATATGAGAACCCAACAATGTGTATGCCACGTTGAAGGTTTCAGCCAAACCTTCCAGCAGAAAGCAGCGTTGAAGTTTAGGGCTACCCTGCCCACTTTTCAGATTGGTTGTTGTGTGAGCCCCTCCTGTTAGCTACTTTTGCATGGGCCTGATTTAAAAAAAAAAAAATTTTAAGGGACGAGGATGGGGAAAGTATTTATACGGAGGTATGGGCAGCAGGAAATCTGGGGTGGAAAATGACAAACCTTTGAACCTTTTTCATGTCATTTGACACGAGTTGTTGAGATGTTAAGCTATGCTACTTGATTGTTGACTGCGGCTTGATAGGAAATGTATTTACACTCATTATTTGATGGCTGTTTCAAGCCTGCACTTTTCACGGCCTCTACATTTGTCTGGATGTTACTCTGCTAACAATAACAGATACACAGTTGTTCTTGTTACACAGCTGTGTCCAAGAAGCTCAGTGCATCAGCTCCTGGTCTGTAAAATGGAGATATTTCCCTATCTTTGCCCTCACACGCCCACACATGGGGTGTGGTGAGGATAAATTCTTTGAGATGCAAAGAAAAGCCAAAAAATATGAAATTTAGAAAGTTGGGTATTCCTGAACCAGCCTCCTCTTCTCAGCTGTTTGACTGTATTCTTTAATGTCTAACATTTGACCTGGTGTAGTTGGAATGAACTGGAGTGAAATTATGATATGGAGGGCATAAACCAAGAGAAAGGGAACTTGCTCTGTGGTTTATAGCCTGATTTGTCTTGCTCGTGTTAGAATGCTGGCTATTTTGATGTACAGGTTACCCTGTGCTATGATAAGGTGCTGTTTCCTTAACATATCTCTCTGCACTATGCCCTCTTACTCCCATTCCTAAATGCTGAGAGTGTGAGATACTTGGTGTGAAGGGTTTAGACTACATGCCTTGCTATGTCAATAGGATCCTCAACGGAAGGACAAGGAGGGCAGCCTTGATATATACTTAAATGGTTTTCCATTGCCAGCCAGGGTCTGTCTAGGCTCCTTATACAAAGCCAGCAAAAGGAGAAATCTCAGGCTTTGTCTACACTACACAGCTATGTCGCTAAAAGTCAGGTAGTGTAAACGCTGTTTGTCGGCACTTTTGCCGACAAAGTACTTCCACCCCCTATGACCTGTCGACAACAAGCTGTTTACACTGCTACTTGCCACGGCAAAACTTTTGTCTTGGGGGGGGGGGGGGGATTTTTTAAGCACCTGTGAACGACAAAAGTTTTGTTGTTTTTAAAATTAGGTTAATTGAACATGAAAATAAATGCTATAATCAATAAATGTTTCCTGAACTATGTTAAATTTTATCCTATCTCTAAACTAATGTTCAGTATACTGCAGAATGTTGTATTGAAAATTCATAACCCTGTAATAGAAGTTGACAGGGGAAGTTGGGGGTTTTAGAAGTTGGGCAAGGGACTGCCCTGGAGTCTCCACCACCGAAGAGACTCTAACTGGATAGAAATTCTAGCTATCAATAGTTAATGATGACACTGGAATTTTCATGAGGTAACAAAGTTCATTACGATGAACTATGTGGTTTGTAACATTCAGAATTGTTTCAGGCTGGCTGCAGATTCAGGAAGTGATTGCATTCAGTTAATGTTTGGAAGGTTTCCTTCTCAGGCATTTAATTTTTTTTTTTTTTTTAAGGAAGCTGAGATACTGAAGTAAAAAGCTGCAGCTAGGGAGGGTTTTGAGTAAGTTCTACACTAATGGAATTGTGGAGTACACAGGGCTGTCTTTATAGCACAAAAATACAATATACTGCAAGACTGTGCATTATAATGTTCAAGTTGCAGCTGCTGTCTTCTTCCCTGTCACTTTGCAGAGCTACCTTTTAAAGGGGGTGGGGGGGTGGTGGCACAAGAATGAATCATGGGAGTCAACATACAGTTCTCAAGATATACATAAAGCAGAAAACATTCGGTACATAAACAGCTTTGTCCTGAGCCTACTGATCAACCTTGATGTGGTTTTTCACCCTGTTGCTGCCAACATTATTTTAACAGTAGTTAATTTACCACAAATTGCCAGCCTATTCTATTACCTTTTTTTTTTCACATTTGTGGCACCTAGCAACGAAAACATTCTCACCACTCTTCCCCTCCACCGCTTTGTACATCAGTACAAGCCACCCTGATATGGCTAAAATTGCAGTTGTACTCTAATAGTCACATTTGTGGGCATCCCCACCCCCCAACCAGCATATCTGAATGTGGGTGTCAGTCTGGGAATTAAGATCGTTCCAATTTTTACAGTTGCTAGAGGTTTGGTTGTAGTTCTCCCATTCACAGTTTCTGCAGGCACCTCAGAACATATAGCTTGTGTTTTGAAACTGTCAGGAAGAGGATAATGTTCAATTTGCCAGAAAGGTTCTGTGATGGGTCCCTGCAGTGCAATCTGGAACTTTGGTACCACTGAACTGTCTGTCTTCCCAACCTGGGCTCCCTCTCACACTGTGATGCTGTGACAAGCTGCAGACCCCTCCAGGTCCTGCACTCACACAACCATTTACTGGCAGGGACACACCCAGCTTTCGCCAGCAACTCATGAACCAACAATAGAGAGGCTCCAGCCAACTCCCCACAGCTCCCCAGTGTAGGACCCCAGAGCTATACCACCCTGCCCTCCTTAAAAGCCTGACCAGTGTAAGTTTATTACCCAGTCCGCTCCTCCCTCAACCTGGAGAAGACATATGTAGGTTTTTGTTAACTGATCTATGATTTTTTCATTCATTTCACTCAAACCACACTGTTTTCAGGTGAAATATAAAACCGATTTAACAACTACCAAAAGCTAGATTTTAAGTGATTATTAACAATAAATGTACAGATCAAAGTAAATTACCTAAGAAATAAAACAAAATTGCAATCCAAGTTCTATAAACTAGACAGGATTTGAATCAAGCAGTGTCTCACCCTGATGGTACAAACAGTCCACCAATCTTCCATATACAGGCTGGAATTCCTCCTTTCCCACCTGGGACCACCTGGCCAGTCCAGTCTTTGTTCCTGAGGTGTTTCCAGGTGTTGAGTTGTGGGGGGAATGAGGCCAAGTGATGTCACTTCCCCCTTTTATAGCTTCTGCCCTTTGGAGGGAACTTCATTGTCCCAAACAAAACCCCCAGCACAGTTAGTGGAAAAGTACAGGCACAAGATGGAGTCCAGTGTCAGATGAGCTAGTCACATGCCCATTCATGCTTCGATGAGTCATACCAGGGGCCATTACCCATATTCTGGCTAGAACATCCATAGGAAAGTCCATCAGGTGGGGATAAGCTTCTTCCATAGCCCATTGTGTTAATTGATGGGCCATCAACTTGAATAGTCCATTCACAATGTGCTGGCTAGACTGGATGTATACCTTGTGTGGGAGTTACCACAGGAGCAAACACATTTGAAATACAGGTATATAGTCAGTATTCATAATGTCAGATACAAAAATGATACATGCATACAAATAGGATAATCGTATTCAGTAAACCATAACTTTTCCCTTGACCCCTCACATGACCTATTTTGTACAAGATTTGTTGTGATTATATAATAGTGGTGAATATGGGGGTGCCAGGGTGTTGCTTTGGGGTACAGAGTATCACAGGTTCCTTTCTACAATTTCTTAAATTATTGGAAATATTCACAGGGTGTAGGACTGGGAATATCTTGAATATTTTCTTCAAGCTGTTGCTGTTCCTCAATGCTGTCTTGCTGAGCAGCCATTCAGCAATGCCTCTTCTCTGTTTCCATGGGTACAGATGGGCTTTTGCTGATAAATGATCTATTATGGAACTAGGAAAGTGACAGGTAGTATTTGAGCCACTATTACTGTAACACAGGGCTGACTTACAGACTCAGACCATCACATGGCAGTATTTGTATCCAAATGTAATGGCTAAAAATATCCCTCCTCTTCCTTTCTCTTACGCACAAATGCTCCAATGTAAAAGGAACATGGTTTTTAATTTCTCATTTGACTACATCAATAGCAGATTTGGGATTTGGCTGCAAAAGAAATTCAAATTCATGTTTAACCCATACAGAGAGCAGGAATTCTCAATGCATTTCAGTGAGGATTACAGGGTTTGAGCTTCCACATTTCTGCAAGGTCCCAAAACCACCTTCATCTAGAGCAGCAAAGCTTACGAAATTTTGTTTAACACTTTTTCATTTAGAGGATTTAGCTCTTTCTGTATGCCCTTCAGATTACTAGCTTGTACAATTGGTTGAGGTTGGGAAGCACTGTTACTGTACTTTACAGCATTCAGGTGAAATAGTCTGAAAATTTTGTGGCCGCTTCAGTGAAATTTAAAAAATTAAGGTTTTTTTTTTTTAATAAATGGGATATAAAAATAATGCTTGGGATTATGGGATAAGTAGGTTTATCAGATTTTTCTCCTAAAATTTTCAGCAGCAAAATAGGTAACTGACTCTTTAATTGTTACCATTTGGTTTCAAAGTTCACCCCATTGGGATTGGGCCTGCTCCTCAGAGCTGTTGTTTCAGGCTGTCTGCGGTCTCAGGAGAGACAACACTCTTTTAGTTTACTCTCAGTTCACATTTTTATTGTTGTATTCACATCCATGAATATTAAAAGTGTGGGTTTTTTTAGATAAAAGCTGAAATTTTGCAGCATGCTTCTGTAGTAAGGGGTAGATTCCATGGCTGCAGAATTGTGGGATAAATTGGGCCTAGCTAAAAGAGCTGTTATCCGTTGAACTAATTATGTGGTTTCTGGCTCTCTTTGACAGTTCCACTGCCATCTACTAAATCATTTTTAAAATATTCCTTTATTTAACTCCTGCTTTGTGTTTTTCATTGCATCTCATGGCCTTTGGAGTCATATCATTGCATAGAGGATCGACATCCTTTTGAAGTCAAAGACCAGTTTCCTTTGATTTCTATCACTAATGCATCCCTTAGCAATGCCCCCATCCTGGCATTTGGCTCTGGGCCAAATGTTAATGAGTACCCACAGGCATATAGAGTTTGGATCTCCATATCTAAGCATATCTCTAGAGCCAAGATCAAGCTCATTCAAATCATGTATGTTTGAGTATTAGAATTTCAAATAATTTTTAATGCATCCTTACAGTTTTGGAAGTATTTCTTAATACTGAGCTATGATCCACCTATAAGTCTTCACTTTTATTCTAGAGGAGGGAAGAGGAGTCAGTTATGTTCCCTCCGCTACACATAATAAAACTTCAAAAAATCCAGCGTAAGGGGATCTTAATGCAGGAGCTTCTCAAAGGTTTGATCTGTGTCATAGATTCTATGGTAAAAAAAGAAACGGCACATTCCCAAAAAGTAAATATTCACTCATGGCATTCAGCATGTGCAGAACACTATCAAATACACCAATATAATCAAATGCAAACATGCTGCAAGTTCAGCCTGCTGATGACTGCCAAGATATATAGCAACTGGAGCCTAACAAACACTAAAACACAATACTTGCAAAACAAAGGAGTAGCTGTAGTCAAAAGAAAGATCCTTTTAAAATTAAATTGTCTGAATGCACTTTCATTATATTTTTTATTTTTCTTGAGTCTGCGTCATAGAAGGTACAACCCTTTCTGTGATACTCTTGGAGAGGGCGAACACTCCATGGCTGCTCGATGCCTATCTAATGAGTAATTTGGTCTGGATTGTAGTGTTGGCATTAAGGAAGAAATGGCCGTAAAATGATCATCCATTATTATTAGAGAACTGTTACTCATTTGCTAAAATCGGTCATAGTTATTCAGATTATACTGTTGTCTACTTTACTAGGGCCCAGTTCAATCCAGAGTGGAGTTTCCTTCTTATCCAGATCTAGCTATTGGAGTGGCGTAGGTTATGATATTAAAATGCAACACAGTCATCAGCTACATGGGCCTTGCTGAGGCATGTGCTAATAGCTTTACTTTGTGTAATTCTGCTTCCCCCTTTTCCTCCCACCCCTCCAAAAAAAAAAAAAAAAAAGTGATCGCCAAAACTTCAGAAGTGGAAATAATTGCTAGTGAAAACAGGTTTTTCCTGAGAGGATTTCTCCATTATAGAGATGGCTGTAAATCAACACAAATGTAACTTGTGAACTGTTTCAGAGTGGTAGCCGTGTTAGTCTGTATCAGCAAAAAGAACAAGGAGTACTTGTGGCACTTTAGAGACTAACAAATTTATTTAAGCATAAGCTTTCGTGGGCTAAAACCCAGCCCACGAAAGCTTATGCTTAAATAAATTTGTTAGTCTCTAAGGTGCCACAAGTACTCATCGTTCTTTTTTCTTGTGAACTGTGTAACTGCTTTGTAGGTGCAGCAGTATACCTTATTTTTCACACATTTAGAGCCTAATAGTAGCATGTCCTGTTCCTTCTTTTGCCTTTCCTCATCTTCATCTACCAAGGCAGCCTGCTGGTCCCGTGGTGCTTTTGTTATAAAGGGCCAAAGCCATCTCTGAATTTTTAATCTTCTAGATTGACAGCTTTTTGTTAGTTACTCATCCAGGAGAAAATATCTCTAGAGTGGTGACTTGGGAGGGAATAAATAAGCTTGTGGGATGTTGGCCAAAAAGCACACCTTTACAACAAAAATAAAGATGTCCCTCATGCTCTCTATTGTCCTTCATTAATACAGCTTCATCCCGTATGACTTTCTGGTCTTGTACTCATTTTAAAGTGTCGTCATAGTCAGAAAAGTGCATATCAAAATGGATACCTTCATGTTCCTACATCTGCTTGTAATGTGCCAGAGTTCCATTGACTCACTTTATTGATGTACGCCTTGTCTGCACTAGGGAACTTTCTACTAAAAAAATTCACCACTGCTCTCCCTGTTCATCTAGGTTTAATTAATGGTAAAAACACCTGAAGCTGCCAGTCTTGTTTATACTTGGGCTCCCAACAGTGCTACCATTAGGGAATTTTTTTGAAAATTCCCTAATATAAGCACTACTTAAAACCCTGTGGCTCCAGTACAACCACAGGAGAGAGAGACTATCATCAGAATTGCCAAGTAAATTCTGAATGAATAATTATCGGTGGTAAAAGGAAGAATACAGCTTTTTTTCTCAGATCTCAGGTTGAATTTGCAGTGGTGGCAATTAACCAAATACTCTCTGGATTTATAAACTGAACTTGATCTAGAGAAGTTGCTGAGGGTAAATATGGAACCTACAGACTATGGCTCTGGCTACACTAGAGAGCATACAGCGGTGCAGCTGCACCAATGCAGCTGAGCCTCTGTAAGCTGTCTAGTGTAGCCGCTCTAAGCCTGCGAGAGAGAGTTCTCCGTTGAGTTAATCCACCCCCAACGAGCAGTGGCAGCTATGTCAGTGAGAAAAGCTCTCCCGCTGACATAGCACTGTCCACTTTGGCGCTTAAATCAGCATAAGTTATGTCACAGAGAGGTGGTTAATTCACACCCCTGAGCGACAGAACTTATGTCTACTTAAGCTGTAGTTTAGCCATAGCCTATGACTTTCCTACTAAACCACCCAACTTCAACATTGACGTTTCAGATGATTTCAAGTGACTTTTTTCCCTTCACCCTGCCTGTCATAGCTTTCAAAGTACATGGGGTGCATTGGAGCAGAATAGCAGATACACATTTCTTGAAATGTGTATCATAAGAGCACACTGGCTTCCTAAGCACAATTCTGTCTGTTCTGCTACATACTGAAATATGGTAAATGGTTTCGTTGTTTTTGTTTCCTGCAGGTTTTGAATGAAGAATGCGATCAGAACTGGTACAAGGCAGAACTCAATGGGAAGGATGGCTTCATTCCCAAGAACTACATAGAAATGAAACCACATCCGTAAGTGGAGCATTCCCTTCCCTCACTCTGCCTTGTTTTCATTTGCCCTTGAAGTAATAGGGAGGTCTGCTGAGCACATTGTAATGAGTGTAGGACCTTAGTCACTGGCACAGTCCTATGGACTTTGTAAGGTATAAAGGGGTTACTACTGGCTGCTGCACCCAGAACAGCCCTATTGTGATGAATCTTAATTGCACAGCTCCTACGGTTTGCAGTAGTGGGACTTTCTCCTGCAGCCCTCTTGAGGAGCAAGGGGAAAGGGTGTCCTGGTGGAATCCAACTAAATAAATTGCCTGGAAATTTCACAATGTTGTCAAATCTGGCAGCCAGAAGAGCTTCAGAGTCTTAGTGTAGCTCCTTACATATTGTTCTATATTTTTTGGTAAAAATAGGAGACTATTTAAAAACCAACAGAGTAAGAGTGAAAATTGAAGTGAAGTAGCCTCTCAACACATGTCCTTCCTCAAATACTGAAGAACAAGAACGTGGGAACAGTACTGTTCCATGACTGGCTGGCCTCTTGATCATTTCTTTTCAGACACTTTTGCATCTTCTCTTGTTCTCGGGTTATACTGAAATTCTAGCTAGTTGAAGTGCTTGACAAGAAAGCAGTAGCTCTGTGCAATGCAATTCTGAAGAGTAAAGAATCTTCTGGGCAGTCCAATAAAAGCTGTCACCGGGGTTTCTGTCAGTAACTGTAACGCTGCAGTTCACAAATACTGTTGGTGCTGCTTTTGTCAATAGTTGGCTTCAGTATTTAAATAATAAAGAAGAAATTGAAGTTAAATATTGAACAGGAATTATTTCTGTGGGGCCTGCCTTCCAAACAGAAGGCTGAAGATTCTCCCAGGCAGTGCACTAAGAATGTGGCGAGGAACATAGCATTATGGTAGATTCATCTAGGTAGGAAACATGGCAAGAGGTATGGCAAGACCTGTGAAGGGTCTCTAAAACCGTTTAAAGCCTCGTCTACACTGGGGGAATTTTGTAGAAATTTTCCACTGTTAACGCTTGTTCAGCTCTGCTGGTGTCAGTAGTGTTGGGAGCCCTAATGTAGCTGGCCTGCTAGTGATTTTAAGCACTGTCAATTATATTTCGTCTGAGCAAGTTGAGATGAATATTTAAACTGCTGACAGAAGCCAGTGCCCCATGGGCTCCCATCATTGCTTATGCATGGAGCTAAACGAGTATTAGCAATCCTGGAAAACTTTCCCATAATTTCCCTAGTGTAGTGCAAACTTAACTGTGGTACAGGGCTGCAAGCGTAAGTAGATTAGCAGCATAGGTGCTGGAATTAGGGGTGCTGGAGGTGCTGCCGCCACCCTGGCTTGAAGTGGTTTTCTTTATATACAGGATTTATAGTTTGGTTCAATGGCTCTCATCACCCCCACTATAAAAATTGTTCCAGCGCCCCTAATTAGCAGTTCATATAAACAGCAAGTTGCAGGCAACTGAACAGGGACTTGAAAGTGCTAGGTTCTTTTGTAGGACCAGCATCTCAAAGGGCATGTTGTGAGTGAGCAGTATGGACACTACTTCAGTCAAGAGGGGTTGGAAACTAAGGAGCTATCTATAGAACCTGGAATAATTTTCAATGTACACACTTGTCATAGGGGGTGGGCTTTAAATCCTACAGTCCAATAGCTAGCCTTCAAATGTAATGTGGTGTTTTCCCCAGATCACATGGTGCAAAACTTCCAATTTGCTTCACAATTACTAACAAATGAAGCCTGAAAGAAAATAATTAGTCCTCCAGTTGCGAAATTCAGGAACCCTTTTAAAACAAAGAGTTAATCTGTAATTCACACCAATTAATACAATAGAGAGAGGTGAGATACTCAGTGAAGAGTAGCAGGAAGCTCTGGGAGGGAGACTTCCTGCTAAGCTCAGCTCTGCATTTCATTGGCAAGGCTTGCTTTTTGGGGTTGCTTTCATGGTGTGGTTTGTGTTAGACTTTTGGCCTGTACATTTTAAGTGCTTGTGCATGCATACTGGGTTGTTCACACAGATCTCATTGGAATATCTCTTCACAAACATTGTGACTTTTATGTGTGGGGGAAACACACCCAAGCTAAATGATTGCAATGAGTGAGGCCAGAAGAACTGCCAAATTGCTGCTTGCACAACCAAGAAACTAGTCTGTATGCCTGGTGAATTTGGTATTTTACCTAATTACCTATCAGTGCATCCACCTCCAGCCTTGCAACATCAGCAGTAAAATCTGGATTTGTTCTTGCAGTCCTGACTGGACAACTTCACCCAACATAACATTTGTCTCCAACTAGCTTTGTAATTAACAGATCTAACCATTCAGAAGGAAATAGTGGAAACCATTGGAATAGTGTGGCTGCTTTCTTTGGTTTAAAATGTTTGGCTATTCTGAGGATTTTGCTAGTTTTTGACCCAACCTATGGAAAAGATTTGTGTGCAATATTCCATAAAGCCAGAAAATGTATGGTGCCTTGGATGTGTGCTCCTGAGCAGTCTGATATGTTTCCTTAAACACAAAAAAATTCAGGTCTTCTCTATCCTGAGAACTCTATGGATGGCTAGAGAGCTAGTAGAATTATGACCTCACAAGAGACAAAATTGAGCCATTGCAAAGAGGATTTTTAATAATTTTTTTCCCCCTATTTAACTCAAATGCCTGGGAAATTATTAGAAAATGTCTGCTGAGGATTCAAAATTGTTCCTCTTCAATAATCGGAGATATTTCTTAATGTACATTTGAAATCTCTAATGAGCCAGCAAAACCAGGGAAAACTAATCTTGATATTTCTGATTCAAACCAGCCAAAAAAAAAAAAAATCCTCCCTGGAAAAATCTTTCAGGTTTCCTTTATGCACCACAGAGGTGCAAAAAAAATGCACAAAAACATTTTTTACCTTTTGCAGGTCAACTTTAACATGGTGATAAAATGTCAATCATATCTGAGTAATTGAGAATTAGACAGAACAAAGCAATCAAACAATAGCGAAAATCATAAGCAGAAACTATGGAAAGAATCCTCAAATTCTTAATATAAAACTTGCAAAGTGCAGTATTAGGATAAAGTAAAATGTAATGCTTATTCATCTTTACTATGACCAAAAAGCAAAAATGTGGGAAACAGAACCCCCTATCAATATCTTGATGCAGTGAGTTCTGAAGGAGTCCCAGATAACGGTTTCTCACAACTGATTTTGGAAAAAAATACAACACACTGATGTGATGGTGATAGGAGCTCCCTCTGCTGGCTCTGTGGCAATGAAGTGCTGATTTCAATGAGGTTATTGCAAAAACAAGGAAGTATTCAGTTCTGGTAGCTCCTTTGCTATTGGATACAGGGTGGGGGTGGGAATTAGCCTGTTCTTTCTGTTTGGAAAAAAGGTGTCACACACACACACAAAACTTACAGTAAAGTAATATACATGTAGTTGATGAGTGATGTCTGGGATTTGTAATAGAGGATGTTTCCTCCAATCTGAAAACTCTCCATAAATGGAACTACTTGGAGCGAAGTTAATATTTTCTTCACAAGGTTTCAGTGGTGGAAACAATTTTCAGACACGCTGCCTATAGCAAAAATATCCCTGTAAACATATCAGGTGTCCTTTACATCAATGATGTCATTTATATACTGTGCATTGTATCAGACAGACACCATAGGCAGATGGTGAGAGGAGCTGGGGCTGCCAGTTATAGAAGAATCTGCTCATGGTGTGGTGAAGTCTCTCTTCCTCTAGATCATGCCTGATCCTGAAGAGCAGAAACTATTGTTCCATCTCTGAGGATTTCACACAAAAAAAATCCATTAAATAAAGGCCAGTCTTACAGATCTCTGTCTCCTCCCTGCAAAAGGAGCCCTCAGTGTGGTAATGGAAAGGAAGTTCTTTGGAATGGAGCCCTTGCTGTTTAGCCATGAAATGGGCCTCCAACAGGAATGGCCCCGCATGCTAATGGATTGTGGCAATGAGTGTCTCTTGACCCAGTTTGAGATAACCTATCACTCAGCATTTTAGCCATTCTGTCTCTAACTGAAGATAGCTCTGGTTTTCCCAACACAGCACGTGCCCAACATCCCAAACCCAGTTTGTTTTTGCTATTCTTGGACTGGAGTCTGGATTAGAAACTTGTGATCGATGAGCTGTGGGCAGCACCTAACAGACTAGGTCTGTGATTTAATTTCACCCTGGCACAGGAACAGCCAGCTACTGATTGAATGTAGTCACTTTGTTCACTGCAGTTCTGTATGAATTATTCATAATCACCTGATCCAGAACAGGCTGGAAATTGTTCTTTGGCACAAAATGCATTTTCCATTTGTGCAGTAGTGGTGCGGAGCCCCTATTAAGGCGTGAAAAGCTCCTGATTCAACTATTCACAGCTATAATGTGACGTGTAGCCTTTGAAGAAACCTGTGGGTGAAGTCTGCATTTCAATTTATTTAATAGCGGAATAAATCTTGTTGCTTTCCCTTAAGTGCTACTAAAGCGACAGTTGTTGTTCCTTCCTGTTAAAAATCATAAGATTTCTTTGCTTAATCCAGTATAATCTATTGTGACCCAAGACCCCCTTAATGCCAACTGGCAAGGGAGTTACAGGAATACACTGATTCTGGTGTGTATGTTCTGGTTCACCAAAGAATGTCATGTGAGGTCTTAAATGATCACATTGATCATTAATAGCATTGTGAAATGTATGTACAGATACTCAGGATATAGATACTGAAAATATGTTTTAAAGTCTGTATCAAGGCAGAGGTGAAAAACAGGCCTTCCTTCAGACAGGAGGTAAGAAATGTATCTCTCTGGAATGTAAATTAAGCATTGTAAACCAATGCAATGGATGCCCATTGATATACAATGTGAGATGTTAGTGAAGAGATGTGAAGTCAACAGGGAAGCGGCACACAGGAAAAGCAAGCCATGGGTGGTTATCCTCTTTGAGTACAGACAATGAACTTGGGAGGGTGGGTATATGTCAGAAATGAAGAAGACACCTCATTCTGCACATAGAAAGGAGATGGGCAGTGCGTTGCCATTCATGAAAACAGGATCTCAGATAGCCTTGGTTGAAAACACTGCTAAAGAGTTTGGGTGAGAGAAATTCCTTTTGACAGTAGGGTAACCTTGAAGTTTTGTCTCTAGAGAGCATGTTACAATTTTGTTTTATGTGTAACCATTTGTTTCCAATATTCTTGTTCACCATCTCCTGAGTCTCTAGGCTTTGATGATAAACTTATTTTTGTTTTCACATAAATATATCTCATTGCGGTGGTTTTAAGCTAAGTGCTGGTCTTGAGCTGAATCTTAAACTGGTGTATATACTGTTCCTTTGGAAATAGGAAGCCTGGTAGTTCTGTGAGTAGCCAATGTCGGGATGGATATCACAGGGGAACGCTTCAAAGGGAATGGGGGTCTGGGGTACATCTATTGTTAACTTGCAAGGCAAAGGAAGGGCTGGCATTGCCCAGAAGAGTGTGCTTGAGGGGCTGACAGGGTGGTGGTGTTTGAGCTGATACCAACCTAAGCACAAGCAAGACTCCTCCTCACTGGTGGCAGGGAGTGACAAGGTGACTCACCTGTCCTTCGAACCCCAAGAACCATCACATCTGTCTTCCAAAGTGTCTGCTTTGCAAGTCAGTACAGAGGCACTGCATTTTTCCTTAGCAAACTCAAGTAATAAAAGAATGTGTATAATTACTTTCCATTGACCATTTTCAGTTGCCAGTAGTGAAACAAAGCCGTCTGTACATGAACAAAGTTCCATAATGATGGGCCACATATGTGCAGATTTCTTGGTAGTCATTGGTTAAGCTGTGTATGTGCAACATGGGGAAGTAGAACTTTGTATCTTCTGCTTCAGAAACACAGGTCTCTACACCTGGAGTTGTAGAGGAAGATTTCTATTAGCATTTGGCTGGCCCAAAAAGGGGAGCTGTTTAGTTAGTCTGTTGTTTTTGTTTGGTTTTTGTTAAAGCTATGGGACCTGATTACCAAAATACTCTCCGGAACCATTCTGTAGCCTTTAGATTTATCCAAGCAACTGGACAGATTCAACATCATCCAGGTGGGGCACAGTGCTATACATTTTCCTACAGTAGTTTCTCTTTCTGCTCTTACTGTAAATTCTGCAATTTCAGTGATTTCATTTACAGACATACAGAGTCATCCCAGTATAGTAGAAAAAGGCTAGTGGTGGAATCATGGTGGCCGTTGCTCTCAAGATGAGGGGGCATGGTACTTGTGCCGGTAAAGGTTCTGTAGAGTAGTATCAGGGTGCAGTTCAATTCATTACCATTCTTTTGAAATCACTTCAGAGCTATGTACATGTCCAATCCTGATTTTTCCATGGGGAGGGGACTGACTTTAATTCTCATCTTTCTTCTTCCACAGATGGTTTTTTGGGAAGATCCCCCGAGCAAAGGCTGAGGAGATGTTAGGCAAACAGAGACATGATGGTGCCTTTCTCATCAGGGAGAGTGAGAGTGCTCCTGGGGACTTCTCTCTCTCAGTCAAGTGAGTAATGCTCTGTAGCATCCAGTGTGCTAATTAGGACACCCCTTGTGTGATAAAAGTACAAATGACTATTCCTATTTTTCCCCTCTGACACTATTTCCCACATGTGTAGTAGCAGTTCTCTCTTCCAGTGACGTGCACCTGTGCTATCTTTTGTAACAATAAATATGGATGCTTTATCCTACTAAGAGTTACATTGCTGAGCTGATGGTAACAACATATTGTCCTGTTCTGTGTGAAACGATGTACTGGTTCAGTGGTGAGAGCAGGGGAATGGGACACCATGACTCAATGGATTCTGAAGAATGATGATGATCATGTACTGTTTTTCCCTCTTCCTGCTCTTCTCATTTACTATTCTGAGGCTCTAATTCTTTCCACCTTCTGCTCTCGCTATCTGGCTGGTTGAGAGACACTTTCAAATATGCAATTTTTCATAACTCTGTGGGAGGCATCTATTTTGGGAATATCCTTGTTCTACAGCATAGAGACGTGGAGTTGTAAAAACAGAGCGTGCTTCCCATCTCTTGTCAGTAGATTCCATGTTGGCACAGACCTCACAATTTCATTTTGGAAATGTAGTTGGGTTGCAAGGAGCTATTACTTAATATTTTTATTACAGTAGCATCTAGAGATGCTTATTTAAATCGCTTTAACAGTAGCTCCTATGTCCGTGTCAGTCTCACATACCCCTCACAAGCTGTGAGAGCCCCAAGAGGCTGCTGTGAAAAGCTTTAACAGTATGGGATATGTACTTAAATGAACAAACTCTTGTCCTTTAGCAGTTGGCACCCTTCTTCCCCTCCACTTACAGTTGCACGCCCTTTGCCTGGCAGAGCTGAGCAAGATATCCTTTGGAACCTAAGCATCATATTTTGATTATCCAGCTGAGGTTACTACAGAATACAGAGTTTTCCATGCCCATCAAGCACAGTACCTCAGCAGTGTTTCCAGCCCTTTCCTTCTCTGATTAAATTCTGAACCTCATATATGGCAGCATAGAATTCTGCCATCATGCTGGCTTGTTTTAGCAGTGCATTTATATTCTGTCTTTGGCACAATAATCAGATACGCTGGAATATACAAAAGGCTATATGAATGACCAGAAACAAGATGTAAATGGAACCTTTATTCCAGGAAGCTTATTCTTTACAAAACTAACAAATTTATTCTAAATATTGGGAGACCACGGATCATCTCTGCCTGCCTAGTAGCTCAGTGATAGCTCACCTACTGATATATTTCTCAGTTTGGGGATTTTTCTGCTGATTAGCTCTTCTGAAAGGGCTTACTAAAACCTTATCTGCAGGATCTGAAGTGGAAAGAAACTGACTGAGAAAGGGAGACTTGAAGCATTAGCCATGAAATACTTGCTGCAGATTTGACATTTGCTCATAGCAACAGTAGACTGTACATCTCCAGGTATTGAAAGACTGTAAACACCAAATGAGAACTGCTGCCTGCATTTTTCATTTCTTGGAGCTATAAAGGGAAAATGTTACAATTCTGTCTACATGTACCTCTCTACTGGTAGCCTGTTTTGATCTCCTCTTCCTTCAGAAGAAAATGTATTGGAAGCAAGAGACAGAGGTTTTTATTAAATATTAAAACTTCTGTCTATTTGCATACCAAAAGATGTAGTTAAAGTTGAGTTAAGGATGCTGCTGTGTAAGTCTATAGAAGTGTTTGGGTTTTGTTTTTTGTTTTTTCTTGTAGCACTAACAGGCTTTGTGTGGGGAGATTTTAATTGAGCACTTGTTCTGAAGTTTGAGTTTGGGATTTTGAAGTCCATCACCCAGAAGGGATGGGAAACAGAAGGTGCTGTTGTGCAGCAGCAACATTAACTCCCTCTTAACAAAGTCTTTTATAAGTACGTTTCTTTTGTTTTTAAACCTGTGAGAACCTCCAGCCAACCTGGCTCATTCACATCTCTATCAACAGAATGGGTTTACTCTCTCATGGCTGGGATATCAAGCCTTAGTAGACAATGTTAGACATTCTTTGAGTCTTGGGGAGTTCAACTCAGGTGCTTCAGAAACAGCCAGCACCAGAAAAAGCCTGCATGCATGGCAGTTCTCAAGTCATCTCTTTACTTTGACAAAATACCTAATCACTACTGATAAAAAAGGAAGTTACACCATGCACAACATGGACCCATGGCCTCTACAACCCAAACATCCCACGGGAACTCCCCAGGAGTACAGGTGACTATGGTGTACATATGTATGATGCACATAAATATATAATGTGCATGCACATGAAATGCCATCATTGGTGGGGAACTGTATCTTGGGAACCTCTTGACCAAATTTGCACCACACATCTTGATGGATTTTAGAGAGATTTGAAAATTTGGCTTTAAAGCAAAACCTTGTTGCAACCTTAAGTATGGAGTGTCTAGTAACTCCATAGTATTCCTTTAACAGGTCCTGTCTTCTGTAGCTTCTTTTTCACTCTTCTACAGTCTTAGCTGTGCTGATAAAAAGAGACCATTATCAGCTATTTATCTGGAATCATTTTGAAAGAACCAGTTTTTCATTCCTGTCCCTAGCAGTAAAACCTAAATCTTCTGCTGTCTTAATGTTCAGCTCTTTCACTCCTGCCTATAATATGCGTAGGGGATGTTCTGGAAAGGATGAGGTGGCACTTTATTTCTATAAACGTGGGTTCAATCTTGGCTCATATTGTGAGTGGATTGATTCTGGTTCCAAGATGACATTCTTCCAGCCCCATACACTTTCTAAATTGACTATCTTTGTTCAGGTGGGATAGCAGCCATTGCTATAGGTCAGGACTGAATGCCTTGGTATAGCTATATGGAAGGAGTCTGCATTCCACCTGCCACTCTATTTGCCTCTCCAGCCAGTATTTTAATTCCCTCTTTCATGAACGCTATCGTCACAAGCTTTGTTTTTTATAGTATTTATACTTTCAAAACACAGCCCAGACACTGATCATCTCTCTGATCCCTTCGTCCCTGTGCAGGGTCTGAGGAAGTGCAAAAGCTACTTTCCACCAATCCTTAGCCTGCACAGATGACAGTGGGTTAGTGTATCTCCAGAATCATTTGAGACCTAGATTCACAGCGATTTAAGAAAGGAGACTCTTTTTTTATGCTATTTATGCTTGGAATTATCTTCCTAGATTTAATCGGTTTCCATTCATGTCCTTCTAGGAAGAGAGACTCAGTATGACTGATACATACAATCTGTCTTCTCTCCCTCTCCCACATCCCAGGTTTGGAAATGATGTGCAGCACTTCAAGGTGCTCCGAGATGGGGCTGGCAAGTATTTCCTCTGGGTGGTGAAGTTCAATTCTCTGAACGAGCTGGTAGATTATCACAGATCCACTTCTGTCTCCAGGAACCAGCAAATATTCCTTCGGGACATTGAGCAGGTGCCACAGGTAAGATGGTGGGAGAGAGGAGCATTGCCACTATAACCAAAATGTAGAGCTCTCTGTCAGCAGCCCAGGGTCTGAAGGATTGCTTGAATTTTAAGTAGGAAGATATGGGGAGAGAGAAGTTAATTCTACATCAGAGAGGGAAAGTTAAAGGGTTATCTGATTCTACAATTCTGAGCCCTGGATTCTGCAGTGCCCTCAGCAATACACTGCTTACCATCAATATCTTAATGCACATTCCTCTTCAGAAGCACACTGTAGAGAGGCACACTGGTTAAGGATATTGGCATATGGAACTTCTCTCCTCTAGGTTGCTGATTTGAATCTAGTCCAAACTGGTAGTGACCAAAGTTATGGTCTAATGGAAGTTATTGGTTTTAGTTCAGCTCCCAGGCACACCAAAATACCATCACAGTTGGCAATTGGTGTCTGTTGGGCCCTGCAGGAAGACCATCTCACCATTAGATGTGGCCCCTCCAGTCCAGGCTTGAGACATGCTGGAAAGGCTAAGGGGGAAACTTAGGGTATGTCTAAACTAGAGCATGAAGGCATAAATTCCAGCTCGAGGCGATATACTCACACTAGCTCTGATTACCTAGCGTTCTAAAAATGGAAATGAAGCTGCAGTGGCACAAGCAGCAGGAGGGGCTTGCTGCCCCAAGTATGATCCTGTCTGAGTCCAGAGGTAGGGACTTGGGGCAGCTAGCCCCTCTCGCAGCTCATCCTACCGTGGGTACACATCTATTTTTAGCATGCTAGCACAATCAGAGCTAGTGTGGGTATGTCTTCTCAAGCTGGCATTTACACCTTCCAGCCCTAGTGCAGACATACCCTTATGTTGCTCTGTCCATGCTGTACCCAGTCTATAGATAAACAGGACATCAAGGCTATTGGACCAGTATTAAATTAACCATATCAAAAAACACATAGCTGAAAAATACAGAAAACATGCAAATAAAAGTACCTCCTAGCACCATAAACTCATTTTTAAAATGAAGCTTTAGTTTTCATAAACACAGTATACAGATTTGCAGAAAACAAATTGGATAAAGTCTGTCCAAAAAAAATTCACTCAACATGAATGAATGGTGGTTAGAAAACTTAAAATGGAAGCATTTAAAATTTCAGTGTGGTCCAACGGTCATTGTTTAGGGGAAAAATTAAGTGTCACGGTATAGGGTTGGTTAAGAATACTCACTGAACGTTGTGATCTGTGTGGGAAGCAAACTGAGGAAGAATAAGAGTAATGAAGCTGCTAGGACACAGAAAGGAAATGGAGAAGAAGGACAAGGCTACAGAGGTGAAGGGAATATCTAGTGGAGACCCAGTAGCATATACAATATGGACCTCTGACAAGACATGGTCACAAAGGGGTGTCTTACAGTGAAAATGCCCAAGAGACTCCACCTTGTAGAGTTTTACTGTAACTCATTCATTTAATTAATTTGACCATATTCAAAGGCCTTGTGTATTCTAAACTTATCTTTTGAGCATCTTGTCACAGTTGATGAAAGAGGCAATCTGCAGAGAAATGAAACAGCCCAAATATTTACTAGTGGCACCTGAACTCTGTTGCAGAGCTAGAATGTAGCCTGTGAAACAGGGACAGTGGGAGATTTGTATGCTGTGAATGACACTCACTCTTGGTTTTTTCCCCATGCAGCAACCCACATACGTTCAGGCCCTTTTTGATTTCGACCCCCAGGAGGAAGGTGAACTCGGCTTCCGCCGTGGAGACTTTATCCAGGTCCTCGACAATTCTGATCCCAACTGGTGGAAAGGAGCCTGTCACGGACAGACGGGCATGTTTCCACGCAACTACGTGACCCCAGTGAACCGGAACATCTAGAGATAAATATTAGAGATTATTTAAAGAAACCAGAGAAACAGTAAATACACATACAGAGTCTAACTACAGCCGGTGATCTAAAATCACAAGATGGTAAAACCTGAATCACTTCTTACCACAAAGTGATCTTCCTTCACGCAGTATGGAACTTTGGGGGCGCGGGAGGGAGAGTTCAACTTACATGCCAAAATTTACTTTTAAATTAAAAAAATTAACAGATTTCCTCAGCTGCTCCTGGGTTGTCCCTTTCATTCACTCTTCCTTTTCGTCCCTCCTCTGTCCATCAGTGCATGAAGTTTTAATGCCATATAAAGTCCTAGCCATGCTGATAAAGGAAAAGGGAGAAACTCTGCTGGTATTTTCTCTCTATGCAAACAGTCTTCATTTGACATGGAGGGACTTGAGAGAAGAACCAAATCCACTGTCCTGCCTTTAAAAAAACAAAACTGCTTTTTGCCTTCAGCATTCAGCTCTTTTTGGTTGGGAAAAGATGGTGTTTTCTTTATTTTTCCTTCTCCTTAGCCACTCTCCCCTCTGAGGCTCAGCAGCTTCATAGCAGAGTGAAGGAGACAAGCTTTTTTTCACAAGTCACACTGCTGCTCTGAGAAATTCCAAACTACAATCAGTCTGTTCTCTTTTATTTTGGTGACAGCTTTTTTTTCTTAAAGGTGTATGGTTGAGCACAGTCTGTAATTTTTTTCCATAGTGCCTTTTCCCTTATTTCCTTTTTTATTATTTTTAAGTTAAAAGGACAGTCCAGAGGTTTTTTTCTTCATACGTGTAAATATTTTTAGGGGGGGAGAAGGGGTAGTTTTATCAATGAATATAAAAAGACATCTACAAAAAAGATGGAGCTTTAATATTTGTATTACCGTCTGACTTTCTTTATTCCAAGGAAAAATACAAGGCATATACAGTGTTGTAAGTGGCAGCACAGGCTGCTCAGAGGTGCGGAGCTGCAGCCAGGAGCCTCAGGAAAAAGGGGAGAGAAGGATTGCCTCATAGAATCATAGAAATGTAGGATTGGAAAGGACCTCAATAGGTCATCTAGTCCAGTCCCCTGCACTGAGCCAGGACTAAGTATTATGGGAAATGGGAAAACATATTTGGGGGTGAAGGTGGGCGATGTTCTATCAAAGTACCATGGTGGGAGAGAATAGTGCTGAGGTGTCCGACGAAATGTACATTCCTCTTGACAGGAAGCTTTATATTACAGGGAAACCTCAAGAAATAGTACTTGAGTACACTTCAAGGTATTAGTGAATGTCCATACATACGCATGTAATCAAGAGTCTGGCTCCCTTTAGGCTGGGGTAGGGAATATTTGCAATCGTGTCTTGTTCTTGAAAAGAGGGGGTGGCATCACTGTTCTCCACTTTCTCCCTACCCCCTCCTCCTCATGCCAGTGTTACACAATTTAAGAAGTTGATTCTTACTTTTCAATCCCGGTTCACAGCAGGCTATGTGGTGACTGCATTCCCCCTTCCCTCACCACAGTAGCATTCGTTAATGCCATCAGCTCCTCTGCCAGAGCAGTTTGACATTGATTTGGACAAAAAGGAGGTAAATCAAACTGCAGAGCTTTGTGCCAATCTTCAGTTATATTGTTTCCTCTTGGCAGCCCAGTGGCTGAACCCTTCACCCCAACGATGAACCCCAAAACTGCAACAGAGATCTCCTGCCCAAACGGAGACGTTCCTGTATTGGCGGGTGCCTTTTTTGTACTAAGTTTTACAAATGTTTTATTCCTGAGATGGACTCTGCCTTACACTTCATTTCTCCAGCAGATGAAAGAGAGAGCTACCCTGTAGAGTATTACTTTCTCTCCCTGTCCTTGCTAGCTGTCATTCACTTTGTCTTCTTTCTAAAAATGATTGGAAAAGGAATCTATGGCATTCTACACCTGGACCATTTGATTGTTTCCTTATTTTGAAATTGGTGTATATCATACAGCCTTGCAGACATATGTCTTGTGTGTACATATATTAAAAAAAATCAGTGTTTAAATAAAAAGGCCTATGTACTTAATCCTTTAACTCTGCAGCAGCATTTGGTAGATAGTAATTAACTGTGAATAATAAATATACAATGAATTCTTCACTTTAGCATCTGTCTGTTATTTCCATTAACTGAGCAAAACATCAGCCAGTCAAACTAATTTATAACGTGTAACTCTCTGGGAAGGAGGAGATAAGTTAGTCCTTCATCCTACCAAGATAGATAAATTGAGAACTGCATAGGTTAGCATGCATGGCCTTCTGGGTTCAGATAAAAATCCTGTCTGCTGCTTGCAGACATTAAAGATCCTTTGTCCATTATCTGAACGGTAGGTGAAGCCTAGATGTTTCCTTGTTCCTTGCTCAAAACTTTGTATTGATCTCCACAAATGGGCATGAATTGCTGACACATAGTAAGGAACCGGTTGTGGAAGATGCTTTGGTGTATCCGATCTGACTTCTGACTGATAGTCTCCAAGTAGTTTATTGCTGCTCTTTTACTGAAGGACAGAGTTGGGGGGATGCTGGAATCTGACTTGTGAGAACAGCAACTGTATTTCCAACTGACAAATTAGTGGGGTTTTTTTTTCCCCCTGCTCGATTTGCACCTTGGCCTAGCTGCCTTTATGGATTACATCCAATTGTATGAGTTGGTTTCAAAAGCACTTTCAAATGGGACCAGAATGGCTTGCCTGGATCATGATAAGCTGTATCAATTCAATGGTGGAAATGGTCCTTGAAAACCTGTCTGCATCAATATCAATTGTATGACTTCTCTCCAACCCTTTGCTCTGTTTAGATTATGTTCACAACCTCCATAGTGGGATTTAAAGCATAATAATTGAAAGGCTGACTGACATAACATTTGTTCTGGAGCCTGCTGTCTCTGGCAATATCTAAATTATCCAGTGAGAATTTTTCATTGTTTTTCCTGAGTTGTGCCAAGTCAGTATCCCAACCAAACTTGCAATGATTTGCCTTGTGGGTTTGAGTTGGACATTGTTTATAATGTTGAACTGGGACACCTTCACATTCTCAGTGGTCTTTATCTTCTATTGAAAGTTTAGAAAAATTCCTTATGGTTTGTAAAGGAAGCAAAACACATTTGTTGCCATTTTGTATGGTTGTGTAATATTAATGATGGTGCTTGGTTCTTGTTTTTGGCCAAAATCCCTTCTGAGTAAGTCATGTATCTCTTTAAGGTTCTCTCTCCTACATGCACATACAACCACCACCATGGGTGCACACATACACCCCCTTCTCTTGACAATGCAAATGTCAAAATTAAGATTAAAGGTCTCCTTCCCCTTTCTCCTCTTTCCCCCCCCCCCCCGCCCCCGGAAAAAAAAAAGCTGCTTAAAAATCTCTACATACCTGACTGTCATCCTACCTGATACTAGCAAAGCAAAAGCAATATGGCCAAAATTTCAAGACCTGGCAGTCAGCCAGCTTATATATAAAAGGCCTTTAACTTTCCATTGAATATCTACTGCCACCACAGCAACCAAGCAACTGCTTCGGCTGCTGATGCTATATGTAAGGATTGTTTGAACAGGAGTTGTAGGCACAGAACAAAGTAATGTGATGGGGCATACATTAAAAATGCAGCTGATGCCTGTTATATTTAGCAATCTATTTTACACTTTTTGACTCCTTGGAGAAATGATCACTTCCACATAAAACCACGATGATCCTAATTCTGCATTTAAAAAACAAACAAACTAGCACTTATCTCAAGACTTAGAAAGTCTGATTTCAGTATTTCACTTTATTTTAACACAAGTTTAAAAAAAAAACCCTTATGAGCTGGCCATGTTAGAAGGTGACTGAATATTTGCTGCCAAACCAGCATGATTAATCAATGACTTGCCACTGAGAGTAGTACATAATGTTAAAGGTGCAGGTCTTCGTGACATGCAGGCTTTGTACCTACTACCATGAGAAAGGGAGGAGCTATGTGCAGAATTAAGAGCCAGAAGCTCTTATTTTAATACCAGCTCTGCCATGGACTCCTAAATGGCCCTGTGAGAGTCATTTTAATCTGCTTCCATTTCTCCATCTGTGAATTGGGAATAACCCATCTTCAAGGGTTGAAGACTATTTAAAGTACAATCTGCACAGTGAATACATTTGCTTGATCACTCTTACCATTAATTTAGAAAACTAAAACCACAAGCTCATGGAAAACCAGCTGGGCAGAAGGAGTTAGGGGGTGGGTCAGAGAATCCTGTCTTTTAATGAAATGATGTTGCTCTGTCAGGTGCTGGTGGTCCAGTGCTCTATTCTATGCTCTGTTTGGTTGGAGTGGCTCTCCTGGACTGATTAGTGTTGGGTAATAAAATACCTTTGGGAGAAAAGGTAGAAAGAAAGTAATCGTAGGGCTAGACTAATATGCTTCTGTGCTCTAACATCCACATAATAATCTGGGAATTGTTTATACAGTTGGTCTGTGCCTTTGATAATGGCTTACTATCTCTTGCCTATCTGCATGGTGGCTAGCAGATGGTAGGTGTGCTGGGGGAAAAAAAGGGGGGGGGGGCACACAATCCTTGTGAATCTTGGGTTTGAACACAAACCCACCACAAAACAAATGTATTCCCCCATTGTTCTACAGGCCATCTATCTGGGACTTCCCTCAGTTGAGTGCTTTGATCCTCTATAGCAAAAGCCTGGCCTCTTCTAAGCTAGGTGTGATAATTGCCTCTGGAAAGGGTGACCGGATAGCAACTGTGAAAAAATGGGCCCGGGGGTGGGGGGTAATAGGCGCCTATATAAGAAAAAGTCCCTAAAAACGGGACGTCTGGTCACCCTACCTCTGGAGGTCCACGCACCTGTTCTGAAAGGGGGGATCTGCCTGAGACCAAGATGAGTGTGGGACCTTTTCCTCCTATCACCCCAAATGCTTTCCTATGACAGCTTGGGAGGAGCGGATGGAGAGTCGCCTCGCCCCGCCCTGCCCTGCCCTGCATTACGCTGCGAGGTCTGGCGTGACTACATCTCCCAGCAAGCCTCGGGCCTGCGATGATCCTGAGCATGCGTAGTCTGTTATCCGTTCTCCCGGACCAGGACAGGCCGCTGGCTGGATTGGCTGGGCCCAGCCCGGGCCGATGTCAGCAGCCGGGGAGCGGCTCTAAGCGCTGCCGTGAGGAGGCGACAGCGTCCGGGAGCCGCCCTGGGTGGCAACGGGGTGAGCGTCGTGGTGATGAATGTCTCCCCTGGCGGGGGGAGGCGCTGCCCAGAAGCCTGAGGGGGAATTTCTGAGGTGCGGTGACCCAGGGCAGCCTCGGCCCCAGCGACTGGCCCCCTCGGCGCGTCCCCGCGACCGGCCGTTGGGCTCCCGGCGCGTCCCCACCCAGACTAGCGACCGGCCCCTCTGCCCCCAGCCTGGCCCTGTCCAACGCACTAACTGTCCCTTCTGCAAGTCCCAAGCAGTAACCCTCACTTCTGCCCCCATCCGCCCGAGCCCCACACCAGCAACCATCCCCTCTAGTAGGGCTGGTGCCAGCATGTCTGTTCCAAAGGTTATCCTCCCCTTCCCAAGCCAAGGTGTATTATTGTTGCCTTTGTTAGGCTGGCTGAAAACCTTTTATTTTGCTTTATTATTGTTCCTGTTTAAATAGACCATGTGTCCTAGTGGTGGGAGCAGTTTTAGGAGTTCCTTTTTGGGATCAAAAATATTCATAGGCCTGAGGCTAACTTGTCGTGTGATAGTGACCTCTTTGCTCCTCTGCGAGAGGTCAAAAGTAGACCTGTCACTGAAAACTCCTCATTCTCTTCTGTCTTTGGACTGTAGCACTCCTGGAGGTTGATGCAGGTGGAGGCTGCCCGTGGACCAGGCAGTGATGGTCGGTTATGACCCCAAATCTGAAGTGAAGTCTGTCTCAGCTGTGGAGGTGGCTGTGGCAGGATCCGCATCTGGGTTTGTCACTCGGGCTCTAATCAGCCCTGTGGATGTCATCAAGATTCGCTTTCAGGTACCTTTCCCAACAGCCCCCATGGCACACCTGGAAGAGGAACATGCAGAGAATAAAAAGAAGCAATGCTTTTTCTCTTAACCATTTATATTATTTAAATAAATCATTGCCAGTGTCACAAATACACCCAGAAGCTATTACATAGCTGATTAAACCTCTGTGTGTGAGGGAATTAAATACAGATTATATAAGGTAGACAGATATATTTCTCTTTGGGGACCGTTTCTGCTTTCTGTTAACAAATTGATGTATTTTTACTGCTCTGTCTTATTTTCTTGTACATAGCTCTTGTGTTTTTCTTGTTCTTCCTTCTTTTTTCTTCCTATCTACCTATCCTAATTTAGTTTTATTAACATTTTTGCTGAATATCATAGCTCTTTAGCGTTGCACATACCTCTTCTTCTGCCCCCAACTCTTAAGGACCAGCAGCAGTGGTATCTGAGCCAGTTGTAGCTACCACGAGGGCACACAAGGAGTGGGGTCTGAGTTAATGTAGGCCACTGAATGTTTCAAAGATCAGGTTCAGGACCTTGAAGCAGATCACAGAGTAAAGTAATTTATTTGTTCTTTTTCAGCTTCAGATTGAACAACTCTCCCCCAGAAACCCACTGGCTAAATATTATGGCATCTTGCAAACCGCACACCGGATCCTTCATGAGGAAGGGCTGACAGCATTCTGGAAGGGGCATGTGCCTGCTCAGCTCCTCTCAGTCAGCTATGGAGCTGTCCAGGTAAGGTGTCAGGAAATCATCCAGGGCTAGCTTTGTTCTGAAGTTTTTAGTTCCTATAGTGGCTTTGTCAGCAGCCTCATCCTGTCATAGCTGCCCATTGCTTACCCAGCTGTCTGTAGGGCTAGTCCATTTGTAGGGTACTTTGTATGCCAAAGGGGAGACTCTGGTAGTGTGATTAGGTGATGGTAGAGCAGCGGACCAAGAGGACAGATGTGGGCTCTTGTCTCAGATGAGTTACTTACATGCTGTGAGTCCTTGGATGTGTCACTTATCTTTCTGGTTCACTTACCGCCTTTGTTCATTGAGGATGACAGTGTTGATAATACTGATTCATAGGTTGTTGTGAAGCTTAATTCATTAATGTTTCTAAAACCTTTTGAGACCATCTATTGAAAGGTGATGTATAAGAGCCAAATATGTATTATTTAATAAATAATTTGTGGAGAGGAGAGAGTGTTAAAATGGGATCTTCCTAGGAGGCCTTTTTGTTTTAAATCCCAGACTATATTCTCCTAAAGGGAGAACTGAAGATTCTGAATGTCAAGAGTATTCCCCAATTTGATGGCTGCATCCTTGGAGCCATACCCTCCAGGAGGTTGCAAATGATGGATTTCTTTATTTTTGTTAGAATGTGGTAGAACCAGGAGGGTTGTGGGTGATAAGAGTTTTCTCTGTGACGTATGTTTCTGTTTCTCTGTAAGTTTGTGACCTTTGAGTGCCTGACTGAATTGGTGCACAATGCCACACCATACAACAGCCGCAACTTCATCGTGCACTTTGTGTGTGGCGGCCTGGCTGCTTGTACTGCCACCATGACCGTTCAGCCTCTTGACACACTGCGCACCCGCTTTGCTGCTCAGGGCGAGCCTAAGGTATGAGTTAGGAGAGAAGAATTTTAGCTTTGTTATATTTGTTGATGATAGCCATGTTTCATTCAGTTTAGTGTGGGGGAAAACTGCACAACTTCCAGCAGGTGATCGGGGAAGACTGGAGCCCTTAATGGATGGTAATGTCATTAATGCCAAGTTATCCTTCAGTGCTTTGTCCTGGCAGAGAGAAGGAGGAACTGTTCTTTTTGGTGTGGCTGATTTGGCTCTCATTTGGTACTCGGCTGCACAAGGGAGTTATTCCTCTGCCTTTCTTGAGGGACATGTCTCAAACAAAGAATCATAGAAATGTAGGGCTGGAAAGGACCTTGAGAGGTCATCTAGTCCAGCCCTCTGAACTGAGGCAGGACCAAGTATACCTAGACCATCCTACCAGCTGTTTGTCTAACCTGTTGTTAAAAACCTTCTGTGATGGGGATTCCACAACCTCCCTTTAGGAGCCTATTCTGGTGCTTAGTTATCTAAATAGTTAGAAAGTTTTTCCTAATATCTAATCTAAATCTCCCTTATTGCAGATTAAGCCCATTACTTCTTGTCCTACCTTCAGTCTACATGGAGAACAATCTATCACCATCCTCTTTACAACAACCCTTACGATATTTGACGACTGTTACCAGGTTCCCCCTCAGTCTTCTTTTCTCAAGACTAAATATCTTCAGGTGTTTTTTAACCTTTCCTCATAGGTCAGGTTTCTAAATCTTACATCATGTTTATAGTGCTCCTCTGGACTCTCTCCAGTTTGTCCTCATCTTTCTTAAAGTGTGGTGCCCAGAACTGGACAGTGTCCAGCTGAGGCCTCACCAGTGCCAAGTACAGTGGGATAATTACTTCCCTTGTCTTACATACATCACTGCTGTTAATACACCCCCAAAATGATGATATCCTTTTTCACAACTGCGTCACATTGTTGGCTCATAAATACGCAAAGTGTACGAAGAGTCATGTGCAGGTTCTTACAGGTATGAAGTTTTTAAAGCAGTCCTCTACTAATCCAGTTTTATATCCTTGTTTATACAAGGATCTGTCTCCCCCAACCAAGTTCTGTCTCCCCTCTGTTCTTACTGGAGACACTTAATTTTGAACCAGAGCCATTTTCTTACTGTATTTCTGCTTGACTTGTAATGGAATCGCAATCCATTCCCATGTATTCAGTGTCAGGGCTTCACTGCAGGAGAAAATGGTGAAACTAGGCTGTGAGGAAAAAAACACACCTCTGATACAAATACAAGTGCTGGTGAGCTTAAGCCATTGGGAAAATTACCAAAAATATGAGAAGTAGCTAGATTTCTTAGTACAATAAGTCTTTGAGTAATGTGTTTTCTAGCTACCAGTCAAAGAAGACTGGACAAGAAATGTTCTCAGCTTCTTGAGTAAAGAGCTGTGACTGGCATATTTGACATCACTCTTGTAAATAAAGCATCTTTGAAGGACACTCAATCTGTGAATTCAGCTGTGTTTTGCAGTTACCCAGAGCTTTCCCCCTGCCCCATAATAGCTGTCCTGATCTGCCAGCCTCCCCTTACTGTCACTTTCTGAAGCTATTCATATCAAGGTGTTCTCAGTCATGGGGACCCATCTCTGGGGCTTGCTTCCCACCAGAGCCAAAGTTCAGGCAACTTCAGGATACAATGTCCAGCCATGCCTTTCAGTGAGATATTGCTGTCAAGCAAAACTGAGGGTTTGTTGGTTCAGTTAGTCTCATGTGGAAGAGATCCATGTTTATTCTGTCAGTTTGTTTTAATTATTATCAGGATTTCAAAGACTCAGCAGTGAGCGTTCATGTGACGATACGTGAAATGGTTTTGTTAATCTGTTTGTGCTAAAAATCAACCTGTTATATGTTGGGAGATGGGAATCCCCATGATCTGTATCCGGAATGTAACCGATTTCTGAATAGCTGATTGTAAGTGTATCTAACAGGAGAACTTTACTATTCCTTGTTTAGGTTTACCGAAATCTTCGTCATGCTGTGGTGACCATGTACCAAACAGAAGGGCCACTGACCTTCTACAGGGGTTTGACCCCCACTATCATTGCTGTCTTTCCATACGCTGGTCTCCAGTTCTCCTTTTACAATCTCCTGCAACAATTGTATAAATGGGTGATGCCATCCGAAGGAATGAATGCAGGTGGGTGCTTGGGACTGTGAAATACTCAGTCATGGAGGAAGAAGAAGGGTGGCCCAGTGGTTAGGGCACTAGTCTAGAACTTGGATCTGAGTTCAATTTCTTCTCCTGTCACAGACTTACTGTGTGACCCTGGGCCAGTCACTTAATTTATCTATGCCTAGTTTCCCCACCTGTAAAATGCCTAAATACCTTACCTCATAGCAGTGTTGTGAAGATAAATACATTAAAGACTGTGAGGCACTCAGATATTGTGGTAATGAGGCCCATAGAAGTGCCATCGACAGGAAGATGAATTCTCCAGTCCAGTATATTATTTCTCAAATTGGGTCACGTTGCTTGTGGAGTGGAAAGATCTTGCTGAGACAGCCTTTATTTCTTTCAATTTCAGTAATATTGTGGGGATAGCACTGTCAGTGAGTACAGGATCTCTGAACAGCTGTGTGTTCTAAAGTTGCTTCCCCTCTTCGGCTTGTACAAGAGGATTCATCTGGTGCAGGTTAAAGCTCCCAAGTTTTCTAATATTGATCTCCTGCTCTTTGGCTATTCTGAGTTTTTAAGAGAATTTCATGAAAAGTGGCACCTTGACAGCCCTGGAGATGGGACCTCCATCCACCAGAGCACATACAGCATATGGGTAGCATCACTGCAAGTTACTGCTACATCAGAGTGTTCTCAAGTAGAGAGATTACCTCCTATGTGTGAGAGCAGCTCATCCTCAATGTTCATTCAGTCTTAGACAGCAGATTGTGATGGTAGTTTTGTGTTGTGGACACCTGCCAATTAGGACCTGAACTAAGACTACCAAACTCCTTTCCCATTGGCCTCTGTACAGCCACCAGATGGTACCAATTTATGATCTCTACCAACCTGTTCTGATTTGAACCCTCAACTGGAGGCACAAGGTTCCATACCCTATTACCAATCTCCAGTATTTTTTTCCCTAGCAATGTGAAAGCTTGCATGGTTATTGATGATAAACCCTTCTGTTATTGTTTCTTTTGTGTATTGCCATTTGACAGAGCTGCAGAATAAATCAGTCTTTAGATTAAGACTGGATATCTTTCTAAAAGATATGCCCTCACTCAAAGGAGTTGTGGACTTGATGCAAAAATTCTTGGGTGAGGTTCCATGGCCTGTTTTATGCAGAAGGTGAGACCAGATGATCATAATGGTCCTTCCTGGCCTTACAGTCTATGAATAAATGGTTCTGATTTACTTTCCATTATGCGTTTGTAAATCAGAACTCCATTCTAATCCTCCATTTCTTCTGTACACTCTTCTTTCCACTTCTCTGCTTTTCAGGTAATGTTAAAAACCTCGTGTGTGGCAGCTGTGCCGGAGTTATCAGCAAAACTCTTACTTACCCTTTCGACCTGTTTAAAAAGCGGTTGCAGGTGGGAGGCTTTGAGCAGGCCCGGGCAGCCTTTGGGCAGGTGAGAGATGTTTTGATCAACTGGTTTTCATATGTTTAAATGTAGACCAAGAAATAAAACATTACCCAGAAAACTCAGCTATAACATCTGATTTTGAACAGGGTTCTGTTTATTTCCTCTCTGGGCCTACCAAAGCATTGTTGGTTGACTTGTTCACAATATACTATATATGAGAGAATCTTCTTAATAGGCAGTCATTTGGGGTGGACCAGTCATCCCAGATAAGCAGCTACCCTGATTAGAAGAATATTTTTCCTTCTAGAAACAAAAATTTCTGAAAAGACCTGAAATTAAATAAAATACTGTAATGAGTAAAAATAACCACGAATTTTTAAAAATCACCTGTCTTCCTAATTTTGTAATTTCTGTGTTAAACTGGTGTTGAAGTTCTGAACTCTGATATTTTATCACCCAGTTAAACTCCTTAACCAAATGCAGAATTTTTGCTAGTACTGTTCTAAATAATCAGCAATTACTGCAGTTCACTAGTGGAATAAATTGCCTTTCAGGAAGATGACCCAACTGAGCGGTGTATACTATGTCTGTATGTATAGATCTAGGCTGGGAGACTCAGAGGGGCCTAGGGGATTGACAGTAGTCATGGCCATGTAATAAATTGCATTTATCTTGTACTATTAACTGAGGGTCAGATTTTTAAAGGTATTTAGGTGCCTAACTCACATTGATATCAATGGGAATTAGGTGCCCAAATACCTTTTAAAAATCTGGCCCTGACTCACTTGCACTGTGCTCTTGGAGAGGGGTTGAATGAAAGTTTGGATTTATTTTATTTTTCTATTTGCTGATGGATATTTGTATGTCAAGATGAGATGAGCAGTTCTTGCTACTGTATTGTGTATTTTAGTTTATGGAATAGGCACTCAGAATTCATGGTGGGTACCTAAAGAGACTTGTATAAATCTAAACAAATTAAATACTTCTAGTATTCCTTACCACCTTGAAATAGACACCCATTTTTAAAATTGTATTAGAGAAATATTTCCTTTCTCCCCCAAATATGAAAATGTCCCTTCCAGTTTATATTGGCCTGACATGCAGATTGGGTAGTACCCAATCTTTGAAGCAATGACAGATATATAGTCTGAGAGGGAAGGATGTAAATACTAGGGAGGGAGAGGAGTTATTTAAGTTAAGCAGCAATGCTGACACAAGAACAAATGGATATAAACTGACTATCAACGAGTTTAGGCTTGAAATTAGATGAAGGTTTCTCACCATCAGAGGAGTGAGGTTCTGAACAGCCTTCCACGGGGAGCAGTGGGGGCAAAAAACCTTACTGGCTTCAAGACTGAGCTTGAGAAGTTTATGGTGGGGATGTTATGATGAGACTGCCTACAATGGCATGTAGCCGATCTGCGACTGCTAGTAGAAAATATCCCTAATGGCTGGTGATGGGACCCTAGATATGGAGGACTCTGAATTACTACAGAGGATTCTTTCTCAGGTGTCTGGCTTTTGTGTCTTGCTAAAATGCTCAGGGTACAACTGATTGCCATATTTGGGGTTGGGAAGGAATTTTCCTCCAGGCCAGGTTGACAGAGACCCTGGCGGGGGGGGCGGGGTTGCCTTCCTCTGCAGCATGGGGCAGGGATCATTTGCAGGTTTAAACTAGTGTAAATGGTGGATTCTCTGCACCTTGAAGTCTTTAAATCATGTTTTGAGGACATCAGTAACTCAGCCAGAGGTTATGGGCCTATTAAGGAGTGGGTGGGTAAAGTTCTATGGCTTGCAATGTGCAGGAGGTCAGACTTGGATGATCATGATGGTCCCTTCTGGCCTAAAAGTGTATGAGTCTATATGGAAAATAATACCAACACATTCTGAAGCAGTTGCTCTGCAAACTCTGTAGCATGAACACTGCATGAGGTGCGGTATAAAGGATTTCCTGTCATTCAGTTGGCGTGTAAGCTGTTGCTGATAATGGTAAATGTAATTTGTGGCTGTGGTGCCTGCATCTACAAATCAGAGTGCACTCAGATTGATTCTCTGATGCTGCCAGTTAGTCATAGTGAATATCTGTAGAATCTCCATTGTATGTATCTAGAATACATTTTTGATACAGCCTTTGGGTTTCTTTCAAGTCCTCTGAGTCCCTTTCCTGGATGTGTGGAATATGATACAGAGGTTTCTGAGAGAATCCTGCCAAGGTGAGCTGAGCTTGTGCTGTTGCTCTCTTTACTCTCTCAACTCTTCTCCCCCAGGTGCGGACGTACAAGGGTTTAATGGACTGTGCTGGGCAGATTGTGCGAGAGGAGGGGCCTGTTGGATTGTTTAAGGGCCTCTCCCCCAGCTTGCTGAAGGCTGCTCTCTCTACTGGCTTCACCTTCTTCTGGTATGAGTTCTTCTGCAACCTGCTATATGCCCTGAAGGACACTGGCAGCACTAAGGGGCAGGAAGGCTGAAGAGGCAGGACGACTCAGCTGCAATTACTCTGTGGAGGAGTAAGACTAGTGGCCTCATTGTCACATGGAGTGGGGTGAGGAATGGCTCCTCCCTGCCAGGGCTCTGAAAACACGTGTCCACTAGCTTTGGAGGAAAGATCTGTTTGGAACAAAACCAAAGGAGCAGGTGACTGCAGCTTCAATTGAGGACACTGAGCCCTGGGGTACACTGAGCATCTTCCATCATATCTCCTATAGTATCAGCATTCACTTTGGGAGAAGGGGTTTTATAAAAACCTAATTCTACTACCCATCTGGCAACATGCTCTGAAGAGGCATTTGATCAAATGTGTGAAATCCTTCAAGCACAGGGACCCATCTGGCTTAGTTAGTGCCACTCAACTAGTGTCAAATGATGCCACATCTGCAAAGCTTCAGCCCTCTGCTTAGGGCCTGTCCATTTGCTGCATATTCTCATCTCCTTGCTGTACAGGTAACCCCTTCCTTACTCTGCATAGACACCTGTCTTCTCTTTGCCATTAACATTTACCAGCTCCTCAGCCACTTTAAACGTAGCATCATCTAGCAACATTTATGCCAATGCCAATTTGCTTTCTCACTACAAGTGGCAAGCTTACTTTTGTTTTACAAGTGTCCCTTATTCTGCCTGTGAGTTCTGCTGTGGGCCTCTTAGGGTTCTACTTTGCTAGTGTAATGCTCTTACAAACAGGTCTGCAGCTCTAATGCTGTTTGCTCTCAGGAAGGTCTCTCAATGCACAAAACCCATTTTTGCTTCGCACTGACATGTTGGGGTTCTGCTTTGCTATTAGATTGTCATGATTAAACAGATGCTATAAAGATTTTTTTTTTTTTAACCTACCTTAAAATAATGAAGACAGTCCTGTGGAAACTAGTGACTCTTTGATCATCATAGAGCCAAGGAATTGCTGAGCACCTGGTGTAGTTGGGAGATTAATTCTTTGAATCTCTTGCGGGGGCTTGAGAGAGACCTGAGAACTGCCAGATAGACTGAGAGAAATGACATGGTTGCTCTGTGGAGGGCATTGGAGCAGATCTTCCTCCCTGGAAATATTTCCAAACCCTTTCTATTGTGGATTAAACAATCTTCTAAACCTGTCATAGTCCCTTATCTGGACTGAAGGGCAAATAAGCTTGAGGAGTTTGGAATTGTTTGTGTATAGTTTGTTTTTGTTTTTAATTTTTCTGAAGCAGCCTGTTGAGCCTCTGTGCACTAGGAGGGAATGGATGGGCAGAGAGCCTCCACCCTGATCCTGGTTTGTTGCACACTGGGCTGTTGATCTACATGTGATGGGTCTTTATATGATCATTTAGCTGGTGGGGAAGGGATTTAGTGGCTTCTGTAGTAGAATGAAAAGACAAACCATGATAGTCATTTCACCTCCCACCCTCGATGTCTGTGTCTTTAAAGTATTTCTAATGTGCCCATCACTAGTCTCTAAACATGAGTCACATCACAAGGAGGGGAAGTGGCTAAAAACAAGAGCATTGATTCCCCTTAGGTAAAGGAGAGAGATACTGGTTTAATACGAAGAATTAGCAATTGGGTCTTATTTTGCTACTGTTGAGTTTTGCAGGATCAGTATATTGGGGTTATATTTCCTAGAATCAAGATAAATTAAGAGATGGAAAAGATCTATTAGGTCACCTTGTTCCTCCCACCTGCAAGTTCAGGGTTGTTGTTTTTGACTGTATACCTGACTTCAGTCCAATTTTCAGTGACTCAATCAATAGGGCTTGCACTACTTCCCTCGTGAGACTGTGCCACAGTCTAACTGGTGGCGATTGTTGGAATTTTATTCTAATGTAATCCTATCAGTGAGGATTTGCTTTGCCTGAAATTCACCCTACAAGTTGCTCAGCAGTTGCATTTGTTTTTATCCTAGTGCCTTTTATCATCTGGGTAAAGCAAAACACTTTACTAAGCAAAGTACAACATACTAATAATACAGTAGCTGTTATGGAATCCACAACAGTTGCCACTTAGCCTTGGCCATTGGATCCTCTATGTGCAAATACTGCAACAAATACTTTCCAATAGCATGTGTATTATTTCCAATAGCATTGATTACCTTAACTCATGTACAGTAACATTAATCTCTTGGGATGTTTGCACAGAGCTGTATTGGGTGCTTCAGTGAAAAAAACAAATGTTCTAGGATTGGTTACTGAAGTGGGTTATTTTCCCTTTTGATTTTAAGCCTCCATTGTTATGCAGAGCCTTAATCCTCTGCAGCATTTCTAGCGATCATCTGAATGGACCTTTTGTGAATTCAGTAGACTTAAGGCTTCTGACCAGCTGTGTTTTTTCACAATATATGTTTAATGTGTGCCTGTCTCTAAAGAGAGGAAAGAAAACATTAAATATTTATTATGTTCCTGTCTGGCTTTTCCTTTCATCTCTTTGCAAACACCCAAACCATGTACATGATGGGGTGATGCAGTTAGATCATATTGGACAAACACTATCTAACAAGGGCCTGATCTTGCTCCTGTTGACTGCAGTGAGATCAAGGCTCATGAATTATACTGCAGATGCAACCATATTTGTTATTGGAATTCCAAAGTTCCTGGGCTTGGTCACTAGAGGGCACCGTTGCCCCAACCGCAAAGCAGGAGATGGCTTCAGTGCTTAAATATCCATTACTACACAATAACTAGTGATTGTCCAAATGGATTTACACAAGCTTGGTCATTCCACTGTGTGAGTATTAAAGCAGCAGATGTTTGACCTACTTTCCCAATCAGTGGTAGACAAGTTCAGACTTAGTTTATATGTATCCGTAACACAGTGTTGCAGAATGTTATCAAAAGCTGCTCATTCGTCATTCACTAAAGCTGCTTTCTAGCTTCAAGAGTATGCTTGTTCTACTCTGTATAAATACGCTAATGCTAAGGAGTAATGACCAGCACTCATCACACATTAAGCACATGGTAACTTTGGGGCATAAAGTGTGTTCTACACAGCACCTGCTCTTTTGAGATGTCGTTAAAGTGAGCTGGCATATTCCCTTTTGCTCTTTATTTTTATTTTAGAGCTCATATATTTTTCCCCTTCTTAAATTCTTCAGATGTTTTTTCCTACCTTGCCAAGTGCCAAGGTAGGAAACCCTAGTGCCAAGACCTGAGCAGTTCTGCTCCAACATACTCATCAGGTTGCCTAAGAGAGGGAGGGAAAAATAGAAGAGTAAATAGATTTCAGTTTTAAGCTTCTGAAGTTCACTTATAAACTGTGAAGGAAAATATGAAAGCAAGAATAAGAGGTTCAGTTCTTTGCTTATGAGCAAACCCCAGACTTCCAAGCTAACAGAGGAGAATGTGAAGCCGTGGACTACTACTGTACAAAAGGAATAACCTGAAAAGAGGAAAAGTGTAACCATCAGCTTCAAGCACATGAACTGATCTGAAAGTTACCACCATGTGGTATCTGCTTGGAGGCACATGAGGCCTGTTGGATATAGGCATGCCCAGTTCCCAGTGAGTAGTTTTTCATGTTTCATTAATCACCATAACCACTAGTGAAAATCACGCACCCCTCTCCCTATGCTGGTAGTGCAAACAGAGGCCAAAGGTTGAATGGACCAGGGAGTGGGAAGGACTCACATGCCTAGAAAGTAGATCCCTACAGGGCAGTACGTTTGCAGGACAGTGCGGGGAATCTGCACTGCAGCTTCGTTTGCTGTGCTGTACCTGTCCTCCGTTTAAACAGAGGGCTGCAGCCTTTTGCTAGGGCTAAGTTAACACAGAAAAGTCAAAAGATTGTAAGGTCAAAACCTAGTATTAAAATACAGCTGTGGACGAAGAGCTCTTCTAACTGGGAGACAGCAGTCTGATTCAGAGGGAAACGGGCACACTCTGACCCCCACCCCCACTCCCCCAAGTCGTAGGATGATGAAAAAGAGCAGGGGGATGCAACGAAAGAGATGGATAGGTGAGTGCAGAAGGTTGCGTAAATCCTGGTTCTTCCAGGCGGTGGCGCTGCTGTTTCAGCACTCCCAAGTCCCTCCTCCCCTTGGCTCTGGCTGCTAGGAAATGACCTAAGAGGAAACCCGGAGGTTTGCAATGGAAAGAATCCGTCTGGTGGCAATCACTGACCCCAAAGAAGCTGAAAAGTAAGAGCAGCAGCTGGGATTTTCCGCCTGATCCTGCCAGCTGGGGTCTCGCAGGGCGCTTTCCTGGTGGAGGGGCGAGTGCATGAAGGATGCCCATCTTGCATTTGCATTCCATGCTTGAGCTCCTGCCTTTCCTGCTTCTGCTGCTGCTGTTCTTGGCACTAGGTTTTTTCCTGATCTATCTCCAAAAACCCGAACCTGAAAGCAAGAAGAATTAGGGGTAGGGGCGGTTCTTCTCTATGCAAATAAGGCACCAAAGATGCGAGCGCTCGAGTCCTGAAAAAACTCTCCGGGAGAGTGAAGAGAAAAGCCGGAGCAGGTTGGTGACATTTGCAAATCTGTCTGGGTTGGGCTGGGCTGGGCTGCTCTGGTTAGTTTCAGAAACAAACTTTTGCCTCTTTTGTGTGGAGCAGCAATTATTTTTCAAGCCGGGACATTTCTCTGCTTACTTTCTCGACTGCTGTCCTGATTTAAAGCAAACCAAACACCTAATTCCTTGGTCCCGTTCTAGGCTTTTTCAGTAAATGTTTTGTTTATTATTTTTTCCTAATCCAGGGAGAGAGTTTGTAATTTAATGGTGGCCATAATTTGAGGCAATTTTTCTGGAGTTTTTGAGGCCTAAAATCACTTTTCTCTTAACCAGCTAACCTAGATAGATAAATTCCTAAAAACAGGTGATAGGGCAGGCAGTTTCATAATTGTTTTATGCTTGAAATTTACATTGATACCCTGATCTTTCCCCCCCTCCTGCTGACAAACAATGGGAAAGTGTCCCCCTGCTGTATATTAATATATAGGTGGCTGTTTAGGTACCATGGTGATGGGGTTCCTTCTTAAAACGTAAATGGATAGAGAGACATGCCCCTAAAATTGTGTTGTAAAGTATATCAACCAACCCACAGCAAGTTCTGGGTATTTAACCCCCCCTCTCAGGGTGGACCTTCAACGCCACCACCACTATCACCAGCCACACCCACACACATTATAGATAATCTAGTCCTGGCAAGGGGAAAATCTTGACTCCCGGGTCTATCCTGGGTATTCATGGCTCTCATTACCAAAGTATCTAAACGCCTCACAATTTTAATGTTTTTATCCTCAACACTATGAGGCAGGACAGTGCTATTATCCACATTTTACAGATGGGAAACTGAGGTACAGAGAGACTGACTTGCCTGAGGTCACACAGGGAGCCTGTAGTAGAGAAGGGAGTTGAAACCGGGGTCTCCCAAGTCCCAGGCTAGTATCCAAACCACTGGGACTATCCTTCCTCTCTTTTGTAGTGGTTTTAGTTGGAATCAGAGATTTAAATGGTGGGAGAGCCCTGTTATACTGCCCTACTGTTTTTCCTGCCCACATGTCAGGAGATGAGCCCCAAGATTTGGGGAGGGTATTAATAGTCAGTCACTTGAGTGAGGGAATTTCAATCCTGTTGCTCACTCTTACTGTTTGTATGGAGCCTTTGCTGAGCTCTAATGTGGGGAGGCTGGTATTGGACTGACAGGATATAGTTGGGAATAGTGTTATAAAATATGTCAAGGAACCAACAGCAAACTGAGTTGCCCAGGACAGTTTCAAATGTACCAAGTCCTGTGTTTTATCCTGCTCCTCCCCAGCAGCCATGTAATGACTCTTCTGTGGTGGGTAAAGGATCTTCAGGGACAGATGAAACATGTTACTGGTGGGATCACTTGTTATCTTCTTAGGTTGAGTTATTTTCTCCTGGGTTTCTGAGAATCTCTGATCCAGGCCTGGGAAGCTCAGTGTTTGGGTGTGGAAGGTAGGCAGGGGTAATTCCTGGAGCTCATCCCCTCCACCTCCTTGTGGCAGCATTAAACCTATGAAGGTGCATTTTGCAGAGTGATGTACTTCTAGCCATGGCAGCATCCCACATGCTGGGGCTGGTAAGTGGCTTCACTCTGCACTCAGCTGGCAGCTCGTCCCCCATTTGGAGGGGTGAGGCCCTCCTATTCCCCAGAAACCTGAGCAGGCTCAGACGAAGCTGAGTGCTTGTACAGTTAGTAAGAGTGCTGGGCCTTCTCTCCAGCCAACCCACTTGACTTCTGTGTGCTCTCACCACATCCTCTGAAACACTCTCATCCTCTTCTTTCTGGAGAATGAGCAGCAACCGTGCTCCGGCCCAGATGTCTGTGGTGGGAGACAGAGGGAGAGAGGACCAAGAGGAGAAACGTGACTGAGTCTTTAGAGGATTTAATAAAAGAAGGGAAGTCTCAAGGTGTGGCCTGAAATTCCTGAGAGGCCAATGGGGGTGTTTGGTTGTCAATCAATAGAAGCTCCATTCTTCATATCCACAATGTATGTGTCTGCCCCAGCCCCTGTATTCTGTTCCTTCCCATCTGCATTGTGCAAGGAACTGGAGTCATGCTGCGTAGCTGGCCACTACTGAACTGGCTGCCAAATGCTGAAGTTAACAAGCGGGAGGGGTATTGGGACCAGGTGGCAGATACTTGAATGCAGTCATAGATTTTAAGGCCAGAGGGGACCATTCTGATCATCTAGTCCAGTGGGTCTCAAACTTTTTTACTGGCGACCCCTTTCACATCGCAAGCCTCTGAGTGTGACCCCCATAATAAATTAAACACACTTTTTAATATATTTAACACCATTATAAAATACTGGAGGCAAGTGGGGTTTGGGGTGGAGGTTGGCAGCTCGTGACCCCCTCCATGTAATGACCTTGTGACCCCCTGAGGGGTCCCGACCCCCAGTTTGAGAACCCGTGATCTAGTCTGACCCCCTGCATAGCAGAGGCCAGAGACCCCCACCCACTGATTCCTGCATAGAGCCCATATGTCAGAGGTTTTCATGCTGTGGGGCATGCCCCCCTAGGGGGGCACGGAGGAACATTCGCGGGTGCGAGTGGTGATGCCAAGTGGCTCAGGCTTTGGCTGTGGGTGATGGGGCTTGGGGAGAGAGCGCCACCTCCACCCCCTGACTCACCTTAGCGGGCCACCCAGCCTGTGAGCCAGTGTCAACACCTCGGTGCCCAGCAATGGCTCCGCCCCAAGAGACCATTGCATGCGCCTTCCCCTGCCCTGAAAATCTGAGGGGGCAGGTTCAGGTATTGGGGAGTGCAACCAAAAATTGTAACTCAAAGAGGGGGCTCAGCTCAAGAAGTTTGACAACCGCTGCCATATATTGTGACTGAGCTAGGCGATCTTGTTTTTAGAAAGATGCCCAATCTTGATTTAAAGACTTGGGTGTTGCATTCCCTGCTCCCCTTTGTTCTGTGATCTTCATTGCACTGAGAGTCATTGATGCTGCAGTGTCCCTTGCAACAGAGAAGTGATGGGACTTGGGAGTAGTGAACACAACTGGGATTTGTTGTTTATTATGCTGAGCATTCATGGCTGGTCTTCACAGGGCCTTTTCTCTCCAAACATCCCACCAGTGCTAGCCACAGTAGGATCGTTCCATAGACACAGCACTGGCATATTTACTATCTGGCCATCCGCATTTGCTTTGAGCAGGGTTAGTTGATGCAGTGGTTAAAAAGGCCAGCAGCCATGCGCTCTCTACACTAAGGCAACCACTGGCAGGGAGCTGTACCTATGTTAGCAATGGTGTGATGCTTCAGGGGAAAAAGGCTAGGGGAGAACCAGATCCTGTAGCCGCCTAGCGCTCTAGCTTGCAGCCTAAGGTGGAAGTGCTACACAGTCTTACCATGCAGGGTGTGTCAAAATGCCAGCCCAGACTCAGCAATCAGAAAGTGGACTACAACTACTGCTTACCCTGCCAACCATTCATGAAGCTCTGCCTGAGGCAGTGGAATGACATCACATCCTCATTAGGAAAGAGAAGTTTAATCGAGAATGCACACAGAGCTCTGTGTGAGTCATCATCATTGCTGAATCTCGAAATCTATGTCTGCTCTCTGTGCGAGATGGCTGCCAAGACAGGCAAAGTATTCTACATTTTCCAGTTCTTTTTCAATGTAGATCTTCCTTGCTGGGTCTGATGATTGCCCGGGGACTGGCTGGTGGAGAACTTTTGTTTTGCTGATGTTCGGAGTTAGTCCTAGGCTTTTGTAAGCTTCACAGAAGTAATTAAGGGCTGTTTGTAGATCCTCCTTTGAGGGTGCAACTACAGCACAATCGTGTGTGTATTGAAGTTCAGTTATTGTTGACGATATTACTTTAGTTCTGGCACGGAGATGATTTAATTGAGAATACACACAGAGCTCTGAGTAAGTACATGTTATGAGACCCAGGGGGAGTTTACCTGGAAGACACCTTGTGGACAGGGAGCAAGAGATTGTAACTTGTGTGGATTTCCGTAACTTCGAACCAGAAAATGTTTGCTAATTAAACATTGCTGTAAAACCAAAAGGAACCTCCCATCGCCTTATAAATGCATTAGGGGGCATAAACTATATATAAACCCAAGTCTCTAGGCAGGCAACATATTCGACTACAGGAGTGTGTTCTGCTATCCAGAATATAGTCAGGCACAGAGTTGTGAGAGAGCTAGAAGGTCTCTACTGTGTTTGAAAACAGGAAACTTGCAATGACTGGGTCTGAATCTGTGCTGTGCTTCGGGTGCAGCCGAGCGGGGAGCAAAGGTGGCTTTACCCCACTTTTGCACTCTCCAGATTCTGGGCAGCTCCAGGAACCAAAATGGCCCTGGTGTAAGTTAGAGCGTTTATGGGTTGCTCTAATTTACAGCAGCCTTTTGCAGGCTGCTTTTGGGCTGCAGGGCTATACCCTCTTAATTCTGGCAACCCCCTCTTATAGGGGGGTGCTGCCCAGATGGGGACGAGGGCCCAGCTGGGTGTTCAGCTTGACCTACCTAAGCAGTATGTGCAACCCTCTAATTTTATAGATCTGACTGCTCCAAGCCAGGTAACATGCTGTGTGGTGCATTAGAAAAGATTGCATCTTGGACATCTTACGGGAAGCAGGGAGAGAGTAGGTGGCAGCTGCAGGTTTACAGAAGGGTGTGGTCCCCCCGCCTCCCAGAGCAGTGCCAAAGGAAGTATTGCGGGTATTATATGATCACAGCAACTTAGATGTGCCTTGTCCCTCTAAGGACAATGGCCTTCATCTCGCTAATCCCTGATAGCTGCTTTCTAGGCTGTTTGCACAGTGACTGTGGAATTCTGATGAGCTGGCAAAACCCATTGAATGCTCCACTTGGACATTTGCCCTCCCAGTGTTTGTGACACAGGCCACTGCAGCCCTGCAGCAAACGTTTGGTGCCGCACCGACCAGTGACTGGTCTCATATTAGGTAAGACTGGATGCGTATGTGAAATGACGACTTCCCCAGAATAACTAAGCAGAGGAAAACCCAGGAGTTTCTAAGATCATTTCATACAAGGAAGAATAATGTGAGCTCTAAAGGAGACTAGAGACTTAATAATGTTGTTGGCTGTAGAATTTGCTCGCTATCTCTGTTTGCCATTCTGAGCAAGATTCATCTCTGGCGCGGCCCCTCTGAAGTCAATGAGTTTGGAATGGCACTGTGTGAAAGCAGCTCTGCTATTAACTGGCAATGCAGGGGGGAGGTGGACTGGATGATCATCCATATGTTTTGAATCTTCCCTGTGTCTTTGAGCAAAATCAGTTGAATTGTAGGTTCAAAGCCACATGCGAGCAAATGAATCAGCAGACCCATGCCGTGCTCTTGTGTGCATTTCCCTGTGACAGGCTCAGGCTGTTTCTCCCTTTAAAATACGTGTATTTGTTGCCTCTGGATGGGCTGTTTGTTTCTGAAGCTGCAGATCAACAGTTTAAATGGGTTATTATATCAGAAAATATATGGGCTACCAAAGAGAGCCAACTGGCCAAAGACCCCTTGTTAAAGTGTGGCAGAGGGCAGGGATTATAAAAAAGAATAATGATGGTTTCGCAGGATTGGGGGTTGGAGTTTGGAAAAATCTTACAACCCCAAAATAACTGAGTGCTCTTTACATTAGTGAATTGGTTAAACCATACAGTGCTCCAGCGTTTCCCCAAATGGCAACACAAACACCTACACTTACCCTCGCCCATCTCCCTGCTTAACTAAGCCGTGTTTGATCTCTTCTCCAGGGTTTGCCACTAACAGCCACTTCCCTAACTGCACTGTCGGAGCAGGCCAGACATGGGAGACACAGGCAAAGAAGAGTATAAAATACAGTCGTTCGATACCGAGACGCAGCAGTTACTGAAAACTGCTCTCAAAGGTCAGCAAGCACCTGTCTGTCCAGCCCCCATGGCATGGCTTCCATGCCCAGGCTGGCTGGCAGATCATGCCTGAACAACCAGATTCCATTTTGTCTTGTTAACACTGATGGCTCCGAATAGGAGATCTATGTCAGAAATGCCACTAGGCTGCTGCTTGGCCCCCAAGGCCTTTTCCCCACCATGGGTGAGCTAGTCCTGGAACACACAATCCCTACTCCCTGCCACCTCCTCCCTGAGATTTAAGGCTCAGTTGTCTGAGTTCAATTCCAGATTCTGGAAGGGCATGTCCTTTAGTGGTTATAATCTTTCTGCTCCTGTGCCCTCAAACGGTCTCTGTTCGAATCCACTGGCCATCCCTCTAACTATTCTCCCCCAATCCCAGATTCTGCTCTCCCACCCTGCTACTATCCCCTCATCCCCCTACTCCTACCCCAGCCTCTGATCCTGCCCAGTCCCCGCATCTGTTGTCTGTCTCCCCCGTGCTCCGAGTGTTTGAAATTAGACGAAGGTTTCTAACCATCAGAGGAGTGAAATTCTGGAACAGCCTTCCGAGGGAAACAGTGGGGGCGAAAGACCTCTCTGGCTTTAAGATTAAGCTTGATAAGTTTATGGAGGGGATGGTTTGATGGGATAACGTGATCTTAGCCAATAGGTCAATAACGTGCCATCACTGGTAATTAGTACCAAGGGTCAATGATGGGATATTAAAAGTCTTTTTCCTAAGTGTCTGGCTGGAGAGTCTTGCCCGCATGCTCGGGGTTCAGCTGATCGCCATATTTGGGGTCGGGAAGGAATTTTCCTCCAGGGTAGATTGGCAGAGGCCCTGGAGGTTTTTCGCCTTCCTCTGAAGTATGGGTCAGGGGTCGCTTGCTGGAGGATTCTGTGCAACTTGAAGTCTTTAAATCATGATTTGGGGACTTCAACAGCTGAGTCAAGGGAGAGAATTATTCCAGGAGTGGGTGGGTCGGCTTTTGTGGCCTACATCATGCGGGAGGTCAGACTAGATGATCATAATGGTCCCTTCTGACCTTAAAGTCTATGAGTCATCCCTAGCTACTTCCTCATCCCCCTCAGCAAATAATCAACATTCTGCACTCCCACTCCTCCTCCTGCCCCACTTCCCTTTGCTCCTATCCAACCCCCCTACCTTGCCTTCTGCCCCTCCACCTTTGTGCCTATATATTCTCCCATCCTCCTCCCCTGCCCTCTGTACTTCTCTCAGCCTCTGGCAATGGCTCCCCCTCTGCTTCTCCCCACCTCTTTCTCCTGCAATCTCCCTTCTCCCCCCTCCCCACACCATTCCTTGCTCCTTTGCATTGCAGTCAGGGAGGTTCCTCCTTCTCCTGGGCACCAGCAGGGGGAGCATTGAGAGCACAAGGGAGAGTGTCTCCCTGCTCTCAGTTCTTGTGCCTGCTGCCACAGTGGCCTCTGACAGCCAGGAGAAGCAGTTGCAAGGAGAGTCCTGACCATCCCCTGCAGACCTAGGTTGACGCATGCTCAGTATGTCCAGAATTGGCAGAGAATTTCTCCACCAGTCTCTAACAAGTTTCTAATAAGCATAGAACTGTAGGACTTGGAGGACCTCGAGAGGTCATCAAGTCCAGCCCCCTGCACTCAGGCTGGACCAAGTAAACCTAGACCATCCCCAACAGGTGTTTGTCCAGCCCGTTCTTAAAAACCTCCAATGGCAGGGATTCCACATCCACCCTTAGAAGCCTATTCCAGTACTTAACTATCCTTATAGTTAGAAAGTAATTCCTAATAGCTAACCTAAATCTCCTTTGCTGCAGATTAAACCCATTACTTCTTGTCCTGTCTTCACTGGACATGGAGAACAATTGATCACTGTTCTCTTTGTAGCAGCCCTTTACATATTTGAAGACTGTTAGCAGGTCTTCCATTAGTCTTCTTTTCTCAAAACTAAACAAGCCTAGTTTTTTTTAACCTTTCCTCAGAGGTCGGGTTTTCTAAACCTTCTACCATTTTTGTAGCTGTCCTCTGGACTTTCTCCAGTTTCTCCACATCTTTCTTAAAGTGTGGAAACCAGAAGAACTGAACACAGCACTCCAGCTAAGGCCTCACCAGTGCCAAGTAGAGCAAGACAGTTGCTTCCCATGTCCTACATATGATACCGTTGTTAATACAGCCCAGAATATTAGCCTTTTTTGCAGCTGCATCACATTGTTGACTCTCATTCAATTTGTGATGCACTATAACCCCCAGGTCCTTTTCTGCAGTATTCTTGCCTAGCCAGTTATTCCCCGTGTTGTAGTTGTGCATTTGATTTTTCCTTCGTAAGTGTGTAACTTTGCCCTTCTCTTTAGTGAATTTCATCTTGTTGATTTCAGAACTAATTATCTAATTTTTCAAGATCATTCTGAATTCTAATCCTGTCTTCCGAAGTTCTAGCAACCCCACCATTTTGGTGTTATCCACAAATGTAACTTATAAGCATACTCTCCACTCCATTATCCAAGTCATTAATTAAAATATTGAATAGTACTGGACCCTGGACTGACCCCTGCAGTATTACATCCCCACAGTTGACAGCAAACCATTGATAACTACTCTTTGGCTACGGTCCTTCTACCAATTTTGCACCCATTTTATAATAATTTTAAGCTAGACCACATTTCCCTCGTTTGCTTATGAGAATGTCATGTGGGACTGTGTACAAACGGAACATGTGTAAACTGAGGGTATTTTTGGAGTTTATAATTTGGCCAAATTTGGGTGGAATGTTACTCCCCAGCACCAGGGCCACGCCTCTTGCCAAATGTGTGAGTCTGCGCCTCAAAGCATGGAGACCCTACACTACAGCATCTCAACTAAACAGTTGTAGGAAATTTTTTAACATGAGTAAACATGTTTTCCCCTAATTTCATTCTTAGAAACAGCTGAACCATTTTAGCTGAAATATTTCAAAAACTTCAGCCTGAGGCAGGCCTCCAATATAGAAAATGTCATGCCAAACAGCTTGAGTTTGGCAAAGCTAGCAGCTGAAAACTAGGTCTTATAATGGAAAGTGTAGTGCAGTGGTCACCAACTGGTCGATCGTGATCAACAGGTCGATCCTAGAGGATCTCCCAATCGATCACGATCTCCGGTGGTGCAGCAGGGCTGCCACTAAGGCAGGCTCCCTGCCTGCCCCGGCCCCACGCCGCTCCCGGAAATGGCCAGCGTGTCCCCGAGGGGGAAGGGCAGGGGTCTCCCTCCGCACGCTGCTCCTGCCTGCAAGCGCTGCCTCCGCAGCTCCCATTGTCTGGGAATGGGGAGCTGTGGCCAATGGGAGCTGCGGGGGCGGTGCTTGCAGAGAGGGGCAGCACGCAGAACCACGTGCCCCCCCTCCAGGGGCTGCAGGGGCACATTGGCCCCTTCTGGGGGCAGCGTGGGGCCAGGGTAGGCAGGGAGCCTGCCTTAGCGGCAGCCATGCTACACCATAGACCGGGAGCCGCCGGAGGTAAGTGCTGCCTGGCAGAAGGCCACACCCCAACCCCCAGTCCTGAGAACCTCCTGGAGCCAGTACCCCATGCCCCCTTCTGCACCCTGAACCTCCTCCTATACCCCAAGCCCCAGCCTTGAGGCCCCACCCAGAGCCAGAGCTGAAATAAACCCTCCTTCACCCCAGCCCTGAGCCCCCTCCGGAAGCCATCACCCCATACCCCCTCCTAAACCCCAAGCCCCAGCCCTGACCCCCCTCTGAGCCAGCACCCCCTCCTGCACGCCCCATACCCCCTCCTGCACCCCAGCCCCAACCCCCTCACAGAGCCAGCACATTGTATCCCCTCCTGCACCCCAACAATCTGCCCCAGCCCAGAGCCCCCTCCTGCACACAAACTCACTCCCAGAGCTTGCACCTTTCAACACCCCCTGCCCTAACCCCCTGCCCCAGGCTCAGCCCAGAGCCCCCTCCCACACTGCGAACCCCTTGGCCCCAGGCCAGAGCCCGCATACCCCCCCTGAACCCCTACCCTAGCCTGGTGAAAGTGAGTGAGGGTTGGGGGGATGGAGTAAGCAGGGCGGGGCTTTGGGGAAGGAGCGGGGTAGATCCTGGGTTGCCCTTAAATTCAAAAAGTGATTTAGGGCATAAAAAGGTTGGATACCACTGGTGTAGGGGCAACCTTAACTATAGGCAACGCTAAGAGCTCTGCCTACAATAACTGTAGAATGTGTTTGTGTATATACATACTGCTCCCAAGTGGGTGGAATTAGAACTGGTCATTTGTGTTTTAGGCCCTATGTCACTAACAAATTCTCCTGTAGCTCAAGTGGCTAGGGCTTCTGCTTTTGAGCAGAAGGATCTCAATTCTGTCTCCATTGTCACCATGTAGTTTCAGGTGGCCCTGCTGGTGTAGCACAGTGACAACTGTGAAGTTCCATTGTGTCTTCCAGGGGTTTTATAGGCATTACCTAGTTAACCCTTGCAGCCCCCTGTGAATTAGAGCAGTATAGAATCATTGCCCGTTTTTCAGGTGTGGAAATTTAGGCACGGAGAGGGTAAGTGACTTGCCCAAGGTCTCACAGATAGCTGGTGGCAGAAGCAGGAATAAAGTGCAAATGTCCTGACTCTTGTACCCTTGCTCCGGTCACTCCTCAGCCTGTTACCAGCATCCTCCCCTCATCAGGGGCTTAACAGACACCGCCACACACTTAACAGACACTGCCATATTCATGTGTCTTTTTTCAGCCATTTTTTCACTTTCTGGAAGTTTGGTCTCCTAGGAAAAAGTCCAGGTAGGAGGGGTTGGGGTTGGAGGCCTCATAGAGAAAAGCCAGCCCTGCTTCTCAGCTATAGCATCTGTATTCAAAGCATAATGAAAATTTGCCCATTCAGCTCAAATTTAAACTAGCCCCCTACTCTCACTCTTATCCTCTTCCCCTCCCCTTGTGATGACTGTCTCTGCCAAAAAGGGCGAAGTACCCTCTGAAGATGCCATCCCTGATGCAGTCTGTAGGGGGGCTACGGCAGCTGAGATAGCTGCCTCTGGTCCCTGCCAGCCTGGGAGTGAGCCTGAGTTCTTGCAGCATGGTAGCACAACACACTCCCATGTGCACCTTAGCTGCTTTCCTGGTGTTCTGAAGCACGAGCAGGGAGGGTGTGAAGTGTGGAATCTGTGCAGTGTTGGGAAGTGAGTGAGCAGCGCTGACGGTATCATCTCTTTCCCTGCAGACCCCAGCAGTGTGGATCTGGAGAAAGTGGCTAATATCATCGTGGACCAGTCCCTCAAAGACTGTGTCTTCAGTAAGGAGGCTGGGCGCATCTGCTACACCATCATCCAGGTGAGAAGATGTCAGCATGGTGACAGCAAATCCTTAGTGAGTCACACAGCCTGCCCTTCTGGATCACAGCTAGTGCGTATCCTGGCTTCTCAGCTGGGCCTGCCTCAGTCCTACAGCATTTCCAGAGAATTTTTAATCTGCAAAGCACTTTACTAGCACTACTGAGCCTTCCAATGCCACCCTATAGATGAATATCATCCCCTTTTCAAAGAAAGGGGAAATTCAGGCACACAGAAGGAAAGACTTGCAAAAGGTCATGCAGGGAATACAACCCAGCACCTCCTTTCTCCCAGTCCTGCATTCTGACCACCAGACCAGCTCCTCCCTGTCTTTGTAAATGTTTTAACAGAGGCTACCAATATTTCCACCGCTTGCCCCATCTGCCAGAGATATGCAGAAATCCAAACCTGCCCCCATGTGTGTGAGTACAGTTTCTCAGGCTGAACTGGAAGAGGGTTCCTAGTCTTGGGGCAGTGGCCTTCATGGCAGAGGAACTTATCCAGCATATTGAAATGGTTTCTTCCCATAAGATCAGGAGTGAGGCTGGCCTGTGGAATTCTGCATGCTGGGAGGAGATTCTGTAGCTCCAGCGAAGCAGTGAAATAGAGGAAGAGAATGGGAAGGGATGTGCAGGCCATGACAGTAGCCTCAACTCCACGTGCAGTTAGACTCCCACCAATCATCTTTCTCTGTGCAACAATGGGAGTCTGATAATGAATGATATGTAAATATCCTAGTAATGTGGGTACCCATATTGTTGTCCTCCCCTTTCCTTGCTGTTCTGGGGTCCTAGGCAGAGAGCAAGCAGGTGGGCCAGAGCATTTTCCGACGAAGTCTGCTTAACCGACTGCAGCAGGAGTATAAGGACCGGGAAGAGCTGCGAGCCCGCTCGCCCCAGGCATGGATCTGTTACGTCACCTTCATCTGTAACATCTTTGACTACCTGAGGGTAAGGTGCCTATGCAGAGGACATCCCTATCTGCTGCCTCATGCCTAAAGAGGATCTGAACCAAACCCCTCCTGAGTTAGGGGCAGGAGTTTGGAACCTGGAGCAAATTCTGAATTTTGTGGCTAAGCCCAAAAATCTTGGTTCTGAACCCCTTACTCTTTGTGTGGGCTGGGGATCTGCATTCAAACATTACAGTTCAGGCTCTTCACTAATCGTTATGTTCCCCTCTGCATATTGAAGGCCATTGCTTGCTGTTCCCCTTATCAATAAAGTAGGGGATGAGGGAAGAGTTGTCAGTATGTAGAGCTGAGCAAATAATTCTTAACAAACAAACCTTGAACAAATGTAGCATCCCTCACAGCTCCTGGAACTGGTGCACACGCTTTATTGGTCGTTTGGCACACACTTTTTGGAGTTCTTTGCTCCGACTGATCTCGGGTGTACTAAATTCAAGTCCCATTGCTTGTGATTGGTTGGGGAAAGTCCATGGTATTATTTCCTGTTCCCTGACTGGACGAGTGCTAAAGCCCTCCCAGCATGCATACTGAAATTAGCTTTCTGGGAGCTTTGTGCTCGTAGAACTCATGGGCTCAGATGCTGGCAGGCAGTGAAGGCAAAAGGATTGTGAACACAGTTGAAATGTGGGGGAAAAGCATGGGTGTAGCTAATTAATTTTAAAATATAATAAAATATTTCTGGAAAATGTATATTTTTGCATCACTTTCCCATCTCTGTTGGTACCATTGCCCCATGCAAAGATCCCTGGTCCTCTGACTAAGGGAGACGTTTCTATATGGTCTCTTAGGCAAATCCTGCCAACAGGAGCCTCAGCCAGAGTGACTCGTTTCCAGAGGAGCAGTTCCCCTCCCATTTGAGAACAGTGAGGGAACAATTCTTTAAAAATAAAACTCTACCTCCTCTACCCATGAGCTGATATGTGCATCTGGCCCATTAACAGGTGAACAACATGCCCATGATGGCGCTGGTGAACCCAGTTTATGAATGCCTGTTCCGACTGGCGCAACCTGATAGCCTGAAGAAGGAGGAGGAGGTGAGCACTGGTGAGATGCTAACATGCAAGGAGAGTTTGTACAGCCAAGTGACTGGCAAAAATACTGTCCTGTAAGGGCTGCTGAGAATGGTTTGAACCAACGTCTGGACCAAAAGGGAGGCACAGAGCTGAACAGAACTTATTTTCCCTTGTACCTTTAGTATGTGGGGTGGGGGCAGGGAACAAGGGAGGCTTGTAAGGTGGGAAGTTCCCTGCAGCCCCAAATGGAGGAATTATGGAGGTGCTGGTGCATCCATAATTATGTTGCAACCACAGTTCCATTCTTCCCCCATTCCAAACATTTTTAGTTCACGCTCCAGATCTGACCGTGGCTGATGTAGCTGTGCAGTGATCAGAGCCTCTGAATGCCAAAGGCACTGAAACAACCCAAGGGCTGTTATAAAGTTCATAAGTCATTGGACATGAATTTTGCTTTTGCTTTGCTGTTCTCCCTGGCATCCTACCACAACATACCCTTCAAGCACTCAGCCCTACCAGCCTCCTGCTCGTAGTGCAGGTGCTGCTGTTCCTTGTTAGTTTGTGAGAGCAACCAGTATATGGTCAAAAGAATCCAAATCACCCTGGAAACAGAGCATGGTTCAGACAGTTCTGTCTGTTCAGGTGCTTATACTGCACCCATTGAAGGAGCTCTGTGGACATGTTGATCCAGCTTTTGCCACCTGCTGGGAGCCTCAACATAAATTGATGCAGGTCTAATGGTGTGAATTGCTGCCAGCATGTTTCTTCAGCAATTTCATGTGTGAAGCTGTGGGATCTCATGGACACCCCTCCTTCCCAGAGAGCCCCCTCCGAGCAGCTATCAACATCCAGGTTCCTAGTCACTACCAGAGATTGATGGCAACTAACAGTTTCCTAAGGAAAGAGGATGTAGAAGAAAGAAATACAGGGGAACAGGGTGGGGAGAACCAGCCTGGATTAATTTAGAGGTGATGGGGCAGGAGCTCTATTTAGAAACATCATAGGCCCCCACACCATCTTAAGGTGGCTTTTTCCCTTTCCTCTTTTAAGGTGGACTGCCTGGTGCTGCAGTTGCACCGCATTGGTGAACAGCTGGAGAAGATGAACTCCCAGCCAATGGATGAGCTCTTCTCCCTTCTCCGAGATGGTTTTCTCCTGGAGGAGGGGCTCAGTTCACTCTCTCAGCTTCTGTTGCTGGAGATCATAGAGTTCCGGGCTGCAGACTGGAAGATGACAGATGCGGCTCAAAAATACTATTACAGTGAAGTCACAGATTAAACCTTCCACAGCCAGAACTAACTCACTCAGAGGCTCAAAGTTTCACCCTGGCACTTTCACGAGCAAACATCACACAAATATGTTTCAGATATTTTTAAGTTAACATTTTTCTAATGCTTTTTCTATATAGGATTTATATTGTTTACTCCCAATAGACCCTTTGTACTGTGTCTTTGCTGGACTGCAACGCGGGACAGTTTGATTGGGGGGCAAGGGTAGTTTTAACCTAGCCAGAGCTTCCATTCTCTTTATCTATGGCTCAGGTTAATTAATGCCTCTCAAACTGTTGATTAACTGTATCCACAGCTTCCAGCTCAAAACAGCATTTTACAGTAGCAGTCAGGAAAGCACAGCCAATGGTTTATACTGAGATCAGCTCTTATGTGCCAACTCCGTCAGCCACCAACAGAGTTGAGACAAGTGGAAGGAAAAGCTTTCGCAGCTTATTTGGAAAACTGCCCTCTTTGCTGCTTACTGCCACATGGAATCCGTGCCCATAACACACAAACCAAGCTTTAAAAACAGTCCTCCAGGATGAGTCTCATCTTGCACCCTGTGAAATCAATGGGAGCATGATTGAGACCTTTACATGGGCAATCAATTATTTCTTCCAACCCTGCCCTCTGGCAGGCTGGGTGCCTATGGACAGCAGAAGTAACACCTACTCCTGGAGGAAGGAGAAGCCAGCCAGTGTACATCATAGCAGCAATTTCCTTGAGCACATGTAGCTAGAAACTGTTTTTATGAGTTTTATATAGTAACCACTATGGAATTTTTTCCCAAAAAACAATTTAATGAATTTCAATATTGTACATTTCTGTTGACAAAAGGGACAGGCAAAGGGGAAATAAATGTTCTATTGAGGTTTTTTCTAATAAAAGTTTTCCACTAATGAACACCATGTTTTCTCTCTCCACAGAGCTCTTGCTTTGTAACATTTCTAGGGTGTTGGAGGTAGCTACAAACAGGACATGAAGATCTCTTCTATAAGATTGCCATGGGTTAGTTTTCCTCTGGTACAGGGTGGCAGAGTTGCTTGTGAGAACGGAATTAGATTTTTAAATCAAAACAGAGGCCAAAGTTTGTGGTATTGAATTCTTCCCCATCCTCCTCCTCAAACTATATCTTTCCTTTGCAGTGAGCAAAAGTGCTCTGTACTTTCCAGCAAAGCACAACAGGTACAGAAGTGCTAGCAGCAATTTTACGGGACAAGAGAAGGATTTCAACTCTGTCTAGCCAAGTGTAGGTGGGAAGGCATCTCCTAGAGAATAACCCTTCCTTTAGCTGACCCACTAGAGGACTGAGAAATACCGCTGCTCTGGTAGAGTGATGGGCATCAGTACAAAACCCTAAGGCAGACAGCCAGCACTAGGATGTGGTGACAATCAGACTGAGGATGATAGAGAGGTTCCATTTTTATTTTCTCATTAACATCCAGATCACATGTGCTCAGTCAAACAATGATTCTGCTAACAGACAGTATTGCAACAATCTAAAATTTAAACTAGGCGCTTTTCTGTCTCTGGCATTGATACACATAAAGAACATTCACAATACAGAATACATTCCAGCTTGCTCGCCCTTGGCTTGGATGCTAACGAGCAAAAACTTGTTTATCATGTTAGTAGACTGACTTGAAGACATCCCCTCCCCTGCCCTCAGAAAACAGGTAGGTGGAGGAAAGAGGATATTTTATAGTGTTGCTCAGAAAAACATCTAAGGGAATGAGCTTTTGTGGATGCATTTTTCATCTTGATTTTTCTCTGCTTAAGGACCCAGCCTAGAAGCAGTTAACAGAAGCTGGCAGGCAACCTCCCCTATACATCATCTCTGCAGAAAGTAGAGAGAGGCTGCTTCTTCACAGGTATAGGGGTGTGAGGAAATGTTCTTGTCAAAAGGCAAGGTCTCTCTTGCTCTCAGGGGGTCCCCTACCACCAGCGATAATGGGCATACGCCCGGTTAGCCTCGGCCAACTTGTGCATGTCATACTTTCTCTTGATCACAGGGCCCTCATTGTTGAAGGCCTGCAGCAGTTCCTGGCATAGTTTTTCATACATGAATGTCCGATGATGCTTATGTTCCCTGCACTCAGTAATTAACCACTTCATGGCGAGGAAGCATTTCCGATTGTCCTTCAGAGGGCTTGGGACCTAGCAGACATTCAAGCAGTAGCACGGTTAAAATGCCTTGCCCCACAATAGGACCATATGCTGAAATAACATTTTTTCAATTGTTTAACACTCCCAGGTGATTAAAAAGTGATTGGTGCTGAGGGGGTGGGAAGAAATTAACTCTGGCCAAGCATGAGTGAGTTTAGCATTGGTGAAACATTCCACTCCAACTCCAGCAGCAGCAAACTGTCTGCCTCTATCAATCCACAAATCAGGCACAGCAGTGCAAGATTTCCCATGTTGGCAGCCTCAAACCTGCCCAAGAGCAATAGCCACCTGTTGGGACTAGAGGGATGTTCCATTTGGTTCTTGGCCTCATTGCAGAGACTGCCACTTACAGACTGGTTTTTGTGATGTAGACTCTTGTCTATAGGAACTTGACCAAGCTATTTACCACAGGTCTCTGATCAACCCACAGAGGGCAGTAATTTATTGGCTGCATAGGAGGTTGGTGAAGCACTCCATATTTCATTAACAATCCCATGAGTTATCTAGGTGCATTTACCTAATTAGGAGAGCTGAAGAGACAGTCTTTGTCAAGGCTTTAAATAAAACAAGTTATCTATATGAACCTTTTCTATGTGCTAACCTGCCTTCTGCAGGGGCTAAACTGCTCTGCTGCTTCTACACAGAGGCAGCATGGTCTAGCTGATAAGACATCAGATTGAGATTCCAGACACCTGGGGGGTTTCTTGGCTCTGCTACTGATAGGTTGTGTCACCTTGGACAAGTCACTTCACCTCCCTGTACCTCAGTTTCCCCTCCCGCACTTTATCCATTCAGATTGCAAGCGATTTGGGGCAGGAACTCTCTCTAATTACGGGTAAGTACAGCACTTACAGACCCCAGCCAAGATCAGAGGCCCATTCTGCCATTATAATACAGATGATAATAAATGGTACTTCCAAGGGAAATGCAAGCAAGTTTTGGGAGGGGTGGAAAGACACTGGTAGTTTTGCCCCCTGTCCAATTCTTTCTAGCCTAGGCTGGCCTTCAGGTCCCTCTTCTGTTTACCTGGTAGGTTTTGCCTCCTTTTTTGACGTTGCAGAGCCCAATGATGGGCTGGCAGTTTTTCAGTGCTTGATGGAAGATGATGTAAGGGTTGCACTCAATGCTCTCCCTCTCCTCCTCAGATGCTTGATGGTATTTCTCAATCTGCTTCCTCTTAATGGCTTCTAGGGTCTAAATACAAACACAAGGAAACATGCCCATGCTCCTCAGTGTACAGTTGCCTTCCCTACAGGATTTACTCCACTCCAGAGTGAAGTTAGAATCAGGACAATTTCAGACACACCCTCCCCTTCGTTTGAGAAATCTGGGCCATGGAGGATTCCACCCTACTACACCTTAAGTAGGCCAGTAGGGGGTGCTCTTGAGCAACTACAGGTTTTACTCAGTCCTCACCCCAGATTTCCACACTCAGACACATTCCTCTGCTGGAGTCCAGTCCTCACTGGTTTTCCCTCTGATAGCCCATTGGTGGGTTTGAAGTGTAGCAGTGATCACCAACAAATGGGGGGAAGTAGAGAAGAGATAAAGCAATACTGACCCCACTCTCACCTTACAACTGCCTATTAGATTTTCCTTAATAAGGTTATTTTAGTGCAGTTTTTTGGCATGTAATATTTAAACGAGAGAGTCCAGTCCCCTCACCTGTGTAATGATGGATCTGGCCAGCACTTTGTTTCCTCCCTTCATCATCATGTTGGTGAATTTACTGCAAGCACAAAACCAAACATGATATAATTGGAACTTTGGTTCCATCACCAGAGGTCCCTAATTGTGTTGTTCCTGTGATTAAATCCTATCCCTGCTAGATTTTGGGTGGCTGTGCTCATCTTTAACCACTATTATTCAATGGATCTTCCTCATGGGAAGAGATTAATCCAAATAAAGGGATTACACCAGGGATCGGCAACCTTTGGCCCGCCAGGGTAAGCACCCTGGCAGGCCAGGCTGGTTTGTTTACCTGCCGCGTCCGCAGGTTCGGCCGATCGCAGCTCCCACTGGCCGCGGTTTGCCGCTCCAGGCCAGCGGGAAGCGGCGGCCAGCACATCCCTCAGCGTGCACAGCCCCCATTGGCCTGGAGCGGCGAACCGCGGCCAGCGGGAGCCGCGATCGGCCGAACTTGTGGATGTGGCAGGTAAACAAACTGGCCTAGCCCGCCAGGGTGCTTACCCTGGTGGGCTGCGGGCCAAAGGTTGCCGACCCCTGGATTACACAGAGTAACAGGAAGGCAATGGGCAGCCCGGTAGACAAAGGCTGATGGGGGATGGGGTGGGGGGGACGGCACTGCAATGGCTTTACTTCTCAGCAGTAGTGGGCTCAGAAGCAGAGCCCTCAATTACTCCATCCATTACATTGTTTCATAATAAGAGCTATTTATTCAAATTTAAACAGCAAATCCCTATCCAGGTAGAGAGAGAGCTCACTACCAAACCTCTGCATCCAGCTCATCTGCTGCCCTCATTCCGGAGAGGGAAAGAGAGAATTCTGTGGACATGATCCTGTTAGGAGCTGACCTCTAGCCGTTCACGGGGGTTGTGGCTGCTCAGCCCTTCTGAGCAACCAACTCAGTCCTGCTCCCATTGAAGTCAATGGCAAAACTCCCAGTGACTTCAGTGGGAGCAGGATAAACTGTCCTTGATCCTTGGGAGACAGCTGGTGTTGTAACAAAGGAGACTGTGCTTTCTGACCTGACTGTAGGGTCACTGAACACAGAGCTGGTGACATTAGAAGCTGTAGCTTTTATGGGCTGGAGGGCCTTGAGCTCCTGTTGTATTTTCTCCTCCTCGGACAGCTCCTCCAGGGGTTTGCGGTACACCTCCTTGTTCACTTCTGGTTCGAGGTAACTGGGGCCATACCGGCTCCATCTCACCTGAGTCAACCTGCAAAGAGTAAGAAGGGATGAAGGGGTCTGTAAATTGACATCGCTGTATATAGCATTCCTCAGTCCGGCTCACCAAGTCCATCTCCAGTGTTATGGAACAAGTCTCAGAACAGACAGGGAAAGAGACTGGTACTGGGGAGATGCACCCTTCCACCTTTATTAGCATGATTTGTATTGTAGTATTGCTCTGGGGCCCCAGTCAGGATCAGGGCCCATTGTGCTGGGTGCTGTACAAACACACTGTAATAGAGTCCCTTCCTGAAAGAGACTGCAATATCAATAGGGTCTAAAAATTCCCACACGGCAAATAATGAACTTCTGGTCACCCATAAACTGCTGAATGTTAAAGTTAATAATTAATATAAAACCAACAAGAATATAGTGCCTGGATAGCAGCATGCATCTCTCCCTCTCTGCCAACCACTCACCTGAGCTACTCCCAAACAGCAATGGTACCCTGTCCCCCCCGAGGATATACAGAAGACTCCTGAGAGGCTGCCAACCCTTCTCTGCAGGCACCAGGGATGCTAATCCCACAAGCCCTAAAGTCTGAAAAAAATTCAAGGCCTGAAACTGTGAGGTTCCAAGTGCCATCACCTCTCACTGGCTTCAATACAAACAATTATTGGTTAAAGAGTAATGTTATTTTAATACTTTTGACAGATTGGAGGGGGGGGGGAGAGGGAGGGAGAAGCATTTCTTATTAACAGCTCCTCCGTAAAAGCAAGATATACAGATGTACTTTGTTCTGGGGTCCTAAATAGGGTGATGCTTTCCCTTTAGTTACTGTTAACAGGGAACTATGGTATTTTTTGGAGGGACAGGGGAAGAATACGGTTAACTCTGGATCCTACCACCAAAGCCTCTCCAAATAATGTAACAATAATGTATCCATGATACAATCCACAGAATGATAAAGCAAAAGGGTTCAATTCTAGGAACAATTTAAAATTCTGGTCCCAATACTGGTCCCTTTTAACTTAAATGGAAATGGGATCCGGCTCATTATTTAAAGTGGGGTACATTTGCGAACGTTATTATAGTAATTAAAAGTACACACAAGAATGGCAATAGCAAAAAATACAACTGAAGTTCAAGGAAGAAAACAGAAGTGGTAGCCCTGAGCTTTAACATACAAATCGGAGTCTCCAGTTCAGCAATATTGCTTTGATCACAATTATCCTGCAGTTGTCTGCCACTTTATTAATAGAGGTACACAAGAGGGCACAGTGCTTTACAGACAAATACAGAGACAAGGTACCTACCCTCGGGAGCAAAGATCCTGGTTACCCTTTGAAATCAAAATCCTGCAACTGGATCTGCATGGGTGCAAATTTCCACCTGTATAAAACCAGTTGCAGGATGGGAGACTAAAGTCAGACCAAAAACATAGTGAAAGAACAGACCACAGGGTATGGTAAGGGGAATGCTATCCACAAGAGGGAGTGGGAAATAAACATGTTTTTGGGAGCATCATTTTTCACAAAAGAAACAAATATCTAGGACTTCCTGGTTGTCATTGTGCAGCCTACCGTGACTGCTCAGAACTTCATAGCAACAGCAGGACTAGAACTTAGATGCTCCTGCTCCAAAAGCACAGGCCCCTGCCACATTAACAGTGAAACTTTTTTTAAAGCTGTTAGCAGTATAGGGACAACGATACATCTGAGCCACTCTTATACCGGCCCACATCTTTCACTGGTGGAATAGCAATGGAAGGGCTTTACAAGAGAAGCAAGTTCCAAGAAGGGATTTGAATGAGGAGAGGGGAGATTGGTTCCAGGCCTGAGAGGCAGCACAGACGAAGTGCAGAAAGACTTTGAGAGCAGAGAAACATTGAGAAAAATCACTCCACTGGCATAACAGGCAAAGCCTGGTCAAGGTCAATAAGTGAGATTTCAAGCATTTTCTTGAAACACCCAGCAAAATCCTCCCTGGACGCTCTAAAAAGGATTTTAAAATAATCCATAATGAGTGACACTCGGCAACTCAAGAGACCAAAATCTACAGTGGCACTTACACTGCAGTGGGGCACACCACCGGAACACACTCACTTGCTCACCTGCCATCCTCCCCAGGGTGCTGCAGGAGCAGCTAGTGCATGCACAAAGCTTTGAAGATAGGAAGTGCCATTGCCTTACTAAACATCACTAGAATGAATCTTCCCCCCCAAAGGATCCCAGGGTGCAAGGCTGGCCTTACACATACATCCCCATGTGTGCTGGAACTAGGGACACTGGCTTAAAGTGATTTCTATGATATACAGCAGTGGTCCCCAAACTTTTCAGGGTCACCCTCCCTTACCCCTGTCTGTGCCCCACCCCCCAGGGCCCGGAGCAGGGCCACAGCTCCAGGGGTGACACAGATGGGAGTAAGGGGGCCGAGGCTGGGGCCACAGCCGGGGCCCTGGGACAGGAAAGGGCGTGATGCCAGGAGCAGAGCTGGGTGGCACTCCCTCCCTGACCCCCATGGGGTCAGCCTAGGCCCCAGCCACGCCCCCCCCCACGTTCCTCTGCACCCCCCAAGAGGAACGCACCCCACAGTTTGGGGTGCTCTGATATACAGGGTTTAGTTTGGTTCAATGGCTGAGCACCCCCACTATACAAATTGTTCCAGCGCCCCTGAATGTCTCATTCTCCTCCCCTGGTCCAGGGCAGGGGGGCCCAGTCGCGCTGCCCACTCGTCCCCCGGCAGCAGGGCCGAAGCTCGGGGAGAGGGAGAGCGGCTTGCCGCCTCCCCCAGGCCCTCCCTGAGAACAGGGCCCGGGGGGGGGGCTCCCTGACAACCTGCCCCGGCAGCAGCAGCGCGTGAGCCCAAGAGCCCTCGCCCAGCCTCCGCCGCCAGCGCCGCGGGGCTGCTCCTTACCCGGGCAGCCAGGCCCGCGCGGGACCGGCCAACCGACGGCCCAGCGCCGCGAGCCGCCCCACCATGGGAGCCGCCATCTTGCATCCGGGCTCCAGGACCCCGGCAGGCTGCCCCGGCCGCAGCCTGCGTTGCTATCTCTTGCCCGCCTGGTTGCCACTTGCGTGTGCAGAGCAAGCTGGTGCGCGCCTGCCTGCTGACTAGGGACAGGCCGCTTTCCTGTTGCAGCAGGATATTGTTTTCCCCACTCTCTCAGGAATGGGGTGGCCAGCAGGGCCAGCATTAGACTTGCTGGGACCCAGGGCTGAAGCTGAAGCCTGAGTTCCACCCCCACCCAGTATGGCAGGGCTCCAGCTGCAGCTCCCTCTTCCCCCCACCAGGGCAGAGGATCTCCTTCCCTCCCGCCCAGGGGTCGTGTAGTTACTTTGTTGTCAGAAAGGGGATACAGAGCAATGAAGTTTGAGAACCATAGGCTAAGCATTGATACTGCAATCATCTCCGTGGGCCCTGACCCCTGCATAGTGCTCCCTGGAGACACACTGGAGCACTCAGGATATCTCAGCACCAGCTCTGCACATTAAGGAGCAAAGGGTAATATTTTCAAAAATACCAAAGTGAAATAGGAGCTTAAATTTCATTTTCAAAAACGATTTAGGAGCCTAAGTCCCATGAGTCACTTGGGCTTTTTGAAAATGTCACCCAAAGTGCCAGTATCTGGGCTTTTAGTCCTGTGTGATGTCTTGGTAGGATGAAGCGTAAGCCTGTCTTATGATCACTGTTTACATTACTGTCATTGTACCACGCCACAGTTTAGATTTCAAGTCCAAATTATGCATTTTCCATGTGCATGGAGTTTCCATCTACTGGATTTTGAGCCAAAATTGGGTAACAACTCAGGCTCTGGTCCTGCAACTGGAGCCATACAGATGCAGAGTCCACCGATGTGGATCTTCTTCGCAGGAAGGGGCCTCAGTTTGCTAGTTAAGGTTGACAAAATAAATAAAACCAAGCCACGTAAGGGGCTCCGGGCTCCATTTCAGACATAGCTGAGTACTGTCCCTTTATGCTAGTGTTGTGGATAAGAGAACCCAGGTGAAACTAGACCCGGGGGCCTGAGTTCTGGGGGTGGCTCCCCACGCCAAAAGCTCTACCATCCAGTTCAGGGGTCAGCTCCGCTGCAAGGGGGCACACACAGTGCCATGGCAAAACCTCTGCCACACTTTGGGGCCTATTGTAGAGGGAGCTCCTGGGTACTGTGAGTAAATCAGAACAGTCCTGGCTCAGCCTGGGGCGCTGTGTGCACACAGTGACCCGGGATGTCTGAGCCCCAGGCCCACTGGGGCGAGGAGTTGGGGGGGCTTTTACCAGCCATTTGTTCTTGGGGGTTAGAATACCCCCAGCCTGCTGCGGGAGGCTCAGGAATCCCACTGTGAACAGCCCCAGCACTAGAGGGGGCCACAGAGGGGAGGGGTCCAGCCCCCCGCCCTGTAGTCTCTCTCCACCACAGAACTGCCGCCCCTCCCCCGGCCCGGCCCGGCTCTCGCGCGGCTGGGGCGGAGTCTCGGGCCCGGCCGGCAACATGGCGGAGGCGGAAGGGGAGAGTCTGGAGTCCTGGCTTAGTGAGTGACCCCCCCGTCCCCTGTCCGCGCCCCCAGCCCCTGTCCCCGCAGCACCCCCCTGCGCTCCCCGTCTGCCGCCCTCCGTGCCCATGTCCCCTGATCCATGTCCTCTCCCTACCTCTCTGTGCCCCCCGTCTGCTGCTCTCCGCCCCCTCCATGCCCCTGTACCCACCTTCTGCTGCTCTCTGAGCCCATGTCCCCCTGTCCATGTTCCCTCTCTACCCCATCAGTGCCCCCGTCTACCTCCCTCCATCTCATCAATACCCCTTCATCCTGCGTCTCCCTGTCTGCCACCCACTGCCCCAGCCATGCCCCTGTGTCCCCCTATCCATGTCCCCCCGTCCTATCCACGCCCCTGTGTCCCCCATCCATGTCCCCCGTCCTATCCATGCCCCTGTGTCCCTCTGTCCATGTCCCCTGTCCTATCCATGCCCCTGTGTCCCTCTATCCATGTCCCCCGTCCTATCCATGCCCCTGTCACTCCCTGTCCATGTCCCCCTGTCCTATCCATGCTCTTGTTGCCCCCATATCCATGATTCTCTGCTTCTCTGCTCATGTCTCCCCCTCTGCCTAGTGCTCCCATGCCCACTTCATGCCCTCCCACTCCCTATCCAGTTCTCTCTCCCCTTCTGTGCCCATGCCCCTGCCACCCACTTTCTGTCTTCTCCACCAACTTGCATGAAAAAAAAAACCTCTTAGCAGCATGATGGGCTATACAGGTGTTTTCTCTGTGTGTAGATGGACAGAGCCTTCTGATCTCTCACAGGGGAAATTATTATTTATGCAGTTATTATCATGATAGCTGTTTTATAAATAATGTATCAAGCATCTGCCTGGAATAGGGCTTTCCTGTGCATTTGGGGTTTTATCCCATGTGTCTGTTTGTCCTTACTGCCCATATCTGAGTCCCTGTCAAGTTATCTAATAGCCTGATGCTGTCTCTGCTGCCTTTTCCCCCTTCCTGCCCCCACCTAGAGTCATGCACAGTCTTTCCTCATTGCTTTTAAATCGAAAGTCTCTGATCATTTCTCAGTATGTACTTGACCTGTCTTGTGCCTGTCCCCTCTTCTCCCAGTGCTTGCCGGCTATTCCACCTACTCCCCCCACTCAGTTTTGGCTTGTACTCTCTCTCACTGCCTGGCTTTCTTCCCCATTCTCTGTCTGCCTCCCTGTCACTCACTCCCTGTCCCTTTCCTGCCACTGACTTCCTGTCGCTCCTCTGCTCAACTGTGCAGTCCATCCCTGTCGCTGAAGGGGATTGCCTGCTTATGGGGTAATACCAAGGAGGAACTTACTCTGTAGACTGGCTCTCTGCCAGAGCTGAGAGGGGGAAGGTGAGACGGGTTGTTATGTATTCCCACTGGAGGAATGATCCTCCCCTCAAAAATATCCTCACCAATAACTTGTCCAACTGAGTGTGCTCATTGTGACTGTATGAGTGAAGCAGAAATCCAGAGCTGTAATTGCAGCGGGCACAACAGCAGGTCTGGCCTGTTATTTGGTGATTCATTTGTGAACCAGGGAAATTCTTTACTCATTCCCCACCTCCTCCAAACTATCAGTTCTTTGGCTATAAAAGGTCAGTATTCCCTTCTTCTCTAAATTTTCCTGTGGTTTGGATTCTCATTTGCAAAGTATACTGTACTAGGTGGTCACACACTTTGTAGCTTTTGTAGGCTGAGCTACTTGCATTCCTCCATTCCCTTCCACAGGTTTCCTGTGTGCTGCTTTCCCACCCCCCTCTATTTCAGGGATTCTCTGCAACCTCCTCTTGCCAGGGGCTCTGTGTGTGTCCCCATGCTCCCCCATTCTTCCTATGCCAGAGGTCCCCATGGTCCCTCTGCCCCCCATGACTGGGGCCCCCTTGTTCTCCAATGCCAGAAGCTCTGTGTCCCCCCTCATTGCCCCCTCAGCCACATGCCAGGAGCTCTGTCTGTCCCACCTCCCCTCAGACCATTGTTCCCCATTTTTCTCCACTATAGCAGGGGTTCTGTGGGCCCTCCAATTTCCATGGTCTTTATGTCCCCTTCCCCCATTCTGCCCTCCCATACTAAATGCTCCGTGTGCTCGTCCATGTGAGGAGCTCTGTGTGTTCCTTTATACTGCCCTTCCGCACACCATTATTATTTCTGTCTGGGAGGGAACGGAAAGTCATTCAGGGTGTCAACATGTTAAACTCTACTGGGAGGATGGACAGAGATGAGATGAGGGAGATAGTTTTGCTGGAAAGTGTTAATTGGTGTCATCAACTAGTTCTTGGATCTATAGACAATGACAGAGGTGGTTGAAGCAGCTGGGTCTCTTGACTAGCTGGAAGGAGCTCCATGTGCCTACCATTTCCTCCTTCCAGTTTTCTGATTTTCACCTGAAACAATAGGATTCTGCCCACTGATGCCTAGAACGTTCCCTGAAATTTTGGAATAGATCAGGTGCACCATTCAAAGTTATTGTAATAGATAGATGACAGAGAAATGCCACCAAGTTGAATGTCAGACCTCTCTTCGCTTGGCCAATTACAATGTGCTATTTGTCATAGTCCACACCTATAGGAATTTCTCCATTAAATCAGTCATACCTTATACGTGTTGTTGTAGCCATGTTGGTCCCAGGATATCAGCGAAAAAAGGTGGGTGAGGTAATATCTTTTATTGGACCAACTTCTGTTAGTGAAAGAGACAAGCTTTCGAGCTACAACAGCTACAACCTCACCCACTGTTTCTCTCTGATATGTTATGCAGTCATGTTACACCAGGGAGGAACCCCTGCCTTATTCAGAGCTATCATTTCACAGTAGGAGTTACACGCTTCAGATTAAATAAATAGAGTTTGTCTTTTAAAAAGATTTTATTGCAGAAACTGTTACAGGCTTCAATATTTGGAATTATATTTTTAAGGACAAGTCACTCTATTCACAGAATCCTGGAAGTTTAAGGTAGAAAAAGTCTTGGTTAGTCCATCTTCCAGCGAGTGCTGAACAGTTCCCAATTGTACGTTATTCTGTCCAATCTGACTGGTTTTTTGTCCCATGTTTGTACGGCATCTAGCACAATGAGGTCCTGCTCCATGACTGAGGCTCTTAGGTGCTACTGCAATATCAATAAATAATAATAATGGTAATAATTTGTTTTTAAACGTTCCAAGGTCTGGGGCTTCCACCACTTCTCTTAGGGAGACCACTCCACAAGCTACTAGATCTTACTGCCTAGATTTTTCCCTTTCTTTATTTCATCCCACTTCTTTATTTATTTGTGTTACAGTGGGCCTAAAAGCCGCAACCAGGGTCCAGTACTGTACAAATGTAGAACAGAACATAGTCCCTACCCTATAGAGTTTACAATCTAAAATCCATTACTCCTAGTTGTATCACCATATATTAGCTTAAATAATTCCTCTTCCACCATGGTGTTTACACTATTCAAATAGGTGTAGAATGTTATCATCCATCTCTGTAATTATGTCAGTTGTTTTTAGCTATTCGTCTTTCCTTGTAAATCATTTCCTGCCTGCCTGCTGATCATTTTGGCTGATCTTGTGAGCTCCTCACAATGTGTCAGTATCTTTCTGGCAATGTATTAATTGTAGCCAGTGACATACTCAGAAACACCCAGTCTCTCTCTTTTTCTCTCCCCAAAGAGAACTGATTAATGGAATACAGATCATGTATGAAAATATGTCTAATATGAAGGAAATTTTAGGTTGAGTAGCAGAAAAAGCTTCCCAACAGTTTGAATTTTCAGACTGTGAAAGTTGAGGGAGTGGATGTCCTATGGCTTGGTCACTTACAACTAGATAGGGATATCACTAACTTCGGTGAGCTGATTGGGGGCTGAGGGGAGGGCACATTTTTCATGGGACATAAGTGGGCTTGAAAGGATCTGTTTTTTATCGGTAAATGTCGATTTCACCTCACATGCACAAACTGACAAAAATATTTCAGTGGATGGTAATTGAAATGTACAGAGAGGCAAAGTAAGAAAAGCACTGCTTGAGAACTGAATAGAATTTGATTTAAGGATATTTACATTGTATATTTTGACATGTAATATTGAAAAAATTCATTTTAATAGTTCTAAAGCTTTATTTTTTTTTGAATGGCAGTGTCTACTGTCTTTTAATAATTATTGTCGGATGACCCATATTGTCTGACCCTCCCCATAATTTCCCATAGGTGTGAACATTTAAATCAATAAAAATAAATATCAATATTATCCGTCTAAATTATCAATGAAAATGGAATATGCCAAGCCTAGATATAAGACTTGAATGTTGCTTCCTAATTTAAAAAAATAAGTTTATGCTTGATCACTGGTACAGTGACTCATGCTGGGCTGATTATAGAATCCTCCCATTGTAGAGGAGCACAGATAATTTGTTTTCCATTGGCCATTGAAGAAATGTATGTGGGCTAGTGGGGGGAGTCCGGGTGTCTTTGCCAAATGACACTCCCTCCCTCAGGGAAGCGGAGTTTTGGGAGGAAAAGGTCACAATGGAGATATACAGGAGAGGTACCTGTTGCCTTGTGGCCGTTCTGTTGGATAAAGGTGAGGGGAATGTGTGCCATTGTATAACTCTTCATTACTTCATGGTAATTGTGTGATTATGGGAGTGGGAAACTTGGCTAGGAAGCTGAATTGCTTAGACTGTTTTTCTGATAACTTTCTATCAAAAAAAGGAGTGTTGTGTCAGATGCTAAGCTAGAAGATGTACCCATTGTGTCCTCACTGAAGGAAGGGGCAAAATCCATACAGCAGTACGGACCAACGTCCCACATCAAGGAAAGGACAGAACATGACTTGTGTTACCAGGAATTTTCTGAATCAATGGTACTTGCCCTTCAACTGAGCGGCAGAGCCATTCTGTCATCAGATGGGAGTCACAGCCTCCAGTCCTCACACTGCAGCAGGCGATGTGCTTCAATATGTGATGACCCAGCATCTTTATCCTCTCTCCCCTCCCACTTTTGGCTGCTGGGATGACAGTGCTCTTCCTCTCCCTGCATGCGGTTCCACCTCCAGCCTTCGCTGAAATGGGAAGGGGAGGTTAATAAATGAATCTCAGTTGCTCCCATACAGCTGGATCCTTTTGCTTAACACTACCTGCTCAGTCTGATGCTCACATACAAGGTAGCTTATTTATATTATAGTTACCTCCATGATGTTCTAGACACTGTCCACACATATAGTAAATATATAGTGTACTGCCCCAAAGAGCTCATAAACTAAGAAGAGGGAGGGGGAAGAGAGATAAAACCTACTATATCTGTGTGTGTGTAAATACTATCAACTATTTCCATGTTATCATCAGTTAGCATTCTGCTTATTCTACCTGGGATACAGAGAGAGTGAGAACATCAGACACATAGCTGCTAGGAGCTGAGGATCCCAATTCAAGCCCTCAATCTGGTAATGGGCATCTAGAATGTTGGCTTGTAAGTTTTCCTTCTTTCAACAGAGAAGTAAAACAGTGAAAATATGAATAATTCATTAGACAATTAAAGTTCTCTGTTCCCCAGGGGTCCCAAGCATTGTTATATAAATGAAATAGGTACCCTTGGTTTACAGCTGAGTGTCACCTCATTAGTGTTTCAGGATTTAGAACAGCAAAGGAATGTTGAGTGGCTTTGACACTCAGATCAGGTATGAGACAACATGATTATACCATCAGATGTGACCCAAATGTTTCAGTGCCTACAAGCCAAGGGACTGGATGGTGATGGGATTGTGGTAATGTGTTATAGAGCCCTTTTCTCTAGGTGCTGGTTCAGATCTACCGAGGACTGTTCAGGGGCCTATGTGTAATCAGTTGATAAGTTTTAGTTTGTGCCCTAGTACACCAAGTGTTCACATGAAACCTGCTTCCACAACAGGTGCTAACTGGATCCTTGTTTGGCAGTATTAACAGAGAGGCCAAGGACTGAGAACACTGAGGAGTAAATCTCTCCACCTAGAGGTGATCCTTCCAGATCATGGTTGAGGCACATTAATGAGGCAAAGTGGGGAAGCTTGTTCTGCTGCTGCCTGCACTTTACCTGCTCTGTAAACAGAGGACTTCACTCTCCAGGCCAGGACAGAATTTCTGATAGAGCATGTTGACATCTATGAAATAGGATATCATACAGGTATTACATTGATATTTATAGGGGGTGATTTCCTTATGTGGCATGTAATCTCCCCCTAATGACATCTCTCTTCTTGTTGGAATTGACTATCATGAGAGTTCTGAATATAAAACTACAAGGCTTGTGAGGTGACTCCAAGCCTAAACTGAGAATATTCAACCCTCTGAGATTCCAAGACATGTTGGGAGAAGTCATTCAAGTTAAAAAGCAGAGCAGCTTTACAATTAGTGACTACCGTGGAAATGTCATTTATGTTTCATTGCCCAGACCAGATCTCCCTCCTGATGTCAGAATGCGCTGCCACCCAAATGTCCATTGGTTGAAAGGAATTAGTTGTTTTTTTTGTAATAATAGAACATCCCATTGTATATTTCTTAAGTCTGCATTGTGCAAAGAGCAGCACAAGCTGGTGGCATTAGCAATGGAAGGGTGCTTTGGTACACAGCCATACAGAATGCTGATTTGCTTACATGAAGATAGCAGGCTGTCTTGTAAGCCTGGTTTTTCATGCTGCTGTCATGGTGTTTAGAAATCAAGGGCATGGTAATAAGGTTTTAGTGTTTTTAACAAATACATGGCACTGCAGCAACTACATTTTTAACTAAACTTTCTTGAGTTTAAAACACAGCTCGGTAGCTTAATTTAAAGACCAAGGGAAGCAGCTTTGTGGTATGTGCCCTTTTGCTCGCACAGTGTCCCATAGAAGCCACCAGGGCTCAACCTGGGCACAGGGATCCACATATGTGAAGCATCTCACAAGACTGGGGCCTGTGAGATTATGGGAGCATTTTTCTGGGGAAAGCAAAGCCAAGCAAACACTGTAGGAATACAACAGCAAGAGGGTTCGGATGCACTTTAAAACAGAAGTTTCAGTGCAGTAGTTTGACAATTGTTATATTTAGGCCAGTGGACCGGTGGAAGGATGTGTTTTAAATTAATGCTGATATTTAATGACAGTTTGTAGTGTAGTGTGCACTTAAACTTATTCTTTTACATTTGCATTTAAGACTACGGTACATGCACGTTTACCTACTTTCACTGGTTTGATTTGCTGTATTTCAGCTGGATTTGTAACATATTTTTTTTCCTTGGTATTGATTCCTGCAGTTGATAACTTAGTCATTGGGGGAAGGAGAGAGTCCTGATTGGTAATGCAAAATTGCAGCATGTTGTTGCTACCCCTGCAACAAACAAATTTCCGCTCTACTACATCATGCCTCAGTTGGCTCTGCTGTAAAATTAGGTTGAAGCAGGAGCCTCTGCCACTGAAAACCCATTGCTGTATCTGAGTTGACCTATCTGGAGCAGATAAATTCTTAACAAAAATAGATCTCAATAGCTTCAGTGTTCTGCAATCTGCTTCTTTGTGAGCTAGGGAGTATCTCAAAGTAAGGTTTTGGCAAACTGGATTGTGAATCTCATTTCCAGTAAGAAATGCAAAGGCATCTAATAAATTCTGTGGTATTCCAAGAACAAGGCTTCAAAGGTAAAGGATCTATGTACTGTGTTAAACCCCAGGTCCTGCAATTTGTACACATGCAAAACTCCCAGTGACTGCAAAGGGAGATTTGCATCAACAGGACTGAAGGCTCTGACCCTAAGTACACCTCTACCCTGATATAACGCGACCCGATATAACACAAATTCGGATATAACGTGGTAAAGCAGCGCTCCCGGGGGGGGGGGGGGGGCTGCGCACTCTGGTGGATCAAAGCAAGTTCGATATAACGCGGTTTCACCTATAATGCGGGAAGATTTTTTTGGCTCCAGAGGACAGCGTTATATCGGGGTAGAGGTGTAGTTCAATATTATAAATGGACAAAGGGGAGAGAGACAACATTGCAAGCCTGCCTAGCTGGGGTAAGACTGTGAGGTTGTTCTCTTCTGTTCAGTAACTAGAAAATACTGAATCTGTAAGTACTTGAGCTTCATTGCCTGGTTCTGCAAAGAACTGTGTTAGGTGTTTTGCTAATTTTGGAGTGGCCTGATTTGACTTTGACACTCCTTCCTGACTAAGCACCCACAGATATGGAAATGGAAATTGTGAACTCATTTCTCAATTTTGATGGGCGGCAATTGACACTTCTCCCTCTGAAAGGCCAATTAATCTGCTTCTTGTTGTGTTTTGATAATGTGTGTTCTCTGTTTTTTTGTTTTTTTTTTACTAAAGATAAAGCCACCAACCCATCTAACAGGCAAGAAGACTGGGAGTACATCATTGGGTTCTGTGACCAGATCAACAAAGAACTTGAAGGGTGTGTGTCCAAGTCCGTCAGACTTAGTATTGTATTTTAACATTCTCAATTGAAACAAAATTGTATGTCCAGGTGCTGATGTTTTATATTTGTAAAGTATGCTGATATTACAAGGAAAACATGAACATAAAGGAAGCAGGGTAATGTGGAAGCATATAGCAAAGCTCTTCCTCTTTTCTTTGAAAAGCAGCATGATCTGAGCGCAGGATTGGGTGCCAGGAAAACATGAGTTCTAAACCTGCCTCTGACACTGACTGCTTCTCTGGCCTTTTGGAATCTTTCCTAACCTCTCTGCCTCAATTTCTCAATCTGTAAAATGGGGATAATAATCCTTATAATTTATTTTCATAGACTATTTCATAGAATCGTAGGACTGGAAGGGACCTCAAGAGTTGTTCTAGTCCAGTCCCCTGCACTCAAGGCAAGACTAAGTATTTATCTAGACCCTCCCTGACAGGTGCGTGTCTAACCTGCTCTTAACCTCCAAAGATAGTCTCCACAACCTCCCAAGACAATTTATTCCAGTGTTTAACTACCATGATAGTTAGGAAGTTTTTCCTAATGTCCAACCTACACCTCCCTTGCTGCAATTTGTATATATTGAGTTATCGCCATTCTGACTAAGCCATTCACAAGTTGATATAAGGCTTTACATCTTTAAAAAACTTTATAAACAATAACTAACGAACCCTCATGAGTCATGGCACTCCTGCAAAGTAGGGAAGTATTCTACTGCAGAAGAAGCAAAATGAGGCACAGAGAAGGTTCAAGGCCACACCATGAAACATTCAATGAAGCAGGATTAGATCTCAGGAATTCCTGGTTACCAGTCCTGTGAACAGCCCATATGCACTAGACCATATTCCCTTTTTAAATGTGTAAACACCCCAGTTTACATAGATGCTGTGAAGATTATTTTGTTAAAGTGCTTTGAAGATGTCAAGCTATAGAAGGGCAAAGTGACATTTCCTTTTAATTTTGTGATACCCTACTTGTCAAATCAGAAGATTTTGTGAAAGCCTAGAAAGTCCTAAAATCCCTGTGTCTGTTTTATATTTATTTATATATATTTATATTTATTTATAATGTAGCACCTTGGTTTGTTTCAGTCCACAGATAGCTGTGAGACTACTGGCTCATAAAATCCAGTCACCTCAGGAATGGGAGGCAGTCCAGGCCTTGACAGTAGGTAGTCCTTACCTCCTCTCTCAAAGCCCAGAGCCTAGCTGGGCTCTTCAGTGTGGAATTTAAGGGGGGGCGATCCCTACTGTTCAGTGGGGTTATCTAGTACCATCATTCCCATGCTCACTGAAACTGACACAATCAACTCCTTAATTCTCCTTCTCTGCAAGGGGGTGAAGACTGAGAAAGAAGGATACTTGACTCATGTAACTGAAGCATGGAGTTAGTTTACTAATTGCACTGGAGCCAGAAAATCTCAGTTTCACTCTAGATCCTTTTGTTTGTTACCTTCAGGGAGGTTTTTTCCCCCCCACCGCTGCCACTTCCCAGGAGATGGCTCCTCAGCGTGCTCTGTTGAGATTGGGGAAGCTGCCTGTTTCGATAACTTCACAGTCAAAGAAGTGGGGTTCAAGCCTTGTGTCCTTGGGCGGAAGTTCCTCCATCTCAATGAAATGTGACCCTTACCTGTCACCTGTTCTAGTTGGGGCCTCCCTTAGAGGAAAGCAGCTGTGTTATTTCTCTGGGTTTGGGGTGTGTTGATATCACCACCTGTTTCTGTTGCTTGAACACAGGTGCTGGAAGCTTGTATGAAGAACTGTGGGAGAAGATTTCATAATGAAGTAGGGAAGTTTCGGTTTTTAAACGAGTTAATAAAAGTTGTGTCTCCAAAGGTCAGTCTTTAAGCTATTTTCTATACCTCTGTGTAACAGTCTGGCCTTTCTAAAACCACAAGTGAATTAGTCTGTAGTTTTTGTTTGCTGGGTGTTTTGCACTCTGATTACTAGTTCTCTCAGCAAGCAGCAGTTGTTTTCCCATTGCTTGTGCAATACTTAGCATTGCTCATTTCCTTAATGTGGTGCAAGGACTTTTAGACCTTGTGTTACTCATTTTGTTTAAACATGATCATCAGCAGGGAGGAATTGTGATTCAGTGGTTAGAGCAAGGGACTAGGAGTTGGCACTCCTGGATTTGGTTCCTGGGTCTTCTACTGACTTGCTGTGTTGTCTTAGGCAAGTCGCTTAATCTCTCTGTGCATCAGTGTGGCAGGCAGATAATACTTATGTACCTTATAGGGATGTTATGGGGTTTGATTCATGTTTGGAAAGCATTTTGAGATTCTTTGGTGAAAGATGATGTCAGTGCAAGGTATTATCATCACCATCATTTTCTTAAGACAAAAGCAACTGGAGACTAACAGGAGGTTTGATCCTTCTTCCATTGAAGTCACTGGCAAAGCACCTACTGATTTCACTGGGAGCAGGATTGGGCCCAGAGCATCCCATTTAACCGTGGTATAACTCCAAACTGAATTTGGCTCATGTTGTCTCAAGCAGATGGAGATAAGATGATGTTTTATCATGAAACACAATGTAAATGTTACTTTAAAGAGGTGGGGAAGTTTTTGTCTTGGTGAACTGCATCTTGTATCAGTGTAGTTAATGATGAGTGCTCCTGGCCATCTGTGTTATAAGACTGTATCCCAAATCAGCACAGACAGGATATACAGGCTATTCATACTCCCATCTAATGTGAAAACAGACTTTAATGAGCACCCAATGAATTCCCATATTGAGTGTTGGTTTATTTCTTTCTTTATTTTTTTTACAAAGAAAAGAGAGCGAGAGATTGACATGTTTTTCTTTCTCCCCATCCCACCCCCAGTACCTGGGAGACAGAGTCTCAGAGAAGGTGAAAACCAAAGTTATTGAGTTGCTGTACAGCTGGACAGTTGCACTGCCAGAGGAATCCAAAATCAAAGATGCCTACTACATGCTGAAGAGACAAGGTGGGAAGCAGCTTCTCATTCTTGCACCCTACATGTTTAAGCAGGAATGTCACAAAGAGGGGACACTCAAGAAGGCAGCCTCTATCTGGGGGCAGGACTTGTTCAATCAGATGGTAGAAAAGACCTTGTCTACATGAGAATTTTACTGTGGTTTAACTTAAATTGGTTTTTAAGCTGATTTAGTTAGTGCAAACCCCTGTGTAGACACTTTTATTTTAGTTTGAGTGGCTTATCTTGATTTAGCTTAAGCTGATTCCTAATCAATTTAAACTAAACAAGCCTGGTTTAAACCAAAATGAGAGCATCTGCACAGCCTCATGCACCAGCATAACTAAATTGCTTTAAAATTGCACTTTAAACTGGTGCAACTTTTTCACATAGGCAAGGCCTAAAGTGCTCAGAAGAGACGCTCATAGCTTCAGCACAAAGAGTCTGCCTTCAGAAGCCTCTATGAGTATAATGCAAAGTTAAGGATTTTGTGGTGGGGCCTGGCCATGAAACTTGATCCTTTCTCCAACTATTGGCTAAGAGTCTGTGGATACCACATTCTGCATTATTGTTCTCCGCTTGTCTGCTCTGCCTCCCATGCTGAAAATATACATGGCTTTGGGTTTGCACAAAGCAGGATTACATGGGACCTTACATTGGGGTTCCCAGGCCAATGTGAAAGGAGAGAGACCCAGAGTGGAGAGCTATTGATTATACCTGTCGGGTACAGAAACTGTAAGGATGTGGCAAACTAACCCTTGGAGAGTTGGCCTTTCCCTAAGGAAAACATCCCTCAGTTCACCAGATAACATGCACAGGGATTTTGCTGCTGTATTAATCCTCACTGAAATATCCTTCCATCCCAGTGTTCAAAGAGCTGGGCTGCATGTTCCCTCTGAACCCAGTATGCGAACAGCAGCGCTGCACCCTCTCTGTGCTGCCTGTATGCAGATAGTAGCACTGTCCTGAGTGACTGCAGGTACAAACCTACTTTGTTTTCTCTTCTCTCAGGTATTGTTATGTGTGACCCTGTAATTCCAGTGGATAGAACCCTGATCCCCTCTCCACCACCTCGCCCCAAAAACCCTGTGTTTGATGATGAGGAGAAATCCAAGGTAAAGTGAAGGCTGGAATCTTAATACCCACCAACAAAACAAAACAACTTTAAGTAAAAGGAAGTGCTCTGACTCAGCTCTAATCTGCTGGTATGTGGGCCTGATTTCACTCGTACTGTGGGTTTGATTCTTACCACCTGGAGACTCAGAGTTGAAATCCTGAGTGAGAGACCATCTCAGTGTTGTCACTATCTGGCCATTTCTAGTTAAGTCGCTCTCCAACTGCTGTAATGGAGGAGAGGAAAAGCTTTTCACCTTTCTGCACCGGGAGGAACTCTTGTCTAGTATCAGAAAGTCTCCAAGATCCCAGTGTGCTTGTGCTGTATGTGAATGAAAATCTGGCAATTTAACAAAAAAAAAAATAGCAAATCCATGAATGACTCCTACGGAAGTTACTGTTGCTGAAAAAGCAAAGTAAGCTGCTTTGACCTAAGTCTGCTTTCTCTGAACTCTCCACTTCCCTTTCTCCAGTGCAGCAACCATTGGATACATGATCTTTCTGCCTCCCTTTAATAAGAGACTACTTTTTCCTAAAAAGTTCTCTTCTCTTCTTACAGCTTTTAGCCAAACTGTTAAAAAGCAAAAACCCAGATGACTTACAAGAGGCAAACAAGCTTATTAAATCAATGGTAAAAGAGGTAAGAAAAAGCAATAGAATTATTTAAGAAACCCCTGTAGGAATTATCATTATCAGGGGCTTGCTTTGTCATTTGTAAACTTTTTAACACTAGCTAGTACATAGCTTTAGTGACTCGTGAATGGCAGAATCGCTGGATTTGTTCTTTCACTCTCCATTAGTATTGCACTAGTTCAACTATTTAAACCGGCCTGCTCATCTGTGCTTGAAGCTTTAGGGACTGAATGACTCAAGGGAATTAGCAATGAGGTCTAGAACCTTTCACCTTTAGGGTTGCCAGTTCACATCCAGTTCGTAGTAACTGAAAGTTGATATCATCCAGTGGCTGTTGGGTGGGCTGTGTGAAATGAATTTGTTGGTGAGTCTCACTCTGGGTCCCAGTTAACAGGTGTTTGCATCACAAAACCTCTATAGTTGGTTCCCTAGTTGGAAGATATAGCAGAAAGGGCAAGGATCAAATGGACCATGGGGAATGAACTACCTTCTCACCCCTCAAGGGGGCACTCTGCATCAGGGATTGTTGAGGGAGAAGCTTGAAGTGCTGCTGTCTTTGTAGGATCTGATCTGTGGATATAGAGGACTGTCTCCAGGGTTGTCAATCTGGCACTTATAGCAAGTTGTCTACATGCACATATATATCCCACCCTACCTATTAATGAAATTGTGATGTGTCCATCCACTCCAGTATCCAGGTGTCATGGGGTTCAAGTGACCCAGTGTTGTTCTGGCAAGGAGAAATACAGTTTCTAATTTGGAGAGAATACAAGTCACTGGAATCTCTTTTCTATATAAATTAGCCCTGCCCGCATGCAACTCTAGGCATCACATTGGAGGGGGTCTCCCTTATCTTTGGTGGAGAGCATGGATGCCTAATTAGAATGGGTTAGAAATTTTTGGACGGAATGTTTTTGGAATGGAAAATGCCAGTTTGTTGAAAGTGAATCCTTTTGCGGAAACGTGTTGATTTCAACAAAATTTTATTTAGGGAAAAAACAGAACGGAGCATTCCAATATTCCAATTCTAACTCTTCAGAACAGAATGGTTTGATTTTCTATTTTGAAATGCCTTTTTGTTTAATTTTTAAAATGTTTTATATTGTGTAATATAACATTTTAAAAAGTCAAAATTAGATTGGGCAACAAAATGGCAAATGAAATTTAATGTGGATAAATGTAAAGTAATGCACATTGGAAAAAATAACCCCAACTATACATACAACATGATGGGGGCTAATTTAGCTACAACGAGTCAGGAAAAAGATCTTGGCGTCATTGTGGATAGTTCTCTAAAGATGTCCACGCAGTGTGCAGAGGCGGTCAAAAAAGCAAACAGGATGTTAGGAATCATTAAAAAGGGGATAGAGAATAAGACAGAGAATATATTATTGCCCTTATATAAATCCATGGTACGCCCACATCTCGAATACTGTGTACAGATGTGGTCTCCTCACCTCAAAAAGGATATTCTAGCACTAGAAAAGGTTCAGAAAAGGGCAACTAAAATGATTAGGGGTTTAGAGAGGGTCCCATACGAGGAGAGATTAGAGAGGCTGGGACTCTTCGGCTTGGAAAAGAGAAGACTAAGGGGGGACATGATAGAGGTATATAAAATCATGAGTGATGTTGAGAAAGTGGATAAGGAAAAGTTATTTACTTATTCCCATAATACAAGAACTAGGGGTCACCAAATGAAATTAATAGGCAGCAGGTTTAAAACAAATAAAAGGAAGTTCTTCTTCACGCAGCGCACAGTCAACTTGTGGAACTCCTTACCTGAGGAGGTTGTGAAGGCTAGGACTATAACAATGTTTAAAGGGGGACTGGATAAATTCATGGTGGCTAAGTCCATAAATGGCTATTAGCCAGGATGGGTAAGAATGGTGTCCCTAGCCTCTGTTCGTCAGAGGATGGAGATGGATGGCAGGAGAGAGATCACTTGATCATTGCCTGTTAGGTTCACTCCCTTTGGGGCACCTGGCATTGGCCACTGTCGGTAGACAGATACTGGGCTAGATGGACCTTTGGTCTGACCTGGTACGGCTTTTCTTATGTTCTTATGTTCTTATGTAGAACAAAACATTTCAATTTTATTGGAACACAACATTTCAGTTCACCCAAAACAATTTTGTTTTTAAATTTCTTTCACAAGAAGTTTTGAACTTTTTTGGTTTTGTTCTGTGTCAGAATGGAAGGGTTTTTTTGAAATTGCAGAATTTCCAGCAAAATAGAAAATCTAGTTCCTGCCCAGCTCTATTTAAAAAACGCATCAGCATTTCATCTGATGCAACTCACAGCTGAGCTCCTGCTGTTGAGATCTTGTGGGAAGACTCACTCTTCTCTTTTTCTTTTAAACCTTGAAGGATGAGGCTCGGATCCAGAAGGTGACAAAACGCATGCACACGCTAGAGGAAGTGAATAACAACGTGAAGCTGCTGAATGAGATGCTGGTTCACTACAGCAAAGAGGACTCGTCAGAGGCTGATAAGGAGCTCATGAAGGTGAGTACAAGCTCATCCCTCTGCATAGGAGTCCTTCAGCATTTCCTTCTTCCAGACTTTATGGAGCTTTACCTTTGCACAAAGTTGCAAATATGCAGAACAAAGTGATCAGTGATATAAAGAGCAGCGATCAGAGCTGAGAGCAATCTATGGGAACGATCAGCTGGAGGTGATAATACTATGCACTTAACACTTTTCAGCTGAAGGACTCAAAGTTCCTTGTAAAGAAGCAGGCACTATCTCTATTTACAGGTGGTGAAAGTGAGCGCACCAGGAATGCACGACTTGCTGAGATCACACAGTGTGTCAGTGGCAGAATCAGGAAGCCACATTTTCTGATTCCCAGTGCCACTGGCCATGCTGCTTGTGGTGGAAATAGTCATCCCCCAAAGCACCATATTCAAATAAACTTAAAATCTTTGATCCAAACAACAAAGGTTTCCTTCCCTTCAGGGGAAGAGCTTGTAGACACTGTATTTAATGGAGAGAGCACCAAGAAAATAATAACCAAAAGGGACCATAAAGATTGGTTTAATTTCTATAATAGACACAGATTTTTAACCCACCAGGGGTTCTCCGTGGCTGTACATGCACATTTCACTCTATAATATAAAAAATAAAAACGATACATACATGAGCACCTGAGGTGATGATAAAATAAAAACACAACTAATTCAGAAACTTGCCCTTCCTTGAACCCATCTCCACCAGAGTAGAAGTAGTGACCTGTGTGCTCATGGGCCACTCCCTGGACTGAAGACAGGAATTTTGGTTATGGCACTGGACTGGGACTAAGGAGATGTGGATTCAGTTCCCAGCTCTGACTTTGAGCAAGTCACGTGGTTTCCTTGTGCCCAGTTCCCCATCTGTAAAATGGGGATGACGATACTTCCGTTCTCCCAATTAGATCGGAGGCTCTTTGGGGCAGGGAGTGTACAGCACCTAGCACAATGGGACCCCATCCTCATTTGGGGTCGTAAGGAGCTACTGTAGCAGAGATGATGATAAAAATAGTCCAGCATATGGAGTAAAAAGAGAATTAAGCATAAATGGCGATAGCATGGAGGACTGATGGTATCAGTGGCAGGCTGTGACATTTGTAGTAAGACATGCAACAACTCACTTGCATGCCTTACGTGCTCCAAAATGGTGTCCTCCATGCGGCATGACCTTCCAAATACAGCAAGATTTACAAAATGGCATCCCCCTTGGGGGCTGGACAGAATAGTCCTGCGGGCCGCCAGTTGGACAACGCACAGCCAGTTGGGCATGTGTAGTGTGTGCCTTGTGTACATAGCATACCATTGGCTGATATTCATCTTTATTATACTGAGAATGTAGATCGGACTTGGTCTCCTTATGCTGATAAAAAGGTGAATAACTCCCTGTAGAGCTGGGAAAGGGGAATTTGGACACCCAGTTGGACCAGCACTCGCATCAAGAAAAGACTCTGGGTCTCCCTTCATACTGGAACTTCCATGCAGATGAATCATTTCATGCTGACTGCAAGAGCAGGGTTTGTTGCTGTCGATGGCTTTTGGCTGATAAGACCCTTTCTCCTGATCTCTCTTCCCAGGAGCTCTATGAAAGGTGTGAAACCAAAAGACGGATGTTATTCAAACTGGCCAGCGAAACAGAGGATAACGACAGCAGTTTGGGTAAAACAACCATCTCCCCTTTTTGGTGGGGAGGGTATGTGGCTTAAGAAGGAGATTGCAGCCAGGCTGGTGTGGCCAGTAGCTGTGCAGGGATACAGCAAGAGGACTATTAATGTTACGTTACTTCTTTCTGTGCCTCCATGGATGTGTCCGGCCTCTAACAGGCGGATAAAAACCCAAGGCCCTTAAAGCTTATGATCTAAATTAGAGCAGGGCCCTGGCAGTAAGAATTAATAGGGAGGGAGGCTGTGTGGGAAACGATCTCGGTGAACACAAGGTAGGGGCATACGGCTCTCAGAGGAGGGGAGATGTCCCTATGGGAGCTAATCACTGAGTTGTTATTATTTATTATGGCAGTGCCTCAGGGCCAGTTGAGAATGGGGCCCCGTTGTGTGAGACGCTGCACAGACAGTCCCTGCCCTGAAGAACTTGCAGTCTAAATAATGGGTTGTTGTTGATGATGATTATTGAGCGTCCAAAGCAGTAGAGAGAGCCAAGTGACTGAAATCTCTACTGGAGTTTTTGCCTCTCTCCCACATCTAGGGGATATTCTGCAGGCCAGTGACAATTTATCCCGGGTAATAAATTCCTATAAAAAAATAATCGAGGGTCAAGTCATCAATGGTGAAGTGGATATTCCGACACTGTCTGCAACAGAAGGTGAGTAGCCATCTGTTCTGTTCAGTTTTGAATCCTGTCATTTTGAATTTCCTCTTGTGAAGGGTGTCCAAATAATTGCAGTAAAGGACAGTATTATCAGCTGTTTGGGCTAAAACCTGTCGAGGTAGGAATGACAAATCATCTCCCAAACAGCAGCCATTGATGGACACACGGATGAGTTTATAATTCTGGCCACCAGTGACAATGCTTTGACTTGGGAGTCTCTGCCATTTCCATGGCTGGCTTTTTAATAATGAAACCTTATGACTTGTGACGTTCTGACTAAGCAAACCTGCATCTGAGCTGAGCTTTCCTGTCTGGATTACTAACAGCTGATGTGGAATGCAACATTTTAGTTAGATTATTCAACCATCCTGGCCCCACCTGAACGGTTAAATACCAGCAGGGGAGAAGTTAACATACATTTAATGTTTATCTTGTTTTCTGTGCTTAAATGTAAGGATGGGAGCATTATCTAAGGGATTAGCAGGAGCCTGCGAGTCAAGGGATGTGGGTTCTGTTTCTGGCTCTGCCAGCAACTCAGTGTGTGAATTTAGGCAAGTCCCTTAGCATCCACTATCTGCCTCAGTTTCCCCATCTGGAAAATGGGACTAACACTACCCACTTCTCTGGGGTGCCATGAGGCATGATTATTGTTTGGAAAACACTTTTAAGATTCTTGGATGAAAAACATGAGGTAAATGATCGTTGTACAGAATGGTGTCCCTTGTCATAGGGAAGAGCCAGAATTTGGTTGTGATGAACTTGAAGGGGACTCTGGACACAGAGAAAGCCTGTAGTTCTCTTTGGCTCGCTAGTAACGCCTTGACTGACTGCAACCTGTGCTGCCTGTTGTCACCCCACTGGGTCTCCCAAGTTCTAGCCAGAGTTATGCAGGCATGGAAAGTATTGCCAACTACACTACACATAGTACATGCAGTGGAGAGAGCAGTGGCTGGATTGGGCTCCTCTTTTTATACAGAAGTTTCCTAACTATACCGTGTCCAGCTCAATAGCAGTTTAACAGCAAATACTCCAGTGGAAAGCATCTAGGTTTCCTCTCTTCTGAAGAGTCAGAAATTCTGATTAAAAGAGAAACCCCCTTACCCAAAGCATCATCTGTGGTAACTTGGCCCTGGATATTGTCTTCACATTGTTCAGAGCCTTTGCTCCAGCTGACTGCAGTCCCTCTTATAACTTTTCTCCCCATCTCTGCAGGGAGCGATCCCACCAGTAATCTCAGTGCGCTCATTGACCTCGCTGGCATGGACGTCTCCAGCACCCCACCACCGCCAATGCCACCTGCAACACTAACGCCAGCCCCAGCGCTAGTGCCGACACAAGCTTCATCAGAAATCCCCATCCTCCCACCTCCTCCCCAAAAGTTTGGTCACTCACGGAGCCGGTCCTCCAGCCAAGTAGAAGCTCCTCTGACTCATCAGAGCAGCACGGCCAATTCCCTCTTCTTGCTGGATGAGGAGCTGCTGTGTTTAGGTAAGAGGCTGGTGTGGCTAGGGTGTGTTCTGGGGAAAGGGTTTTATCATGGAGCTTGGTTCTAGAGCTGGGCAGCAGAGAACAGTGTATTAGTACTAGCCATAGATTGCCAATTCTGTGGTTTATTATTCTGGTTTGTTTTGGATGTCGTCATCCAATGGACACCTAAGAAGCTCCCTCCACTGAGTGGCCCTGCGAATGGGAATTTGGCAGTAGGCTAGAGTTAAAACCTCTGGAGGCTCCCTCCTGAAATCAGGGGTAGGTCACAAATGCAGTGAGTTTGCTGTAATCCCAGTCTAATCCCTACGGATGCTTGTCCACATCAGAAAACCACCACCACACTTCGTTACAAGTTTCAGGACTGAAATAGCAGTGGGTGCTGTGGTTAGGAGAAAGTGCATTAGGAAATCTGCCTACGGCAGCCTGCACAGTACATGCCTTTGGGACTCTGTTACTGAATAACAGGGGATGCTACAGGTCAGGAACGAGGAACATTGGAAGTGCTGCATGGAGAAGCTTGCCTGCGTGTGCAGGACATGCCTGCATGAGATCTATGACCCTGTGGCTGATCATTGACATGGAACGTGCATGTCTCTTTCATCAAGCTTTCAAACTGTTACAGAGTTGAACTGAGTAGTTTTACCACAGTGGTCAAACACCCTATAGTAGGTAGGAGGGGGTTAGGAAAACTAGCCATCTAGCTCCCCTTCTTATTTCCTCTTGACTTTAATGTTGAGAATTTTTGCAATTTTACTCCAGTTTCTATATCTTTTCTTCTGCATTCAGGCTTGAATGACCCAGCCCCCAGTGCAGTGAAAGAGTCGACTGAAAACAACCAGTGGAATATGTTCCAGGTATGAAGAGAGGGATTTATTGAAAGAGAGACTGTCGTTGCGGGAGGTCTCTGAGCACTCTCGATGTTGCAATGGTGGTGCTTTTGCCATATCCTGGGGGAGTGCTCACATGCAGGCCAGAGACAATAACTGTTCCAGACGTGAAGTCCTGTGTCTTGCCTCTGGCCTTGTGTAACTGGGATATCTGAACCAGTACAGAGAAGATATCTCTGCTTTCACTTTCCTTCTTTGTATGTGCTGCTTTTTGGTGTGTATCTCAACAAAGCTTGATACCAAAGCTACCCTCTCACATGGGGAGGATGTCAGTAAGTCTAGGCTGAATAGAAACACAAGGGATGCACCCAGTTTGCAAGGGAATAGTTGTATTCTGGACTGAATACACTCGGAGGCCAAAGGCAGAGTCCATCGTCCCAGGAGACTGGGACTGCTGAATGAAGAGGTAGCACCTTTCAGTTGTTGCTACACTGAAATGTACTGTCCATCTTCTCTCCCCTCTGCTCTGGCTATTTACTCCTGAGGGCATTCTGCGCCAAAAAATTTAAAATTCTGCGCCAAAAAAATAAAAATTCTGCATACAGTATTTTAAAATTCTGCAAAATTCTGCAAATTTTATTTGTCAAATAAATGTGGAGGCTCCAGCGTGGCATTGGGGAGCACAGGCCATTGGCTGCACAGAGGTGGGAGATCACTGTGCAGCTCTGGCTTCCCCTCTCCCCCCCACCGCTGGGACATGGACTCAGTGGTGAGGCTGCACTCAACCCTGACACAGCGCAAGGACCGGGCCTGCCACAGAAACACCCCAGGGCCCTGTCCCTCTGTGCCAGGTGCACCAAGTGTGCGCAGGCAGGCTCAGCAAGGCAGGATCCAAGTGTGGAGGGGCTTAGTGTGGGGGGATCCAGGTGCGGTTTGAGAGGATTCTGTGTGGGGCAATCTGGGTGTGGGTGGCTCAGTGGAGGATCTGGGTGCGGGGGGGATCTGGATGCNGGGGGGGGGGGGGGGGGGGGGGGGGGGGGGGGGGGGGGGGGGGGGGGGGGGGGGGGGGAGAGTCCAGGTGCAGCTGGTTGGGGCTCGGTAGAGTGGGGATCCGGGTTGTGGTGGTCCAGGTGCAGGGGGAGTGGGGCTTGTCGGGGGGGTCCTGGGGGCAGGGGGTGGTGAGGAGCGATGGGTGCTGGAAGCACGGGGTAGGGGGTGGAGGGGGAGTTTGCAGAGCTTCCTACAGCTGGGGGAGAAATATGGGGGTGGGTCTGACACGTTCCCAGATGCTGTGCAGGGGAAGAGGAAGTCCCGTCCTTTCCAGCCCAACCAGGACTAGCAGCTGAGCCCGGCGCAGGGTAGGAGCCACCAGCCGGGTCTTCCCCAGTCCCACCCCCTGCCCAATGTGATTTACCTCTCTGCTGGCTGCCCTGGGCACCCAAAACATACTGCTGGGGAAGGTCGCATGACCGCTCTTGTGGCTTCCCTTTGTTTCCCTGTCAGAAAGTCATTTTTCTGCGTGGAAGCAAATAAATCTGCGGGGGACATCATTTCTGCACATGTGCAGTGGCACAGAATTCCCCCAGGAGTAGGCTATTGTAAGTTTCTCTGCTCTGTTAGGATACTGCCCTTAGGAATTCCCATCCAAATGCCCATAATAAACATGGCCACCTCAACTTCTGCCTCCCCACCTAGCTCCTGTCCACTAGTAGTATCCAGTCCAGCACAGCACCATATGCTATCAAGTAAACTACAGATTGGATGTAGTCCAACAGATGCAACATACTCTCCTGCTTGCCATTAGCTTCCTCCCCCTCATGTCCTAATGGGTGAGGCTTATCTCAATGAGTTACAGTGCTATCTAAGGCATGGCAGGAATTAATAGCATGTACCTGTCCCCTCTGTTGCAGAATGACCAGATGGACCTGGACTTCTTTAGTCCGAACCTGGTGACTGTCGCCTGCAATACTGCAGTGAACCCTCTTCTTCATCACACATCACAGTCTGTGTGTGGAACATCAGCACCTCTGCCTTCCACTTTCACAGCCTCTCAGACTGTTTCTAATATCCCTGCACCTAATACAGCCCCGTTCTTGTTCTCTGCTGGACCAGCAGCCCCTCCGGGCCCGCCGAAGGCTATGCCAGCTACCCCCCGGTACCTCAGTTCAGCCATGGGAGGCAATGCTTTGCATAATATGGATGCACTGGGACTTCTTCTTGAAGAGGCCAAAGGGTAATAGTCCTGGATTTTGCTTTCTCTCTCCCGTTTGAAAGTTACCCTTGCTACAGCTATCAGGTTTGCAATAAGGATGTCCTGTTTCTCGCTCTAGTTTGATGGAAGTTTACTGTTGGATAGTGATGGTCTTAGATTTATTTAGCATCTCTCCTCTTGAAGGATCTCAAAGCACTTTACAAACTGATATACAAACTATACCCAAAGGTCACTGACCCACCACTGAAATGCAGCCAGCTTGGTGGGGAAGCACAGCAGCTGCTTTGCACTGCACAGCTACACTACACAATGGTTTAGGAAGGCAGATTGGTAAGTTGACCAGAACACTGGGGCTAACAGGACCTACTCTTGTGAAAAGTGCCCTGAGATCCTTAAATGACATAAGTGACCAGGACCCTCGTTTTCATCTCCTCCTCCAGCAGTATTGGGTCCCAGCACAATGCTGAGGCACTGGCTCATTGCTGATTTGGCGAGGAGTAACGCCTCCCAAATCACCACCACTCCCTGAAACATTGTGGTTTTCTGTGTAGTACACCCAGCTCAACACTGCTCAGCACACAAGACTTTACAGTGTCATGACACCATGGTACGATTGCAGGCCACTGCTTTCACTCTAGATCACTTGATTGAGAGAGATCACTTGATCATTACCTGCTAGGTTCACTCCCTCTGGGGCACCTGGCATTGGCCACTGTCGGCAGACAGGATACTGGGCTGGATGGACCTTTGATCTGACCCAGTATGGCCGTTCTTATGTTCTTAGTGATTTGCCATTGTCTCTAGTAGTGCGGGAGATGGAGTGAAAGCCTGCTTCACGCTCAGTGCTGTCACTGCCACTTCTGCTAGCCAATATAGTTCTTAATTTGCCACTTCTGTTTTTGTCTCCCTCCTAGGACTTCAGCTCAAGTGAAGTCAGCGCCCTCGGTATTCCACCCTGGGGTTACCTTGCCAGCCACTGTCACCTCTGCCCCTTTAATATCCACCACAGGATTGCCAGTTGCTGCTCCAGTGGTCTCTACTGTTCCTTTTCCAAGCAGCTGCACGACTGGTTCAGGAAGCCCTCTCTACCAGCCAGCTTCATTCCAACAGCAGGGCAGCCCTCTGAAAGGGCCTGATGCTTCTTTGGCCAATGTCCATGTTCCACTGGAATCCATTAAACCCAGTAAGTATCTCAGACCCTTTTCAGCCTGCTCCCAACCCTGGACTGTCACTGTTCCAATACTCCTACTCTCAGATGCTGTCAGTTAGCGGTACAGGGCCAAATTCTCTCTGTAGCACCCAGACAACACTGAAGCACGTCTATGGGGTTGCAGGGATGGAACGAGAGGAGAATCCAGCCCTTCGCACAGATTGCATTTAGGGAGGCTATGCAACTAGTTCTGGTTGTAGCTTTCGGGTTCCCACGGATGGGGCTGTTGGCAGTTAAGCATGGAATGGACTTTCTTTCATTTGGACCTGCCCTGCCCACAGCACAATATGTGCAAAAGATTGTAGGGTCTCAGGCCAGGGTTTTATGGCCACCTCCTTCCAACCAGCAAGAGAATTAAGAGGTCTTTAAGTCCCTTAATTTGAAACTACTGTTTCTCCTTGGAATCCCCTTCCTGTGTTCTCTGTACACTGCCGCACGTGTACAATCGAGCTGACAGTTGCCTCTGAGACTGTGCTGCCACTTACAGCGCTGGAGTGCTCTGAAACAACAAACTGCAACGTGCTACTCAACCCAGGTGCTAAGAGCCTCACTCCTGACACTGCAAACCATGGTTAGCTTTGAGCCAGGGTCCCTACTGTGCAGCAGTGCTGTCATCTTGACACACACCCAACTGTGCTTCTTGCCTGTGCTACTGCCCTTACACACCTCCACTGTGTTTTACCTAAAAACCATCCGGCTATGTCAAAGCCCAGTCCAGCCCTGGCTAAGCAGGAGAGCGACATGCAGGGTGTCTGTTCTGATGAGGAGGCGATTGGCCTTTGGATAAAGTAGGTTGTTCTGTCAGCTCTGTTGCATTCAGAGCACAAAACATTTTGCTCCTGAAGTGTGTTTTAAACCGGGGAAAGCTTGTTGGTTCTCTGAGGAAGCTCCTGCCATGGAGAGAAATGCCAGGTAGTGAGATTCCAGTGTTGAATTGCATAATGCTACTACAGATATAGTCTTGTGTTTCTCTTCCCCTTCTCCCAATCCCCAGGCCGTGCTCTTCCTGTGACAGCCTACGACAAGAACGGGTTCAGGATCCTCTTACACTTTGCCAAGGAGTGCCCACCGGGGAGGTCAGACGTGCTGGTTGTGGTGGTGTCCATGTTAAACACAGCACCTCTTCCTGTGAAGAACATTGTACTGCAGGCTGCAGTACCAAAGGTAGGGACACGCAGACTTGAAGGTAGATGGGGATCCTGCTTTGAAACAATGGGTGTGAGCTCTGGGACTCGGACATGACATTACAGTGCGAGCTTTTCTTGGGCCTCTACTCTTTCTGCTTCCAAAGAGCCCTAAAAGAGAGGAGAGATGGTCTCTCTATATCCTAAATAACATATAGCAACAGAAACTGCTGGTAGAGAGCATGTTCCCCCTGCAGGGTAAGGTCAGCTCAGCTTTATGTTGGTGTATGCACTGGACTGGGGTTAACTCAGTGGCAGGACTGTTCACACACGCTGAGCTTCATCCTTCAGTCTTCAGGGGTTTGAGCTTTAAAAGGCCTGTTGACACCACATGGAAAAATGTTCTATTCTGGCCTTGGGTTAGGGTTAGGTTAGGGTTTCAATGTGAGCTTTTGATCTTTTCCCCTCTCTAGTTTTGGATGAGTGATTATAGTGTTTGAAAATCAGCTCGGAGCTTGGTTATGTCCTGTCTGCATTGGCTAGGCTAGGGAATCTGTATTAAAATCTTTCCAAGGAGCCCCTGTGCTAGAAAGATGCTGTCATGGTTTTCCGGGCCAGTGCATTATCTCCGTGTTGATTTATTTTGGTATGTGCCTATGACTATATGCTCAGTATAGACCGGGCTTATCTGTGTCCCCCTGCTCCTCCCAAATGGACACTTGCTCGGGTGCACAGCCTGTGCGTAAACCCTTTGTTACCCCAGTGCAGGTCACGGTACCTGAGGGTTCCTTTTGTTTCACATTTGCAGTCCATGAAAGTGAAGTTGCAGCCACCCTCGGGTACAGAACTTTCTCCATTCAACCCCATCCAGGCACCCGCTGCCATCACCCAAGTCATGCTGCTGGCAAATCCTGTGAAGGTGAGAGGGGCTCAAAACTTCAGCAAAAGTGACTTCTCTTGTTGTTTTATGAATCTGATGAGGCTCAAATTCCATGTGGGTTTAGACTAAACATTTGTACAAGCGTGATTGTCTGTCCCCAAAGACGAATTACCCTGGAGTGCTGTCTTGAGGCAGAGTGAGGTTAATCATCGCAGAGGAGTATGTTGGCATATTAGCAGTATCTCACCCCAGGGACAGGGAGTCAGGGGAGGGAGAGATGGACTGTGCTTTTGCCTTACGCCACAGCAATCCTTCTAGATCAGTTCCTGTACAATTCCCCATAATGTTAACACTTCAGTGGAAAGGAACAGTTAGGGCTCCATCAGGGACTCTTCCCACACCCCTTATAGGATAACATTCACATGACTAAATATGGTGATCGTTTACAGGGTGACATGAATTGTAAGAAGTGATCGGGTATAATAGAAATATTATTGCTTTATTGAGTCTGTAGCCAGACTAAGTTGACCTAATAGCACCTAGAGAGGACCTTCTCCTCCGTACCTTAGGGATATTAACTGTGAAGTTTAATTATGACCACTTAAATAACATAAAAGCAGCAAAGAATCCTGTGGCACCTTATAGACTAACAGAGGTTTTGCAGCATGAGCTTTCGTGGATGCATCCGAAGAAGTGGGTATTCACCCACGAAAGCTCATGCTGCAAAACCTCTGTTAGTCTATAAGGTGCCACAGGATTCTTTGCTGCTTTTACAGATCCAGACTAACACGGCTACCCCTCTGATACTTAAATAACATAGTTAACCCCCTCTCTTCTGATCATCATATTAGAAGCATTCAGCTATCATATTTACCTGGAGCACCTTGCTATCCCTGTTGTGTGCTATCCAGTTGAATAAGATGTTCCAAAACCAGATACTCAACACAACTAATATTAACAACAAGGGGGAAGGAACAAGCCACAGTAGGGAAATAATAGGTTAAAGAATATTTAGATAAGTTAGATGTATTCAAGTCAGCAGGGCCTTATGAAATGTATTCTAGGGCTCTTAAGGAACTAGCTGAAGAATTTTGGAGCCATTAGTGATTCTCTTTGAGAACTCATGGAAGAAGGGTGAGGTCCCAGAGGACTGGAGAAGGGAAACATAATACCTTCAGAAAGGTGAACAAAAAGGCCCCAGGGAATTATAGACCAGTCAGCCTAAATTTGATACTTGGAAAGATACTGGAACAAATTATTAAACAATCAGATTGTAATTACCAAGAAGGCAATAGGGTCAGGGCCGGCTCTAGCGTTTTTGCTGCCCCAAGCGGCAGGGAAAAAAAGAAAAAGAAAAAGCCGCGATCAGCAGCAGCTCTACCACCGCTGCTTCATTCTTTGATGGCAATTCGGCGGCGGGTCCCTCAGTCCCTCTCAGACTACTGCTGAATTGCCGCCGAAGAGCCGGACGTGCCGCCCCTTTCCGTTGGCCGCCCCAAGCACCTGCTTGCTGCGCTGGTGCCTGGAGCCGGCCCTGAATAGGGTTATAAGGAATAACCAGCATGGATTTGTCAAGAACAAATCATGCCAAACCAACCTAATTTCCTTCTGTGACAGGGTTACTAGCCTAGTGGATTGGAGGGGGGAGCAGTAGTCATGATATATCTTAATTTTAGAAAGGCTTTTGACACAGTCCCACATGACATTCTCATGAGCAAGCTAGGGAAATGTGGTCTAGATGAAATTACTGTGAGGTGGGTGCACAACTGCTTGAAAGACCATAGTCAAAGAGTAGTTATTAATGGTTTGCTGTCAAACTGGGGGGGGCATATCTAATGGGGTCCTACAAGGGTCAGTTCTGTGTCCATTACTATTTAATATTTTAATTAATAACTTGGATAATGGAGTGGAGAGTGTGCTTATAGAATTTGCAGATGACACCAAACTGGGAGGGGTTGCCAGTACTTTGGAGGACAGGCTTAGAATTCAAAACGATCTTGACAAATTAGAGAGTTTGTCTGAAATGAACAAGATTAAATTTAATAAAGACAAGTGCAAAGTACTGCACTTAGGAAGCAAAAATCAAATGCACAGCTACAAAATGGGGAATAACTGGCTAGGTGGTAGTACTGCTGAAAAGGATCTAGGGGTTATAGTGCATCTCATTTTGAATATGAGCCAACTATGTGATGCCGTTGTGAAAAAAAGCTATTATTATTAAGAACATAAGAACGGCCGTACCGGGTCAGACCAAAGGTCCATCTAGCCCAGTATCCTGTCTACCGACAGTGGCCAATGCCAGGTGCCCCAGAGGGAGTGAACCTAACAGGCAATGATCAAGTGATCTCTTTCCTGCCATCCATCTCCACCCTCTGACAAACAGAGGCTAGGGACACCATTCCTTACCCATCCTGGCTAATAGCCATTAATGGACTTAACCACCATGAATTTATCCAGTTCTCTTTTAAACGCTGTTATAGTCCTAGTCCTATTCTGGGGTATATTAACAGGACTGTCGTATGTAAGACACAGGAGGTAATTTTTTCTCTCTACTCAGCACTGGTGAGACCTCGGCTGGAGTACTGCGTCCAGTTCTGGGTGCCACACTTCAGGAAAGATGTGGACAAATTGGAAAGAATCCAGAGGAAAACAATAAAATGATGAAAAATTTAGAAAACCCAATCTATGAGGAAATGTTAAAAAAACTGGGCATGTTTAGTCTTGAGAAAAGAAAACTCAGGGGGAGACCTGATAACAGTATTCAAATATGTTAAGGGCTGTTATAAAGAGGACAGTGATCAAATGTTCTCCACGTCCATTGAAGGTAGGACAAGAAGTAATGGGCTTAATCTGCAGTAAGAGATTTAGGTCAGATATTAGGAAAAACTTTCTAACTATAAGGGTAGCTAAGTCTTGGAATAGGCTTCTAAGCAGTGAAATCCTCATCAATGGAGGTTTTTAAGAACAGGTTGGAAGAAATGCCTGTCAGGGATGGTCTAGGTTTACTAGGTCCTTCCTCAGTGCAGGGTGCTGAATTCGATGACCTTGTGAGGCCCCTTCCAGCCCTACATTGCTAGAGTATATAAAGTTCAGAGTCTGAACTCAAGTAGTCTTTTGATTGTTCAGATAACCTGGACGTTTGTTACTTACTGTTTTTGAAGATTATGGTAAAAGTGGCATTTACAGCATCAGTTAAAAAGTGTTAGATCCCAAGTACAAAGATAATGGGGTTTTGTTGGATTTCTATAAACTCACTTTGTGGAACATCTAGAAAAGCCACGTAACCAGGGGAAGGCAGATTTCTTTTTCCTCTAGTCATTCTCTAAGGAATAGGAATCTGTCAGGATCCTTCCTCTACATTCCGCAGTATTGTTTCGTTTTGAGACTTCATACTCTTCTAGCACTACTAAAGCATGTGTTTAGTAGGATCACTGGGAAGCAGCTGAACTACAAATGCTGGTCAGTGTATACAATGAATCTGTATTGCAATGTAAGTGCTTTTCTCCTGCTGTTTCACTCCAAGAGACGGACCTCTCATATTTACAAACTAAAGAATAAATAAATCAGCCTTATTAAGTATCCAGAAATGCTCCATTAACATAAGCTGGCCGCTTACCCCATATGGAGTGTCCAGACAGAGCCGTTGTGGGCTCTAAAATGTTATTACAGTGGAGTGTCATTAGGGAGCACTGCCATTGTTCTCCTGCTGCTACTGGTTCCATGGCCTTCCTGCTCCAGGGGAGGCTGTTACTTTAGCATCTTGTTTTTCTTCTTCCTTGCAGGAGAAGGTGAGGCTGAGGTACAGACTGACTTTCACTTTGGGAGACCAGCCCAGCGCAGAGGTTGGGGAAGTGGATCAGTTTCCCCCAGTAGATCAGTGGGGTAATCTATGACCCAGCGAGTCTGTCACAGTCTCCATGACAGGACCAGGCAGGGATCCCAAAGGGACTGGAATGAATGTGACGTGGAAGGGGCACACATGCTATCCACTGGTGATGTTTAGCTTTGTTTACATGTCCTGACCACTCCGCTTGTAGCTTTAGTCTGGAATGTTTTACCTCGGGTTGAAGTGGGCCCGAGGCATCTATGCCAGGAATGAACTGAGTGGCAGCCAGTGGGAGGCTTTGCTGGCTGCTTTATCTTGGCCTCTGGGTGAATCTGGTTCTATCTTCCACTTTGTTATTAAACTTGAAATTATGGTGTTCTGGAAGGGAGACCTGTAGCCAGAAGGGGATTGGTCGGCTTCCTCCCTTGCTGTTGTCCAGAGATGCCTACAGGCTGGTAGGGTTATGATGCCATTCCGAGTTTCCTCGGTGCAGAGCCCTAATGTCTGTGCCTGCCCTAAGGCTTTTGCCTCCTTGATGCCAGAACTGAACCTTCTAGGCATGCTGTGCAGTAACCACTGGCTCCAAGACGGGAGGGTTTTTTACAGTAAAATAACACTTCACGCCCGCTCTGTTTTCCTCTCCAACGGCCAGTGCTGCCCATTCAGACAGTAACTGCGCATTGTGTGACACTCTCTTTAGTTGCTTTCTTTTATTTTATACTCCCAGCTGCCTCTGCACTCTCTCTCTTCCAGGCAGCTCATGCTAATTTTTGTACTCCCATGCCTGTGCTGAGTATTCTTCTGCCTTCATCACATTCCATAGTATGGGGGAGAGGAAATGTGTGTAGCAAGGAGGTAAAACCAACAGGGCCAAAGGGCTCCAGTTGTCTTTGAGTGGACAGCACAGGGTACATTGATAAAGGATGGCAACTACAGTGCAGCAGCCTCAGTGCAACCACTAATCAGGTGCAGAGGCTGGACCAGGGGTAAGGAGAAAAGCCTCAGTTCCCCTTCTGCAGGCAGCATTATTATTAAAGTTGAATACTGTGTTCTCTTGAAAAGACTCGGAATACTAGATGTAAATAGTAGAGCTATAGGACATCTAATTATAAGTGAGCAGATTGATGAAAGTAAGGCAGAATCCATTAGGCTGTGATGGTGCACTGCTGGGTTTAGAACCCTGTTTTATTTGTTCCCAGTATTAAGTGGCTAAGTGCAATTCTCTCCACAAGGGGAAAACCAACTGTATTTTAAATCATGGAGCTCAGACAAGTGAGCCCTGTATCTACATGAATTAGGAGACTTAGTTTGATTCCAGCAGTCCCTCCCCCCACTCTTAATTTCAAACCTAAACAATCCTTCAGTGACCTTTTAGCAAATTGTTTTAATGAAGCACTTTTTCCTGTTTTAAATCTGTAACCTTACACTCCTGTGAAGACAGCATGTGGGGTGGTTGTATGGAAACTTAATTACACTAGACAAAGTATTTCCAGCAGTGCAAGGTACAGGCAAACAGCTCTTCAATTGTGAAGGGAATGGTCAGCCTGACTGTCCACAGACTCAGTACAGCAGGAAGATACTCCAGCCTATTATAGGAATAAAACTAAAATGAGGAAGTGCTGCTGGATTTAGAGAAGGTTATAAAACCCATTACTGTCAGTAGCGCTCAGAATTCTTTCTAGCCATCTTATACTTTCCACTGCAGCTCAATGTTTTTCTTCAGAGTAGTGAGAAATACGAACCACAAGGAGAAGTGAAAGAGACAGCAGACGCCCTGATGCAAAGGGGGCACTAGCCCTTGAAAGGTAAGTGTAGAAGTAAAAATCCAAACTCAGCTTGCTAAGTGTCAACGCTGGTTTGGCACTCAGGACCAAGGCGTGTGGCCTCCTCAGTTGTCTTTAAGTGAATGGAAGATGCTCTTGGATCCTGAAAAAAAGCAGCAGCTGTGTTCTTAAACTGATGGAAAGAGGTGGCGAGCAAGGAACGTTCTTTCTGCTTTCAACATGGGCCTCACTGGCATTGTAGACAATACATCTAGGGGCTTTGCTTAGCTCTTTAAGTCTGCCCAGGTGCTGTAACGTATTGTTAGGAAGCAGGTTTCACTGCTTTAGATGCCTAGAAGTGACTCTCACGGTGGCTGTGAGGAAACCAGAAGAGCACAAGTGCTTTCTGCAGAATAGCTTCATCCTCCTTGTTAACGGCACTGCAGTGCCCATGCTGTACAGTCAAAGGGCAAGGTACCATAGTCTCACTGTGGGGGAAAGTATTGTACAAGCTTTGGAAATTAAACTATTTATGAATGTTACTTGTTCAGAGGTTGAGGTTGCAGCTTCATACTGAGCCATCATATTGTAAATATGTCTCCAATGCATTTGTTTTGCTGCATGTTAAATAAACTGTTTTCCCTACTTTGCTCTGTGTGCGACCCTTTGTGACACAGTGAGGAGTAGAAAGCAACAGAGTCCTGTGGCACCTTCTAGACTAACAGATGAGGAGTAGGTTGCTGTTTATGGAAGCCACGAGATTCAATCCACCAAGCAAAAGGAGGTGGTGTCAAATCTATCAGGTTTGAAAGGTCGTCTATTCAAATTCAGTTCTAGTTACAGGAGACGACACAACTGAAATGGTAACAGAGGCAAATGTTACATGTTTAGCTACCTGACTAACCATGTAGGTAAGCCCAGCAAGCATCCCCCTGCAAGCTGCCTTATGGCAACCAAATCCTTCATAGGAATCTAGGGGCATAGAATGAATGTTGGGGGCAGTTTATTGCTAAAGGAATGTGGAGGGGGGGGAGACTTCCTACATGTTCATTGTCTCATTTGAAACAACATTGAGACACGACAAACACTGGCACAAGAACAGCTAGAAATATGCAAAACAAGATATTTATTCTTAGAAAAGCAGTCCGTTTTATGTACAGTATGCCACATTGTTACTTCAGTAGCCCATTCTCATGATCCTTCCAACGTGCCCTCCTTGACAATAGCTCGGGCAAGGTTTCGTGCAAGAGCAAGTCTCAGGATTTCCACCTTGGTAGTCTCAACGTCATCAACCTAGAAACAAGAATAGTGTTATGGAGACTTGCTTCCTCTTTCCCATACTACCCCAGTTGAATCATCCAGTTGACCTCAGGCAAGATTACCTGGAGTTTTTGGTTATCTGTCTTTCCAGCTGTCAGGTCCTCCAAGCAGCGCATCAATTCATATGTCTGCTCTGCTGAAAATATTACCTGTGGGAAAGAGACTGTTTGCTTAAAACATTAACCACTTATCTAGGGGATCCAGAATGAGTGGCTCCCGAGTGATAGGTCAACGAGAGGAGAATGCTTCTGCATGCCCATGACTCCATTTGGACCACTTAACGCCTGGTAAGTCATGGGTCTTGCACTTGTGAGGCTGTAATTTTCTGGATGGACCGTAAGCCAGAGGGATGCACACTGGAAAATCTCAAATTCAAACCCCCAAAACAACTGGGCAAGTCTGTAGCAAGTCTAAATCCTCAACAGTGCATTGAGTCTGCTACTTTGAAAGGAGAGGGCTGAATTACACCCTTATCCCCTACTACCTGCAATCTTAGTGTAAACATAAGGATTTCACAGGATGTACATCAGAGATTAATTTTGTCCTAAGTGCCTCTGCATCCTTGCCACCACTGGCCATGACTTTCACATGGCCACACATTTCTTGAACAGCCAAATCTAACTCATTTACATGAGAAGTATGGAGAATCGCTAGTGTACCTTGTGTCAGTCATGAGGGGGGGACAGGTAGTTCTGAGATACCCTGTCATATTTGTGTACACCTACTTCCAGTCAGGAAAAAGAGGGGTGCCTGTGGGTCAACAAGTGTGGTGGTTGTGTTGTTGCATCAGAATGCCACATTCACCTCTTTCTGCTCTAGGAGGGGAAGAGCGTCAGTCAACAGGGTCATCCAGAAGGAACACGGAGCAATACGAGCCGTCATCAGCATCAGGAGCAGCTTGGCAGCTTCAGAGAACCGCTTCTCACCATACAGCCGATGGAATTCTCGGTACTTCCCTGTGTGTGTGGTGGGCGAGGGGAGTAAAACGTTCGCTACTGTCAGAAGATCCTAGGCTTTGGTTACAAAAAACTAAGGCTAATCCTGCTACTATGAAGTCTGTGGTAAAACTCCCAGAACTTAAATGGGGGGAGGATTGGGCCCTTTGGCAGGTCTGGGCTAAAGAGGGAAGCTGGAATCTTGTACAATTTATACATCAAAATAGCTTAATAAATACAGGGTGGGGACAGAAGGAAAACTACCCTTTTTTGTTGTTTACCACTTGAACCTGCTTAAAGGACAACACCCCAGTTTTGTTCAGGGCAATACAGTGAGCGTCTGTGCAGCATCTTCCAGAGTAGCTCAGAGAATGGTTTTAAATCAAACACATTCTGCAAGTCACCATTTCCTTTAAAGGTGGCCTGCAAGGGAAGAAGTGGGCCTCTGCCCTGTGTATTTGCGTTAGAACGTAACAGGGTTTGAAAGGCTTTCTGTAAAGCATTGATTTTTCTGATTGCTTATACTGGAAATTTAGATCTTTGTTAACCTGTACGTCTCTGAACCCCCAGGACCTGGTTAGGATGAGATCTGACATCTAGGAAGTGAAGTGGTTAATTGAGGAGGGAAGGAATTTCACCAAAAGACAGGCAGGTATCAGCAGCGTACGGTTTGGTGCCGCCAGGGGGAAGAAGTTGTGCATATACAAAGGAAGTGGGTGGAGCCCTTCCGGTGTTATTTGGCAGAGGGCCAGCCCCCTAGTTCCTGTATGAAGTCAAGTCCTCCTCACTGTGAGCTTGGAGTTTCCATGCTGAACAAATGGAGCTGCGGAGATGTACTTTGGAGAGCTCTAAGCAGTGGGCAAAACTACCATATGGGCAAGATAACTAGTGCAAGGGGGTTGCCTTTGTAGGGATCTAGGAAAATCCGCACTTAAGTTTTTCCAGGTTCTGATCACTTACTCCTCACAGAAAGCACCACTAGATAGGGAAACAGATGGGAAAAATAAATGCTTCTTTAGTTAGATTTTAGTTTAGATTTATAAATCCCAGAGCCCCAGACTGCCCTGCACAAACTGAGGTGGAACATCAGAGAAGTTCTGTGAATGCCGTTTGAGGTAAAACAGTCTGCCAACAACAGCAAGAGGACGACATCCCAAACCACATAAGTAATTTGCTCTCCCCCTGACATCTGTAATGGACTCAGGATGTAAAGGGGAGAAGAAATTAAGAGAACCAGTAGCAGCTCCAGAGAAATGGTTTTAGGGTGAACAATACACTTTAAAACAGTTCTAGGAAGGGTCTGCAGGCAGCAGATTCTCACCAAGAAACGTCAGCCGATCACTGAGCAGCATGGAGGGTCCCAAGTTATCGATAAGGTCCAGGTCTGAGAAGCTGCCTCTCTCACAATAATCCTTCAGGAATCTAGAGGGAAGTGGCACACGCTGGAGGTCAGAGACTTGTGTCCACCAGGTTCAGCCGACGCTTCCCACTCTTCAGAGAAGCTTTATTACCCAATGTCATTCTATTTTAATCACCCTCCTAAAGAGCCAAAACCATTCCATGGAGGTGGGGTCCATTCAGACATTATTGTGTATGTTTAATACACCCGTCTCCACACCCTTTATTTTTGTTATTGTTCAGGATATTTGCAGTCACCAGGATTTGTTTTTAAAAGCAAAAGTGGAAGAATAGCAGCACAGCAAGCAGTCCTGAGGCAAACAGATGCATAAACAGCTCGGCCAGGTCATAACAAAGGCTTTGTTTTTCTACTGCACAGAAGAGCTGATAAGCAGCAGGAGCAAATTAAGTCCTAAGAGTTTTTCCAGTCGAGCCTTTATTATGCTGCTGCTTTCAGTGACTGCTTCCTGTGTTGGTTTTCTTCCACATTCCATTCAAGCAAATATAGTCCCTCCCACTCCTAAAACAAGACAAAAATAGCACTCCTTTCTCAGGTTACTCAACCCTCAAATGTGAAATAATACCTTGCGCTTCTATGGCAGTTTTCCCCAAACAAATGGGTCCTGGGGGTTGTGGGAAGATTCTAGATGGGTCGCAGGGCGCTAGGCAAACATACACTTCTCCTAGCCCAGTGAGCAGGGTGGCCCGTGGGGAATGTGGGTTGGAAATCAAGCCTACCCCGTGCTCGCCCAACAGTGACAACTCCTGTCCCAGCTCCTTGCTCTGTGACCTGGCACACAGGGTTGCAGTGCCACCCAGCTGCCCCGGATTAGGATTGTGATGGCAGGGCAGAATGTGCATATAGGTAATGGTGGATCACAAAAAAAAAAAAGACAAAATGCAGTTTGTGGGTCACTTTAGCAAAACGTTTGGGAACCGTTGTTCTAGAGCATATTCTACCCACTGATCTCAAAGTTACAATCTAATCCTAGCTGAGACACAGGTACTTTCCCCATTTCCCCGAGCTGTAAAAAATGAAGCAGATATAGGATGTGACTTGTCAAAAGATCACACAGGAAGCCTAGAGCAGGTCAGAAACAGAAACCAGTTGTCCTTTCTCCCAGCCCTGTGTTCGAACTAGTAGGGCGTTCCTCCTCCCGTACAGCCCCCTCACTGCCCACAAGATTAAGTACTGAACAGTTTATTCAGTTCAAAACTAGGATCTCCGTGAAATAAGGTTAACTTCCTCTGCTACCTAGGATTAAGTTGATCTGTAGGTCTGTTATCTCCCTATTCTTGTCCTCTGAGGATTGCAGAAGGTGGGGAGGAGAGTAGTAAGGAAAAGGGAAATGGCTAAGGAAGAAGGATGTTGCAAGTATTGCACAATCCTTTGTCTCTGAAAGGGGTCAAGGATTTAATTCACTAGCACAGATGCTGCACTAGTTTGTCCTAAGGGGAGGAAGGTTCTATTCTAACAGATTATCTTAACTAGCCTTCAGAAGAGCCTTCTCAGGACAGTGCTCCCCTCCCCAACCATTACTGCAATGTCTCTAAAAGGTTCTGCTCAGTCTAGAGAGTAACAAAGACCCACCTGTCCGATATGAGTGTAGCAAACGCTGCGTCCTTGGCTCGGATACTCCAGGACAGTGCTGAGCCTAAGCGATTGTTCCGCACAGCTTTCATGGCCATGATTTTACAGATGCTGCGAACTTTGGGATGAAGTGGGGAGAAGAGAGAAATGGCGAGTCAGTTTTTAGTTACACCCAGGTCACTATAAGGCAATGAAATGTCATGAAGAGTCAATCACCTTGTTCATGCATCTGTCTCTGCTCACAGATCCTCAGCACCTTGAGGGCTTTTTGCTCTGTGTTGAGGGGGATTCGCTCAATATGAAGCTCCAGGTAAACCTTGCCATACTCTGGACAATGATCAAAATAATCTACCCCCAGCTGCCACAGGCTACAAAAGAGGGGAGAGAAAGGTGAAATGTTCCTTCTAAGGAGAACTCTCAATTAAGCACTTTATTATAGCCACGAGAGGAATTTGAGTCAGGATTACTAACAGTAAACACACTGTAGGAGACCCCTGGTTAGGTCACTCATCTTTGAGACTTAAATTGGCTTTTACTTTTTATCTAGTACTGATACCTATAGTAACCGCTCTGGAATACCTGCACCAGCTGTTCTGGCACACTTGGGGTTGCAGCGATAACATGTTTTACTTGTGACATTTATAACTAGAAAAGACAAAGCACTAAAACTATGGTGTAAGGACCTGATGGGCTCTAATAGATCTCTTCTCTCTTTAACTCATGGTTCTAGCAGAAGAAGCCCAAAGGCTTTGTCAAACAGCTTGATCAATATCCCTTCCCATAACAAGAGCCACTTAATTGTGCTGCCTTTCACATCATTAACATGAAGGTTTCTCTTTTGTTGCCCAATGTCAGTCTGGTATCTGAAAGCAGGGAAGGAGTTGTTACCTGTGATGGGAAAAGAGCCCGGAGGCATACTCCAACAGGAGGAATTCACGCATATTGGAACCAAAACTGAAACAGAAAAGTAATACATTTTAATCCTAACATATACTCAGATTACCATGCGATTACCTAATTTATTAAGTGTCTCACACAGTCCAGGCTACAAGTTGTTTTTGTTTTTTTAAGAAGTCTCTAAATTAGTCCATTTTTCTACATCACATGCACATCAAGGTTTTTTATTGCAGTGGGATCCCTCAGTACACACCCATTAACAGCTGCAAGGTTGTATCTCAATGAAAAGACTCTGCTGAAGCTATTGTTGATAAAGACTTTTCATTTACACAATACATTTCATCCTAGAGTATCTCAGTGTGGTTTACAAACTCCACTGAAAATCAGCCACCTCTTGGGAGAGACATCACAGCTGTTTAATAGCATTCCACAGCTAAAAAATAATTTAGAAGATCCTTTAGCCAACTGAAACTGCAAGCGAAATTTAGATTGCATGCAATTACTCAAGTTGGAATTTAGCAAAGGCAAGAGGATTCATACTCCTACTTCATTCAAAATGTACCACAGGATCTCTAATAACCACAGTCAGTTCTATTTCATCTGGAAAAACTTCACTGCCGTCAGCACAGAAGACCCTAACATCACTCTGAGGCGCTGGTTCAGTATCAACTCAGAGGTGTGGCAGGTTGGCATTCTCTCCTGCAACATCACTTCTTGCAGCACTTGGATTTTCCTTTTCATTCCACAGGTGTCACTGGAATATACAGCACATCCCCTCTCTCTGAATCTCTGAAATGTAGTTCTTCACCAAGAAAATACCACATTATCCTTCTATCACCACTCCTTAATAGTTCCTATCTCTGGCCTCTGGACACTTGAGTAAACAATGCAGAGGCACTTACTAGAGATTGTGAGACTGCAAGAGTTTGCAATGATCCAGCAGGTCAGTCAGATGAGCCACAAACCACCAGTTGCTCAGGGCGATGCTGCATTTTCAAAAAGCAAAGGAAGAAAATATCAGCCTGTAACTGACAAGTGACTCGTTATGTTTTCTGGCGACATTTCCGACTGTCATAGAAGCAATACACTGCCCTAACCCAGCAGACTTGCAGACAAGTGACACTACGTCACAGACCTAGTGGAATGGTATTTTAATGGCTGTCTGCCTTACGTGTTCTTGACAAAGTCTTTAAAATACAGATCAGAGAGGCTCAATCATCCTTATTATGTGCACATATCTCTACATGCAGGCAGACTCCTCTCCATAAGAGATGCCAGCTTGCTGCTGGACTGAGGGCACAGAGAAGCAGTGCTGTATAACCAAGAAGTCAAAGTCTTACTAAAACTCAACCTGCATTCTTTAATCACTTGATGGATCTCGAACTCAAAGGCTGCCATTAAGATGTTGTCTAGAGGTTCAGGGCTGCTCTCTCCTCCCAGGAACAGGTCCAGGCTAGACTGTGGAAACCCCAAAAAGACAAGACACATTCAATGCAAAGGGCCATGAGGACAGAGCAGGAGAAGAGATTTGGCTGCATCAGCCTTATTTAGAACTTTTTTGGGAAAAAATTGGGGTGATGGGGGGAGATAAACAAAAAAATGATTAAAAGGGTCAAACAGGATTCATCTCTGTTTTCCTAGAACAGATTGAACACTATGACCTAAGAAAATTAACGCAGGTATTTGCAGTTTGCCACATTCAAGTAGAAACTGAACCAGTTACATGACACACTGAAAACTCTTGGTCAGCTGCAAATTTTTCACTCATAGCACATGTTTGGAACTCCCTGTAGGTTGCTGATCCACTTTCAAACTCTGTGGGGAAAAAAAATCACACAAATATCTGGACCCTGTAAAACTTCAGCCCTCCCAATGTGGTTTGAATAGAGTAACCCCAGACTTACCTGTGCATAGAAGCGAAGTTCCACTGGCTTCACAGTTGGATGGGAGTAGACAAGTCGAGTGACCAGAAAGTGGTACCAAGTAGTCATGAGCTCCTTCTTCTCCAGTATGGCGTTCTCATCTCCCAGCAGGATCTAGCACGAAAGAGAAACGCCGCCATAAGCCCTCAAAGATTCTCATCTTCATTACTAGCTTCCTTTCTTTAAATCCCTCAGCTCTGCTTCTCTTGGCATCACACCCCTTAACAGGACATGCAATCACCAACAATTTAATTAAAACCAAATAACTAAGAGGAAAAGAACAGCAGCTCTTGGGCACGCCATTGACCAAAGCATTGTACTGAGGGGACAGTCTGAGCTGATGGTATCAAACTTGCACTTATGATAGCAGAGTTCAGCAAAGAGCCTCAAAGTGTTTCACAAACAGTTAATCAGGCCCCAAAACATGCCTGTGAGCTCAATTCTATAACCAGCATTACTGCCTGACTTATGGAGAGGTGAAGTAAGGGGAAGCCATTTGCCCAAAGTCACACAGAGTCCACCACTCTAAATTTCCTGCTTTAACCAGCCACAACACACCTTGCAGATGGACTCCATGTGGAGATTAGAAGCAAAGGTCCCATCCTGGAGGTACCGCTGACATTCTTCATGCCAATGCTGCCATTTCAGTTCCATCTCAGTCAGCGTCTGGGTGTTGCCAATCTGAACCAGGAAGATACATACACACGATACGGCAAACGCAAAGTCAAACCTCTACAACTGTCATTCAGAGTGATTCTCAAATAAGCCTTTCATGGGCAAAACAAAACACTGGCCCCCGGCAAGGATTTTGATGTATGCTGCTACCAAGCGTCTCCATCACTTCAGCCATTTAAATATCAAAGTGACAGAGTGTACAGGAACCCACAGGAGACCACAATGCAGCATCTGCTGCCCTTTCACCATGAAAAGACCACTGCAGCATGTGCGGAAGTGGAGATGTGCGGATGAAGTCTACAAGGAAAGTTCTCTGGGAGGTTATGTAAGAGCTGTCAATCAGAACATTTTGAAGAACTGGAAAAATGTGTCTCCTTCCACAGTGTTGAGTAAGAACAGGAATCACCACCAAGGCCATGTTGCCTTTTAACATAATATGCTCTTCTCCCTGCATATGGGTCTTTTGGGTTGTTATAGAACAGGGGTCGGCAACCTTTCAGAAGTGGTGTGCCAAGTCTTCATTTATTCACTCTAATTTAAGGTTCCACGTGCCAGTAATACATTTTAACGTTTTTAGAAGGTCTCTTTCTATAAGTCTATAATATACAACTAAACTATTGTTGTATGTAAAGTAAATAAGGTTTTTAAAATGTTTAAGACGCTTCATTTAAAATTAAATTAAAATGCAGAGCCCCCCGGACCGGTGGCCAGGACCCGGGCAGTGTGAGTGCCACTGAAAATCAGCTCGCGTGCCACCTTTGGCGCATGTGCCATAGGTTGCCTATCCCGGTTATAGAACATGTATGTTACAGCCAGAAGGCATCAGAATTCAGACATTTTAGTAGTCAGTAGGCCAGGATGTTATGTTATAATGGCCCACAGGTGAGATGATACAGACTGGACTACAAATGCCACCCCCACTACAGACCACTGCATGCATTATTCCCCAATGGAACTGTATGAGACGGCTGCTGCATGCATACACTAAGAATGGGCATCTTCTTCATCAAGTCATCCAGAATTTTGCACATGCCCATCGATGTGGGGTTGGCACTGGCTTCCTTAGAGAGTAAATGCCGTGCATCATCCATCCGGCCCTGCAGCACGAAGATGTCCACCTGCAAAAACCACCACAGTCCGTGAGCACCAAGCAGAAGCAATGCTGAGACACCACCTTCATGCAGAATCAGACCAAAGGTGAATTTTAACTGAGTTAACATGTGTGGCTTCGAAAAGCTAAAGGAACCAAAAGTGCTTCAACTACAGATCCTGTTAACTCAAATGCTCACACAGCACAAGCCTCCTGCCACAGGGTGAAGGGCCCCTTTAAGAGGGAGGAGAGTCTATGACTCCTCAGCTGCTTCCCAGTTGATTTTAAATGCACCTGGATCATATTAGTGGAGAGAGACAGACAGTGGTGGAATCAGTCAGAAAAAGGGCCTGAGAGAGACAAGAAAGGGGAAGATGAGAACTGCCTGGGGAGGAAAGGAGAGACCCAGACAGAAACAGGAGTAGCACAGGAGAGCTAGTAAACAGAGCCAGCGGGAAGAAGGTGAAGCATGTTGTTGGTGAGGACTGGCCAAAGCTTGGGAACCCCGGCCAAGTTACAGGACAGTTCATGCAGAGGCCTCTAGGAACCAGGGGAAGAACCAGCCCTGGTTAGGGGAAACCAAACCCAAAACAAGAAGGTTGATGCTGGAGGGTGGATCCCAGGAGCAAGGGCAGGACTCACAGGCAGGGGGACTGGGATGAATGAAACACTACAGGAATATCCCCTGCAACACTCCTGAATGGAGAACTGTGGGAAACCACACCAAGAACAAGGGGTTGGTCCTGCAGGGACATTCCTTGAGCATGGGTAGGACTCTCAGGTAGGGAGGCCTGCATGGGAGGAACACTGCAGGGACTTCTCTCAGAGGAGATCTGACTTGGGGCTATCAGAGAAGCATCATGGGGGAAAAGTGACACTGGGAGCTCTCAGGTGGATAGCCTAGAGAGTGATGTCCTGGGATAAAGGTGAAAAGACAGAGAAGATTGGAGATGGACTCTCCCTCAAGAGGGTGAGCTGGAAATGATGTCCCAGGAGAGGGCATGAAAAACTGTTGTGAACCTGCTGTACTCTGGGATTTCAGGGAGAACGATTTTATACTGTAGACTATTGTATATGTGCAGGAATTAATTATGCCTGAAGGTGGACTTTTGAATCAGACACTGAGAGAGACGGTTCCTTTTATGGACGGACCTGTCATGCCAGGGCCTGCTGCAGGAGAGCACCCCAGGTGGGGTGGCCCTATAACATCCCCCTATTCCGTGTTGGCCCTGGCCTCTATTTTGATCTGAAATCCTCTCTAGGGGTGAGATTAACAGTCTTCATGATGGCTTCATGCAGGAATCCCTCCAAGCAGATACTAGAAACTATGCCAAATGTCAGTTTCTGAGATGCAATCTAGCATACAAAGCCACTCATGAGGAAGGAGGGACAGAGCACACATGCAAATGTATAAACTTCTTTGATGGAGAGAGCACCAATTTCTTTACTCACCGCATTCCAGAAGTCTTTATGCTTCGATGGATTTTCACTGCTCAGAACTTCACGGACCATGCTGTCTACGTCACACACATGAAGACGAACCCAGTCGAGGAGGTGAAGCAGGAGATGACCAGCTGTAGGCAGAGAATACATCTCTCCATCAGATCCCTGCTGTTTTAAGATTCTAACATTATTAGTTTCATAATATATTTCCCACAGTCAAAAGCAGAGGACAAGTCTGCCTAGTCCTCTGACTCATTCATAGGATTTTTATCTGCCAGGCTCAATCCACCAAAGGCCATGGAAGAACAGCAGGCTGCTGCCAAATTAACAAACTCAGAATTTTACAAACTGAAAGGGGATTTGCTCCTTTGTTTATTAACCTGCTCCACGACACAGAGAGACAAAACAAAGCTAGTTAAGGTTGCTAGCTAACAACATCATTGTCACTTATCACAGGCACTTCAAAAACAAGATGATGAATAATTATCATACATCTTATATTGCCCACATGATGCACATAGTTTTACTCTTCATTTTATTTTCCTCTCAAATCTGTTTTCGCTGGAAATGAGGAGGAAAACTAGCACCAGGTAACTCATTTGCTCTCATCAAATGGTCCAGTTTGAGAACCTCTCTTCTGGATAATGTGACTGAACAGGCAGCATATGTTTACATATTTTGACTGCCTAAAAAGTAACTTGGATTGAAATCCTAGGCCAAATCCTCTCCTGGTATAATTCAACTGATGTCAGTGAAGACACTCTAAAGTCAGTGGAGCTGCACCAAAGAATGTGGACCCTAATGGGTAAGTGATACTTAGCATTTATATATAGTCTGTGCTTATGAATTTAATAGTATTTTGTACTTAGAGGTTGTTTATGCTTGAAATTCAACAATCTGAGAAAAAAAATCTATTTGATATCACACTTCTCTATTAATTTCATGTACTATGAGCCAACTCCAGTTCCACTGTAGTACAGAGGAAGGAGAAAACTGGAACAGGAGGGAAAAGGGAAAGAGGTCTATTAGTTTAGGGCACAGTGCAAGACAGAGAAGACAATTCTTGTCCGAGACAGGAAGCATTAGGGGTAGGGTTTGTTGCCACTTCCTGGCAATATTAATATGACTTTTGGAGACATGCCAAGATATGTTCTGATGGGCACGTTGAACATTTCTAGAACAAATACCTATGCAAACAAAAATACCTATTAACATCATTATACTCCAATTCTCACCTGGCGCTACTTCAACAAAAAGGATCTCACACAAGTTCCAGATCAGCTCCATTGCGGACAGAATAGAGACCTGAGGAGCAACAGGTACAGGTTTCATATGCAACAATCACTCCCGAGTTTCCTAACACAGCAACCAAAGAAAGACATTTGAACCACAACATGTCAAATAGCAGCCTTCCTCCTTATCCACTCCTCTGATAAGTTTACTTCTTTGGACAGAAGCGTTTTACTAACATTTCAGAGAAGATCAGTAGTAAAATGAGACACTGGGCCACATATTTGATTTAGGAAGTTTCAAAGCTGCTTGCACATTAAAATACAAAAACCATCTCCCATCTGTGGTCAGCACTAAATAGTACAGGAATTCTTTCTGACAAAGCTCAGGAATCTAAGAGACCTCAATTGAAAGTTACAATGTTTATTTTGGTTCTATAAAGATAACTTAGATCTGAATTTATAACCCAAGGAAAAGTTACGACAGAGGGAAAACGCCAATATGGCAATATTAATGCTGACAAGATAATACCACAGCTTGTATTCTTTACTCTTCCTGGAAGATAGTTCCATTATTGCTTCAAGTGCATGATTTCAAGGCTCGCTACAAGCCTCATCAGTTTTGGGGTGGGACATCAGAGAGGTAGGCTCTAAGGGGGGGCTGGGGTATTAGTTCATGGTTGGATTTTGTTAGAGGGCGAGAGTATCTGAGGTCTATAAAATTGGATCAATACATAGATTACGTCAGAGCACCCAGAGCTCTCAGATAACTCCTACAACTTGTGTCTCTTACAACATAAGCAGCATACTGCTGCCTATTCCACCAATGCAAAAGACTAATGAAGCAGATTTAGAACATGTCATTGTCACAACACACTTGCCTGGTGTATTTGCCGGCAATAGTGTTTTTTTCAATTGTGACTAGATTTCACAATACAATGTTTGTAAATTACCTGGGTGCTGTGCTGGCACTGCAGCTCAGGGTCCCGGGTAGAAACTGAGGGAAGAGAGAGAAAGAAGTCAAAACACCCCAAAAACATTTTTCCAGCCCTCTGGTGACACTGCTCAGAAATGAAGCAGTTTCACGTTTGAATCCAATGATATGTGTGGTCATTCTCCAGTCTCGTTATCATAGACTTTTAAATGTTACTAGGTATTTCCTTAGTTATTTAGCACCTTTTATTAATTTTGTACAAGTTCTGATCTCTTTTATAAGTGTGACAGAATGCATAACATCGTTCTGAGAGCTCTGTGAAAAAATAATAAATTCATATAACGTTATAGTAGTAGGCATCTTTCAGTCTCGAGAGACCATGGGTATGCACCCCTGAGAGGTAAAGAATTTACTCAGCTGGCTTTATGGCAGCCACGAATGTGGCTGAAGAGACCCACTCGAGAGAGACAATCTTTGCCATATCGGTCACATTTAAAGATTATGTTTTGCTAAGATCCGAGCACTCACTGAAGCAGGCAGACTGTGGCGGGACAACACCCTATTGTCTGGGGGCTGCCCAGTTTTATGGCAGGCAGTGGTTGTCCAGTGAGATACAATGATCTCTCCCACCGTCGGAGACAGCCCCCGGTGCTCAACTCTATGCCGATCGAGAAAGAGCTTAGAACTGGTGACTGCTGCCTCCCGTGTTGTGTCGATGCTCAAGGCAAAGCTGGAGTTCCTCTTCAGGGTGCAAGCCTAGGCAGATGATTTGGAGGCCCTGAGTTGCCCATGCATCAGGACCCCGCTCTTGACGTCACTGGTAAATCCAGAGGAGAGGAAGAACCAATACATCTGGTACCCGATCTGCTGCAGGAGGTGCCAGAAAGATACTAAAATATTAGTACCTGACTGCCTTTGGTGCTCCACTCCAGATTTTCTGTCTGAGTTTACTCTCATAGCCCTGCATTCTCCTGAATTCCCCCACAAGGCAGTGGGGCTTTTCTGTCAGGGGTTGCTCCCTTAGCCTTACACCCTCCCGGGCTACCCACAAGGCAGTGGGTTTGATGAGGTAGTAACATCTACTCTCATTACGATAGCAAACATAGCCTGACCTGACTTTCTATGATGTTATATCTGGAAACAATTTTGGTTGCTGGGCTGTATTTCAACATTGATTGTTTGTGGTAACTGTCCTGCTAAATGTCATTATTACATATATGATATACGATGCTCAGTGGTACAAGAGGAGTAGGAGTAAGGAAAAGAGCAAAGTAATAGATAGGGGTTCCACATGCAAAAGAAAGCCTATTAACTAAACAGAACAAGGATGGCACCAACCATCATCAGACTCTGCCTAAAAGTGACAACAAAACAGATCCAGTATGGTTACCTACTCTTCTGACTCTTTAAGAGTTAGAAGCTGCATTTCCCAGCAGAGAAGATGAGAGGGAATCCCAAATTAATGGAGTGACAAATAAATAATGAGAAGCCTGGGACAATAAGAATGACTCTTTGAGGCAGTTGGAAGTGGGAGATTACGAAGTATCTTGAGAAAAGAAAAACGTCAGACTTGTGAAGCAATCGAAAAGATCAAGGAGGGAATCAAAGAGCAGAGAAATAAATTAGGAAGAATAAGAATTTTTAAAAGTGAGTGCAAGAGTAAATTCTGAAAATTCATTTAAAAAATAAAGCAAAAAGTCTCTCCCTAGGTTTACAAATTGACATTGCATCGAGGGGGTGGAACTGCAGTCTCAACAGTTACTAAAATCTGAAAACACTTTTACAGCAGTTATAACAAATTACAATTGCAAATGTTATTGTTATGGTCTTGAATACTGTCTCTTCTTAAACGGAGAAGAACTTACTAGCCAACTGGTGCATCTCCTCCATACAGGCTCTTATGACTGAACGGTAGTTTTTACTCACTCGAACCAATCTGCCAAGAATACAAAGGCTTTCTTTAGAGAGATTTATTTATTGTTAGCTTGTGCCTATAGGCTAGTAGGCCCCCGATTCTGCAAGTTTCTCTGCAGAGGCAGACCCCTTCTGCACTGCACTGAAGTCAGTGGGGCTCCACACAGCCAGAGAGGTGTGTCTACTTGCGGGACTGGGGCCTAATTTTGTAAAATGGATATTGGAAAAATTAGTTACACAATATTACAGAGGGTCAGCAGCTGAGAGAATTTCAGTTTCATTATCTCCCTCATTGGATATAGATTCATATGTTTGGTGGAAGAAGGGGAGCAACATATTGGTCCTTTCCTGCACTGCAAAATTATTATTGTATCACCTTGCCTCGCTTCCTAACAAGCCATTCTGTAAGCGGCAAACACACCAGTCATAGGGGGGTTGCTCTCCTACCTCATGTCTACAGATGAGGCAGTATCCATCAGCAGTGAAGGAGACTTTTCCCTTTATTTGTGCCCAATCAAGATAAGATATGTTTCTTTAATAAATTCAGTCAATGAACAACAAGTATATACTGTATGAACTGTACCTTTAATAACTCTCACAAGGTTACCAACCTAAGGAGATGCACAGACACCACACCTGCCTCCATCCTCCACTATTAAGTGGCACACAACAGTCTATCTGAATTGTGCCTCACTACTGACACGTTCTCCATAGGCGACAGGGAAGCTGACATGTTCTCTTTTTGTTTCAAAACTATCTAGCATTTCTATTTACTCACTGTGCTTTCCTTGACTTCCCAGCCAGTTCTTCCTCAGTCCTCTGGAGTCCAACAAAGATCCCATGGGATTCATTGAAGAGTTTGCGTAAAGTCTGCGAGTACACATCTTCATCTTTGCGAACAATGAAAATGTTGGGGCAGCCTGGCCTTTTCTCTGCACATTCTGAAATGAAGCATGTAAACCATAAAATAGCCAAAGGAATGCTACTACTCTGCAGTGTTTAATGCATATAATCCATCTCAGCCCTATGGGATAGTAATATACTTCTGGACTTCAAAAGTTAAAGCCTACAGTAATGGTGCTTAAAATATTAACTGGGAATTTATTTGGTAAGAAGTCTAAGAGTCAGCACAAAAATAGGGCAAGAGGCACAAAACTACTGATAAAATATCAAACACTGTAAAACTCAATTTAAAAAAAAACAACCTAATAATTTGTGTGATAATGAAAATACAAATCTCTTCAATATATTAATTCCTAAATCTGATCACCTTATAAACACTAATGTGACTGAATTCTCAACTCTCACACCATTTGGTGGTGTTCTTGAAGCCTCAACTCCTGGAGTCAAATGACTGCTCAAGAAGTTTCTAGGTCTCATGTTGCAGAATAAAACTTGAACGAACATGATCTGAGTGTACTCCAAACTCCTGGAAAGGCAAGTAAAAAGAACCCCAAATTTATTTTCAAATATTTCATTTTAAGCCAATTTATTTTGGGGCCTAACTCACAATTTCTGAACACTTGAGGTTAGGAGTATGTATCCCTGTTCGCTCTGCATTAGTCTTTAGTAAAATCCACCAAGATAAACACTCAAGAATGAAAGAGAAGTTATCCACCTTTTGGGAACAAAGTTTCATACACCAGCATCTCTCCAGGTCCCCAGGCAAAACACATTTGCTTCCTGTTGGAGTCCACCCCAGGAATCAGCTGTTAGGAAATAGGGCACAGGGATTGTCAAGCATGCAGCTGCTCTCTAGAAGAATAGAACAGGCAAACACGATTCCTCTTCCCCTTTTAGGGTATGTTTCCCCTGCATCTGGGAGTGAGCCTCTGGGAGGCTCATCTACACAACCATTTTTAGCACACTAGGGCGAGCCCCACTAGCACAAGTCTTTCTACACTGGCTGGGAGGCTTGCTCTCAGACGCAGTAGAGTGATGCCCTCAGTTTTCCCATCTGTAAAATGGGAATAACGATACCACCCTCCCTCATAAAGCACTTTGAGATCTACTGCAGAAGGGCGCTGGGTGCTGCTCTGATTATCACTGCATCTTTTTGGCGGCGGGCTCATTTGTGCTAACGAAGGGAGACAGTCAGTAATGCACAGGCACGAGGGCGAAAAGTTGAAGTGAGCCACAACAGTTTCCTCCCCCCACAGCCGCTCCCCTCTACCCCCCGCGCCCCCCGCCCGTAGCCTCCCCCACCCCAGTGCTCCTGGCAGAGGGTGTCCAGCCCCCCCGCAGACGAGGGCTCGTTCTGTCCTACAGTAAGCGGCGGCTCCACGTCCAGCTCCTCCATGTCAGCAGCGGGCTCGCCGGGGGACGGCGACAGGCAGCAGAAGAGAACCAGCTCCACCGCCACAACAGACGGTCTGCACCCAGAGAGCCCCGCCCAACCCCGGGCCGGGCGCCGGGCAGAGACAGAGGCCCCTAGTTCGGGGCTGCCCTCTGCGATGCCTGCAGAACTCTACTCCTCCGGGCCCACATTGCTGCAGCTTCCCCTCTCGATCAGCTCCCTGGGACGGGGTGGGAAATAGTGTGTGTTAGAAAGGGGGGATAAGTCCTCCCTTTGTGGGCTTTATGTTGAATTTGGGGCAGGCCCTGAACAGATCAGTCCGGTGGCGCGACAGGCTCTGGAAGGACCCCGCGAAGGTATATAGGCGGGAGCGGCGGCTAAGGCGCTCTAGTCAGTCAGTGTGTCGTGTGGTTCCTCTTGCGTGCGGACGGGGGGCGGCGGCGGCGGCGGCCTTTACTCAATTCCTGGGTCAGCGGCTGGGGTTTCTTCGGGATCCCGCTTGTCCTTAGGTCAGGCCTCTGGTTGTCCCTCCCTAGCACTGGCAGGGCAGCTCCGCTGCTCGCAGGGGGGCGTTGCCCCGTGCTGTAGCTGTCTCCGCTGACGCTGGTGATGACTGTAGGGCGCCCTCATATCGCGCCAGTGGGCAGCGGCACCCCCTCAGGATGGAGCGGGAGCTCCTGGTGGTATTGGTGTATTCCCGTGGGTGGGGGTGTAACTGGATCTCACTGGTGTGTTGCTGCTCCTTGGGGGTGGGGGGTGCTTCCCCATCCCATTGGGCCCAGAAATAACTCGGGGGGTGAGAGATTGTTGTCCCAGCAGGGCTGGCGGAAACTCCATCTGCTGGCCTCTTCTTTCCCTCTATCTGCATGGGGGGGAGGATGGAGTAAATTGGTGTAATGGAGGGGCTGCCTGATCTGCCTCACACCCCGGGCGGTGCTGCTGGTGGTCTATTCTGCACACAAATGGGTATCGGCGTCTGCGTGAGTTGAGGTGTAGAGTGTAGTCATCCATCCTGTGACGGGTTGGATCACAGAAACCCCCTTGGGAGCTGCCACCTAATGTACCAAGACTACCCCTGTTCCTGTTTTCCCTGCCAGCTCAGGACTCCAGCAACCTGTCTTGCTGAGCCAGACACTCCCGTCTGCTCCAACACAGACCCAGGGTCTGGTTTACTTGCCCCAAAGCTGCAGGTTTACCCGAAAACAGCTCACAGAAGTGTGCTTGTCTTTAGCACTCAGATGCCCAACTCCCAATGGGGTCTAAACCCAAATAAATCCGTTTTACCCTGTATAAAGCTGATTACAGTATAAACTCAAATTGTTTGCCCTCTATAACACTGATAGAGAGATATGCACAGTTGTTTGCTCCCCCAGGTATTAATACATACTCTGAGTTAATAAGTAAAAAGTGATTTTATTAAATACAGAAAGTAGGATTTAAGTGGTTCCAAGTAGTAACAGACAGAACGAAGTAAGTTACCCAGCAAAATAAAATAAAATGCCCAAATCTATGTCTAATCAAACTAAATACAGATAATCTCACCCTTAGAGATGCTTCAGTAAGATTTTTTTCCTCAGACTGGACACCTTCCAGGCCTGGGCACAATTCTTTCCCCTGGTACAGCTCTTGTTCCAGCTTAGGTGGTAGCTAAGGGATTCTTCATGATGGCTCTTCTCTCTCTTTGTTCTGTTCCACCCGTTTATATATCTTTTGCATAAGGCGGGAACCCTTTGTCCCTCTGGGTTTCCACCCCCCTTCACTGGAAAAGCACCAGGTTAAAGATGGATTCCAATTTAGGTGACATGATCACATGTCACTGCAAGACTTCATTACTCACTTGTCAGCACACACATATACAGGAAGACTCACAGGTAAACACAGCCATCTGTAGACAATGGTCCTGGTTAATGGGAGTCATCAAGATTCCAAACCACCATTAATGGCCCACACTTTGCATAATTACAATAGGCCCTCAGAGTTATATTTTATATTTCTAGTTTTAGATACAAGAGTGGTACATTTATACAAATAGTATGATCACACTCAGTAGATTATAAGCTTTATAATGATACCTTACAAGAGACCTTTTGCATGAGGCATATCCCAGTTACATTATATTCACTTATTATCATGTTTTTATAAAACCATATAGACTGCACAACGTCACACGTCCCTTGCCACCAAGGGATCTTGAGCTGGCATATGCCTCCCTGTTTATGATCATCATTGTTATAATTTTACTTCTTGTGAGGGGGCTCAGAGAAACTTCTTACATGGTTGCAGTGCCTACCTGGGTGCTCTTGAATGATGACAAACGGGACAGCAGATGGCTGGGTGCTTTGAAATATTACTAGTCTCCATCCACCTCACCAGGCTGACTTGGGATCATGAAGCTGAACTTCTCTAAGAGCCCCAGATACCCAGAGGGGCCTTGCCTTTCATGCACTATCTGGCCAGGACCAGAGGGTGCTGATCCTAGCCTCTATGCCTACCTAGGCCAACCCAGGGAGTTGTGAGGTCAGCATGCAACTTCATCTTGCCCTTTTTGAGACTTTGAAGCTTTTCAAGCTATCTGGGTACTTGGCAAACAACAAACCCTTTCTTGAACTCACCACTTGCCTAGCCAAGAAGCAAAAAAGCATTGTATCCTGGAAAATTGGAAGCTTGTTGAAAAATGAAGTGATTTATTAGTTTTTAAATCTCATACTTTCTAAACCAATCTCATAAAGTGGAGGGGGAGGGGGGTCCTGATTGTGAATGATGAAGATTTGGAGTGGCATTTTCTACTCCATGCACAGAACTAGTACTAATGCAAAGTGAAAGCTGGGGGTTATAGTGGATCACAAATTGAATGAGTCAATAATGTGATGCAGGTGCAAAAAAAGGCTAAAATCATTGAGGTATATTAACAAGCGTGTATGGGCACCACACTTAAGGAAAGATAAGGGTATTTTAGTTGCCCTTTAGAACAGAATAACATCTTTCTCCGATGTTGATGAGATGAGCATATGATTGTATAGCACATTTGTAAAGGGCATGTGACAGAGTGATATCTATGGCCCTTACTGAAATTAGAGCATTTAATTTCTAAACAATCCACGTACGGAAGTGAACAAACTTAACTCGGTCTTGTAGTGACATTATGCAATAACTACAGTTATGATTAAGGTATTTTGTTTGTGGTCCCAGATTAGATTAAACTGATTTTTTTAAAGACGTTAGAATTTTTCCCTTTATGGTGTCAACAGAGAGCAGAATTAAGGTTGTTTGGGTGCCTTAACTGTGTATTTCCATACCTTAACAGAGCTGGTCGTAAAAATTCTGACAAAACATCTTTTCATCAGAATTTGCTGATTCGTCAAAAACAAAACATTCCATGGAGGTGGTTCAGATCCAACAAAGTACGGTTCCATCTGAAATGTGACCCTATAAAAATACCATTGTGAGGACTCTCACTTATTGTCTCTGACTTCTAGGTCAAATTTGATTAATTTACAAGTACATACTAGTTTTTAATAACTACCAACATTGCAAATTCATCCTGGGCTCTGAAAATCTAGATTACAGGTAAATCTAGGTATACCTTTAGTCTGAGCCTTTATTGTGGTGTTTTTAAATAGTTTCCATGTGTCTCGTAGGCATTTCACACTTGTGACTGTTCCTTTTAATTTCTGTTTAGCTTCCTCATTTTTGTGTAGTTCCCCTTTTTAAAGTAAAAGTCTGCTGTGGTGGGTTTATTTGGTATTTCCTCCTCTACACGGATGTTAAATTTAATTGTATTATGGTTGCTATTGCTGAGTGGTTCAGTTATATTCACCTCTTGGATCAGATCCTATGCTCCACTTAGGACAAATCAAGAATTGCCTCTCCCTTTGTGGGTTCCAGGACTAGCTCTTCCAAGAAGCAGTCATTAATATACCGGTAGTCTAGAAATTGTATCTCTGCATCCGGTCCTGAGGTGACACGTACCTAGTCACTATAGGGATAGCTGAAATCTATTACTGGGTTTTCTGTTTTTGTAGCCTCTCTAATCTCCCTGCGTATTTCAGTCACATCATCACCATCTTGGTCAGGTGGTTGGTAGTATTCTATTGCTCTACTCTTTTTATTCAAGCATGGAATTTCTGTTCATAGAGGTTCTATGGTAGATACACTTTTGTACATCACTAAAGAATTCTGTTCCCTCCTTAGTGTTGGTATCCTTTGAGATTTTGTGGACTCTTATTATGCCTTCCCTTTTATCTCTAAATTATTCCTTGCATGTTAACCCTTCTGGCATCCTGAAACTCAACTGTCTCTGGCAGTTGAATTGCATCAGCTTGTAGCATCTTTGCAAACTGTACCTTTTGTGGACCTGGTCATCTTGTGTTCCAGAATCTAATCTTTTGTTTAATAAAAAACAAAAAAACCCTACAAGTCTGGTGTGCTTGATTACTAAGAGAATCTTCAAACTGTTGACTATTTGACAGAAAGCCTGGAACAATAGTTGAGATACGAACTTCCTCTTGTCATCTTAATAGAATATAGACTGAAGCATAAGGATTATTTTGTTTGTTTGTATTGTAGACCACCACCCCACCCCCAAGAGCCCCAGTCATGGACCAGGATCCCATTGTGCTTGTCGCTATATACAAACATGGAACAAAAAGATTAACTAACTTCTGATCAAAACACATAAGAAAGAACAGTTATTGTAGGAAGATCTGCCCAATCTATTGTGAGTGGAGTGTTTGTGCCTCAAGCAGATACAGCTTGGAAGAGTGTCTCACTTCTGTTCCCTTCACAATTCAACCTCTGACTCCCTCCAGTTAGCCAGTATCTTTCTGATAGAAAGTGTTGCCCAGAACTGAATGCAGTGTTCCATAGCAGGATACAGCATGAATAGTACATAGGTAGTGTTCAAATACAGTTTGGTCTTTCCTGTGTTTGTATCCAAGCCATGTTATAATCATGTTATGGAGGCAGCATGTTGGGCTCCTTGAACATGAAAAGGGGTAGAATGTTGAGACCAGAAGGTTGCATGGTATATGACATTAGATTCCAACTATCAGTGCTGTGATATAGAGTGGAAATGTTACAGTGCATGGGAGGCCAGGCTATAATGCAGCTCCACAAGACAAATTTATGTTCCCTCCACTGAATGCAGGTAGTGGTCAGTCAATCCACATAGTATGTGAATCAATAGACCAAGTCCCTCTTGTAGGTCTGATGCCCTGTGATGACCTCAAACTCTTGGACCCAGGTCAGTGTGAAGATTCAATTTCTAGACAACCCGTGACAAGTGGGTGTGATGATTCAGTTTCCAGCCAACCTTGTGTAGGCTAAGTTAGATGGGCTTTGAGAAGGGGACTAATACTAAAGAAAAAATCCATGGCAAAAGACAAGGAAAAAGGGGAGCAGCATCTATGGTGAAAGAATACTGGGAAAATCTGAAAGGAAGGTTGAGTTTTGCTGGTGAATCAAAGTTCTCTTATTTGACGTTACACAACTTTTAATGTTTTAGTCTGTGCAATTTTTGTCATTATGTATCTGCTCCTAAAATGCACCTCCCACAGACTTTATGTATTAAAAATGTACACGTTTTGTTTTTTGCTTCATAGCCCAAGTATGTGTTGAAAACAGCTGCATTAGCAATACCTAAACTGTAAAGACTCAAGAACAACTTTGATGGAACCTATCCAACAGCCTGAGACTATCAGCTGAAGGTCTCACACGTGCTAACATCAATGCCATGGGTGTCCCCCATCACCTCAATAAATTCTTGGATGAATTTCCATATGGCATGTGTGACAACAGTCACTGTGAGCGCTTTGGATCCAGCAAAATATCCTGAGACATCATTGGTTCTCTGATGTGTAGCTGGATTTGAAACACCTGAATATCCCTGGATATTTTTAAACATGGCAGCAATGACTTGAAAGGGTCAAATAATCAATAGGATTCACAATAGAATACTTTGCGTTAGTCCCAGTATATCTGTTATCANCAGAGGTTCTCAAACATTGTCAGCAGACCACCAGTGGTCTGCAAGCTCCATTCAGGTGGTCCGTGGATAGTTCCCTCTAAGGTTTGTGTCTGGGCGGCCGCACATGAGAGAATGAAGGGCCACCCACCTAATTAGTGGAGGCATGCAGGTGTGGCTCCACTAATTAGGTGCCTGGACCTTGGAGATGTAAGGTGAGGTGGTGACCTTGGGGGGAATAGGGAGCAGTGGGGTGAGAAGAGGGGGGTGGGGAGAATTTGGGATGTGCAGGGCTATGGCGGCCAGAGAAAGAGGCGACTTTCCCCAGCTCTAGGGCTGTGGCTGCCGGGGAGAGACAGCCCTCCTTCCCAGACTCAGCGTTGTGGTGCGGAAGAGACACCTCCCCTCCTTCCCAGACTCAGCTTGGGGCTGGCGCGGCGGGGGGGAGAGGGCACATCCATCGCATTAGAAAGGTAAGACTACTGATATTAAAATATGAGTTGTGTGCTTTTATTTGTAGAACAGAAAAAGTTAATTATGGGTTTTTTTATATACTGCTTTTATCCAAAGTGCTTTACAATAGTTAGCTAACAGTACAAACAACACTTGGAAAGATCATTAAGTGGTCTGCTGAGACCCTCAGCAATTTTCAAGTGGTTTGCGAATCACTGGACTAGAAGGTTTGAAGAGGATCAGTGTAATGATACTATGTAGGGACTTTGCTGACCTAGGTGGTAATACTGTGTGAGTGTGGGGGAATAATATAGGAGTAAATGGGAAAGATGATAGCATTACAACCACAAAGTGGCGTACAAGGCATGGTCTACATTAGGATTTTACATCGGTATAGCTATGTCTCTTAGGGGTGTGAAAAATCCACACCTCTTGAGAAATGTAGCTATAGCAACCTAACCCCGGCTGTAGCCAGCACCAGTTCGATGGAAGAATTCTTCTGTTAAGTGTTAATGGCTCTTGGGGAGGAGGATTAGTGGGTGCAGTTGTAGTGTTTTAGTGTAGACAAGGCCTAAGTGAGAGTTATATGGAAGAGGCACAAGGGCGTGGCTGGGGGCAGCAATGATGGGGGGTGATATCTCTAAAGGCCAGGGACTGTGTGATGCTCCAGATTTGGGTACAGGGTGGCATATAGGAAAGTGCAGGTAAGGGTGTACATACCTATGTATGGAGATGCAGGTATACCTGAGGGGCATCGTGCTCCGAGGGTGGGTTTACAAGGGGGCATACAGAGGACTGTGTAGCAAAGATGGGGGAGGGTGGAGGAGAATTTAGAGCCTACATGGTGCTGTGCAAAGGGGGCTGAAGAAGGGGGTATGGGACACATGGCAGTGTATGAGGGCCACAGTAGAAATGTGGATAGGATGCCGGCTGGGGATACATCTGCGTGTGGGCCCAGAAGGGGAAGTATATGACGGGAGTGTGGTGACCCTTGAGGTGACTTGTGTCAGGTTTGGGGCCCAGGAGGGACTGGTTAGGGGCCCCCTTGGCACGTATCTAGGGGAGTTCAGGGGGCCCACCTAGGTCCAGACATGCACAGTGCCCAAGGCTGAGGAAGGCTTCTATGGGAGGGTAGAGGGATGTGTGGTGGGGCACCTGGGCAAATGGAGGCCGTAGTCACAGACCGGCGGCCATTTTGAGAGGACAATACACTCCGCACGGGCACGGCACAGCCCATTGCGCCCGGCGGGGCGGGGGACGCGCACGCAGGGCTGGGAGATGCCCGTGCGCGCGCACGCTCCTACTCTCGGCCGTGTTATGTAACGGATCAGCGCGCTCCCGGCGGGCAGACCCAATGGGGCCTGGGCTGGGGGGCGGCGCGGGCGCGCGCACGCAGGGTAAAGCGCGGTCCCGCGGCAGTGCGTGCGCGCTCACCCCAGCCTCCCCCTCTCTCTCTCCTCGCCTCGCTCGGTCTTTCTCCCCCCTTTGTGAAGCGCTCGGAGCGGCCCGGACCCTGCTGCCTTGCCATGGCCGACGAAAAGCCCAAGGTGAGGGAGGAACCCGCGGGCGGGGGCAAGAAGAGGCCGGCCCCGGCCTGGCGCGGGAGCAGCCCCGACTCTGCCGCGCCGGCTCTGCGCGCCATTTTCCTCCCCCCTCCGCACCAGGCCCGGCCGCCTTCGCGCTCCGTTCTGCAGCCCCCGCAGGGCCGCCCGCCCCGGCCCCGCTGTCTCCCCCGCTGGAGGACCTGGCTCCGTGCCAGGGGGATCCCTGGGGGCCGCAGCGGGGCGAACCGGAGCTGTGCTTCCTCCCCTGCCCCGGGGAGGCAGGCCCAAGCACGGCTGCGGCCCCCACCTCCCCGAGGGGCTGGATCCCCACCCCTCCATGTGGGCCCGGGCCTGGCTTTGCAGGGGGAGAAGGGCTGCAGCATCCCTCACCTACCCTGAGCTGAGGCAACTCAGCCCGGTCCTGGCCTCCCCTGGGGAGGAGGGACCCTGAAATAGCGCGGCGGTCCCAGCCCTCCTCTTTTGTGCCTCCTACTGCCCAGCGCCCCCTGCCCTGGGCGGGTCTCATGAGTCTCTGAGCGGCCTGGCGGGGGGGGATGGGAGCAGCATGGAGCAGCTTGTGAGTCCCTGCTGCTGGGTTTTCATTTTAAATGGAGTTTGAAGGCGCCAAAAGCCTCTCCCATTTAAAGGACCCATTCTCCCTCCCCTCCGGGGCTCCGACTGTGGCTCTCCCTAGGCAGCAGGCTGTGGTTATCTCTCCCTGCCACCCCCCACCCCTTTTGCTGGAGTATCTGTCACATGTAGACCTGGCCCCCTGTTTGCACAATGTTGTCTTCTGAAATCTTATGCGAGGCTGGATTTGCGAGGACTTGGCCTAATAGTGTGGTATGAGGTGAAGCTGGAACACAGCTCCCTGTGCTCAGTGTCTCTGGTATCGCCTTTTTTATTAAAGGCAAAGGCCTCAAAGAGCTGTCTGTAGCTGAAGGACAGATGCTTAGTTTGAACTGACTAGTGTTGTTGCACTGGGTAGCTTTTTATCTTTGGTGTTAAAGAGCGTCCCCCCCATTCCACCCCCAAATTATTTGGAAATAAGGCATACATTTTTAACTGAGAGTAATTAAGCATTGGAACAAATTACCAAGGGTCATGGTGGATTCTCCATCATTGACAATTGTTAACTCAAGTTTGGGTCTTTTTTCTAAAAGATAAGCTCTAGCAATTATTTTGGGGAAATTCTATGGCCTGTAGAAGCCAAACTAGATGATCACAATGGACCCCTCTGGCCTTTAGAATCTATCAATGTATGAAAATAAAAACCCTAAAGTAGTTTTTGCATTAGTTGTGTGTAATACGTTTTTATTGAAGTAGAAGGTTTAAATTGTTTATTTCTACTTGTTTAAAAAAGGGTAAAGCTGCTAGTTTCAGGACTTAATCACTTTAAAGGACTCTCATGGAAGTCTAATAAGATGCAAGGTCTAAACTTGTTTCCTTTTGAGAGCTGTGGTATTGAAGTTAAATTTAAACTTTCCTGTAATCTGTAAATTGCAGAAATAGCTTCACTGGTTTAGTTGAAATAAAGTGAGAGATTTTATAGGATATTTGAGATTACAATCCTAAATGTAAATTTAGTTTTCTTTAAAAGGATAAAATGTACTGTTGTATATGAACATGTGACAACAATATTCTTATTTCTTTAGCTTTGAATAATTTTTGCAGTTAAACAGCTAGTATGTGTCTGTCTTCCTTTCAGGTTTATCTTTCATCACCATTGTTTGTACTAATTAATTTCAGTAGACCTTGACAGAATTTGTTAATTTCAATACTGTTGGGTTTTTGCTTTTCCAAATTAGGAAGAGTTTCACACTAGGAAAATTGAAAAAGACTAACATTATTTCATAAGTCGAAGTGTGAAGCTTGTAGAGTACTTTTGCTCCTCTGTAATGGCCTGTTGCCACATGGTAAAATGTTAACTTATTTCATACTTTTTTTTAAATCATACCTCTCCTTTCTTTCTTTTCTCCTCAACAGGAAGGAGTGAAGACTGAAAACAATGACCACATTAATCTGAAGGTGGCAGGGCAAGATGGGTCTGTGGTTCAGTTTAAGATTAAGAGGCACACGCCACTTAGTAAACTAATGAAAGCCTATTGTGAACGACAGGTGAGGTGCTTGTGTGAACACTAAAGGAAGCAATGCCCATAAGAGGGGTCATCTTCATTAAGGTGGATGAGGACAGTAAATGTCTTATCACAGTATTACATATTTAACAAAACTCATCATGTTGCAGAATATGTACTGCTTCAAGGGTCTGTTGCTAAATAGACTGGGAGAAAGTTTTCAAGAAATGGATAAATAAAGTTAAATTATTATCTTTGTAAAGTCTCCTTTACAGCCCCCTCCTGTTGGAAGGCAGCTTTAATATTGCTATCTCCCAAAACATGGAGAGGGTGTGGTAGAAGGAAGTGTTGCTAGGCAGTTGAACAGTAATAATGGTACCTTTATAACAGTTGTTTGTTTGTTCTTGATCTTACCTCAGACTTCTGATTTATGGCCTTAGTTTTACTGTACTGAGATAGAAAGTGCCAATGGCTGGTCATAGATTTCTTTGAAATGTAAAACTGTATGGGGGTGGGCTGAGAATGATCATGAAGTCCACATTTTCTGTTTCATTTTCTCTAGTGCCGTGGTTCTCAAACTTTTTTTTTTTTGTGGACCACTTGAAAATTGCTGAGGGTTTCAGTGGACCACTTAATGATCTTTCCAAATGTTGTTTGTACCATTAGCTAACCTTTGTAAAGCGCTTTGGATAAAAGCGTTATATTAAAAAATTCCTTAATAATAAAAAAATTTTGTTCTACAAATAAAAGCACACAACTCATATTTTAATATCGGTAGTCTTACCTTTCTAATGCGATGGATGTGCCCTTTCTCCCCCGCCGCGGCAGCCCCTGAGCTGGGGCTGGGAAAGAGGAGGAGTCTCTCCCCGGCAGCCGCAGCCCTGGAGCTGGGGAAAGTTGCCTCTTTTTCCGCTGCAGCCCTGCATGTCCCAAATTCCCCTCACCCCACTTCCCCCTCCTGCCTACCCGCTATTCCCTCCCAAGGCCACCACCTCACCTTGCATGTGCATCTTCTCCAGGGTCCAGGCACCTAATTAGTGGAGAAACTCCTGCACGGCTCCACTAATTAGGTGGGTGGCCCTTCATTCTTTCATGTACGGCTGCCCAGGCACACACCTTAGAGCAGGGGTCCGCAACGCGGTGCCCGCAGGCGCCATTGCACCCGCCGGGGGGTGTAAGTGCGCCCGCGGAGCCCTCGGGGTTTTTTTTGTTTTTGCTCCGCCGGCAGCGCTCGTTTTTTTTGTTTGTTTTTTTGGCGCCCGCCAGAAGGAAAAGGTTGGGGACCACTGCCTTAGAGGGAACTATCCGCAGACCACCTGACGAGCTCGTGGACCACTGTTTGAGAACCTCTGCTCTAGTGAATTAGTTGTCTAGTGGATTAAGTAACTCATCTGAGTAAACAAGTCTTCTGATATCATGCAAACAACTGAGCCTTCCTCTAACTTGCAAATAGATATTGGAAGAAAGGAATTTTCAAACAGTGGTTGCAGAAATAAGAATGACGCCAGAGAAGCTATTTTTTTGATGAGTCGAATGCCTAGAGCTTGAAAGATCATCTTATTTTAGGAAACTTACTGACACCTATTTTTTTGCCATTGTTGTGGAAAAAGTTGTCTGTGACACTTGGTCCAGAAGTTTCTCATGGATGTGTATTTTTAAAAGTCCCTTCTCTAAAAGGCTTGTTTTCAACATTAAGTTAATCTGTACACACAAGCTGTACTGCTTTAACAATATTGGTATAGTTAAAACACCTTTTATACCTCTATAACGCTATGCACGTTGCGTGTTGTGCCAGTATAACTCTTTCAGTAAGAATCAGACTCCTGCCCGAAATAGATACATTGATACAAGCACTGTTTAGGCCAGGCCTAAAACTAGCAATTCTGTCATTCTCATGCTGAGATGGGATTATTTCAAGGGATTTGTACAATAAGATCAAATGAAAGCTATTGTCTCATTTAAATTATTCTGCTTTAGTTGTATGATTTCAATGTATAACATATGATCAGAGGTGCTTATAATGTACTTTTCTCCATGTCTGGATTTGAGCTAATCTTGGGAGCCTCAGGAAACCTAGGTATTATGCAGGAGGAGTTCAGCAGACTTGCTTAATGGTGAGAGTGGATTTGGTTTGAGTGACAACTGCACTTGACAGTCAGAATCAGAGATCATTTTGAATAGTGCATACTTTCACTTAGGAATACTACTGCACTATAAGCACCCTGTCTCAGTATGTAAGGGAAGGAGTGCTGTCCATACACCTTCCTTACCCCACTAGGTGTTGTGTTAGGATAAATTAGTGAATGGTTGAGTCTGTGTCTTTTTTTTCTAGCCCTGTCAATGGCTTATTGTTATCTTAGGTAAGTTATCTGCTCCGTTTTCCCCATTGTAAAATATGGATATCACCTCCTTCATGGTGTGTTGTGAGGTATATCAAACTGCTGTAAAGTGTGTTGAGAATTCTGGATGAAAGGTAGTATTAATTATGTCTGGAAAGTATCATTCATATCCAAATTAGTCAGTATAAAATGCTTGCTGAGTTTATATTTCTTTAATTAAAATTCATGCAAGAAACTCTGGCTTTCCCATAGAAAAAAAATCCATCTGAATCCTAGAAATATAGGGCTGGAAGGAACCTTAAGAGGTCATCTAGCCCATCCCTCACTCTGAGGCACAATGAGTACTAGGATTTAGGCAATTTTTGCAAAGAGCAGAAACCAGATTTTGAATAAACTAACATCCAAAATCCTGTTAAAGTAGGAAATGAGGTAAGCAACTATTTTAAAAGGTTCACAAGTCAAGGGCAATGATTTTCAAACTTGAAGGCCTAAAAATAAATACCCATTTAAATATGTAAGCATCTAAACAGGTGGGCAGATTTTTCATAGGTGCTTTCATAGATCCCACAACTTCCATCTGAAGTCATTGAGGAATGTGAATGCTTAGCACTTCTAAAAATCAAAACTTATGTGCCTATCTGTAGACTCCCAAACTTGAAAATTTTGGCTAAGAAACACAAAGTTGAAGCAAAAAAACTCATGCATATTGAGGAGACACAAAAACTAGTCAATGCAGAGGACTAGATAACTTTAAAGAGTAGAAGTCATGTAGTGTATATAATAGTCTTCAGATATAGGTTCAGAAGATCAAGACTATTGAGGATCATTGTTTTTGGGAAGAGTGTATTACTGGAAATTGTTCCAATATATTGAAGTGCAGAAAAATCCATATCTTTGTGAGATTGGAGTTCTCAAATGTGCACTTTTCTGTTAAGTCTCACTTGGGACCCGTACAAAATTGCCAGGAACCACTACAAAATAACTTAACGTTTTCAGAATGCAACATATAAGATCCACAACATCAGAGAAAGTAGTATGTTCTTTTTCTCTTGGGGGGAGCCTCCAGATTCCACATCTTGTTAGTCCTTCCCCTCAAATACTCTATTTTAGTAACTAGACATAGTTTCCTAAAGAGGCCAGCAACATCAGTTGCTTCATCCCAAAGGCTGAGTAAGCTGCCTATATGCAGCACTCTGTCCTTTGACACTGGAGCTTGAACCAAATTCCTTTGTGCAGCAGAGGGTTCTGGAGCCACTTTGCTGTTTGGTCAGCCACAGGCTTATATCTTATATCTTAGATGAGCTTATGGATGAACAATACCAGAATCTGAAGACTTATTTCAGTCCTTCAAGATGAGACGTTGCCCTAGTGGGGAGATTCCTTCATTGTGAACTATAGTTGATAAGATTTTACTAATCTGACTATTCTTGCTAAAACATCTTTCCTGGCAACACAATCCCCCCCATAACAAGTAATTAATAAAACAGATTTCTGTTTCCTCTCCTATATCTGTTCCAGGGCTAACTGAGGACTTAATTCATCAGGGCTGTCAGTCCAGCACCTTCCACCACATTAACCTCACTTGAAAAACAAATAATCTTGATGAATGTCTAGGACTCCTACAGGAAAACTAGACAGTATATATTAAATGGAGGACAGAACTGGGAGGCAGAGACAACAGAGCTCTGCCATTGACTGTATCCTTTCCTCACTCATTTGGGCTATGTTTGCTCTACATAGACATAGTGGACACTGACAGAAGGAGTTATAGGTTATTGTAGGAACACCACTTTCCCAAACAATGCTAGCTATACCAACAGAAGCCCTCTTCTCTTGGCATAGTTGCATCTTCACAAGGAGTTTTGTCAGCATAGCTATGTTGCTCAAAGGTGTGGTTTTTTTCACACCCTGGCCGACAGTCATACTGCTGTAAGTTTTAAATGAAGACCAACCCTTAATCTTTCCGTGTGTGTAGAATGAGGCTAGACCAGCTGAAGGGTGCTGTTAAGTTTAGTTTGTAAAGCTCTTTGAAAACAAAGTGCAGAGTTGTGATTACTACTTAGACTGAAAACAAACTAGCTATCAGCCCATATGAGAATGAGAGTATTTTTGGGGATGGAAAGGGTTACCAAATGATTTTAGTGAGAGTGATAAGATAATTTTAATTAAGAAATTTCTATTATCTGGGTAGTCTCCCTCTGAAGGTAGATGTCTTCCTTAAAACCTAACTTCATTTGCTCTCTGAAATGATTCATTCTACTGGTTTCTCATCTTGTGTGTGTTCTAAATAATCCAGGTTCTGTAATTTCATCTCATGTGTCCCTTAAATTCAATAAGGAGGTTAGACTTTGTATCAGCATTAGATGCTGGAAGTTGAAATTAATTCCAAAAGTAACCGTTCAGGATTAATCAGCTACTTATTGAGTCACTTCAGAGTAACAGATTGATATGGGCTTTCCATGAGGAGAAGAAAAGGGGTCATAGAATGTTGTTGCTTTTAGAGAAAGTGAAATCAAGCTGTGCTAACGTTTGAGCAGGGATGTTATTTCCCTTGTGACACTTGCCATCCAAAGTGCTACTTCTGACTTTCCTCCAACTGAATTATTTAAAATTCTTGTAAAAACAATTTTTTTTCAGTGGCTTCTGGCCTTCAGGGCTTGATTTGGGATTTCTAGTACACTTTATTTAATGTCTAGTTAGTAGGGACAATAATGCATCTTTTAGAAACTAAACATGTTGCAATTTGTCATTCAAAGCAGGTCATAATAAAAACATAGCTCCAGTTACAAGTCAACTTGAGGACTGAACAGTGTTTTAACATGTCACTTATTTCTCTTTGCGCCAGGGTTTGTCAATGAGGCAAATCAGATTCCGGTTCGATGGGCAGCCAATCAATGAAACAGATACACCTGCACAGGTAAACATTATATTTAAAGCTTGCTGCAGGAGTTAATAGTTGTGTATAACACTACTGCTAAAGAGAAACAGACATGTAACTATTGATGCTTAATGACAGGTTTCAGAGTAGCAGCCGTGTTAGTCTGTATCAGCAAAAAGAACAGGAGTACTTGTGGCACCTTAGAGACTAACAAATTTATTTGAGCATAAGCTTTCGTGGGCTACAGCCCACTTCATCGGATGCATAGAATGGAACATACAGTAAGAAGATATTTATACATACAGAGAACATGAGAAGGTGGAAGTAGCCATACCAACTGTAAGAGGCCAGTGTTTGTTAGCATATTGACAGGCCTGGCAGGTGACGGTTCTGTATTGTAGAACTGTATGCTGCAATGTGAAAATTATTGTCCAGTATCTCTAGTTTGTTCGTATCTCAGTAATATAAAGTTACCAAATGTTGTGCAGTTGGGCTGGTTGAAGTATGTAAGTTAAAAACAAAAATCAGACCCAATAATGTAGGATGCTGGTTCACTCTGGCAGTAATTGGTGATGATGCCCAAGAATGTCTTTCGGGAGTGTTCTGCATAGTTCCATACTAGCAGTTACCCCTGAACTGCATGCTGTTTAAAGTTCACGCTTTCAGCATGCCATCTCATGATAAATAAGGGACTTCACAATTTTGCCAACGTTGTCATAGGATTGTTGTTTCCAGACTTTTGCTTCAAAGAATATGCCACCCTAGCTGTTTAAATTTAAACTTTTGGTTGAACCTGAAATGCTGAGAATTAAAATCATATGCAGTTTGTACTCCTCTCCATGCATGCTATGTTAAAGCTAAATCAGTTTCCTGAAAACAGCAAACACTGTGGACTGCCAATAGATGCAGAATCTGGCCCTTAGAACTACACTAGAAGTGCTGCAGCGGCTCTGATGTACTGTAGACCTGATCTCTTAGGGTACATCTACACTACCCGCCGGATCGGCGGGTAGCGATCGATCTATCGGGGATCGATTTATCGTGTGTAGTGTAGACGCGATAAATCGATCCCTGATCGCTCTCCCGTCGACTGCTGAACTCCAGCTCGGCGAGAGGCGGAAGCAAAGTCGACGGGGGAGCCGTGGCCGTCGATCCCATGCCGTGAGGACGCGAAGTAAGTAATTTTAATTCGATCTAAGATACGTCGACTTCAGCTACGCTATTCTNCCCCCCCCCCCCCCCCCCCCCCCCCCCCCCCCCCCCCCCCGTGTAGACCAGGCCTGAGACTTGCTCCCACGGGCCTTTTTTGCAGTGTAAACATACCTGTAAGGGCCCCAGAGTGCCGGTTGCGAGACTTGTATTATAGAAAAGACTGCTATAGTAATATGGCCTGCAGTTCAGTAGTCTGGTACTTGTTTGTTTACCATACAACATGTCTAGAAACAGTCTCTATCATCACATTCTTCGTACTTAGTAACTGGTATCCCATTTTCTTTTTCTTTTTTTTGTTACTTATTGGATGTAGGGACTTTGGCCATAATTTGCTTTCTTTAGTACTGTAGATTAAACCACTTAGATGCTGTGCATTTGAACAACCAGGAAGTGAGACAGGTGGTGTTCTAAGGGAAATAGCAGGGATGAAGTGGTCTGATGGAGCAGGCAAGAAGATTAAAATGTAATGTCTGTGAGGCCCTAGAGAGGAGCAGATCAATATACTCGTGGATCTTACTTTATTTTAAATAGTCAATTATCCACCATTCTTTATATCACTCTTTAAGTTTCATGTTCCTATGAAGCAGAGTGAATGCATTAAGTTGGGAATTTGTTCTGATTTTAAGTTGTGGTAAGAGGTACAGGTCTGTCGCATCTTAGGCGCATTTAATATGTGCGATTTCAGCTTTACGCGGTCGGCAAAAACAAGAGGGAAAAAAAAGAGAGAAATAACAATTTAAATACTGTTTCTGTAGTGCGGACGATTCTGCCCGCCATTACACTCAATGTAATTTTGACTATATGCGGTTTTTGCTTTAAGCGCTGACCGTGGAACGTAACCCCAGCATAAGACGAGACAGACCTGTATACGCGAAGATGTGAAACTAAGAACATTTCAAATATGTCTAATATTTAATCAGCTGAGTTGAAAACAGTTCTTTCTTTCTGATGCAGTTGGAAATGGAGGATGAAGATACAATTGATGTGTTCCAGCAGCAGACAGGAGGAGTCTACTAAAAAGAGAACCTGCTACTTTCCTCTCCAGAACTGTGCTCCCACAGATGACACATTCACAATTAGAAAAATGAGACTTGGTTCAGCCACATCCTGACTACTGCAGTATAGTTTTTTCTCTTCTCTCTTTTTTTTCTTCTTCCTTCTATTGTACATAAAGTAACTGGTGTATGTGCACAGACACAATGCATATTTTTTTTAACTAAATGGCCAATGGTATGTTTTGATCAACATGGAATGGAGATGGGGGGTGGGGAAAAAAACCTGGTTCTGTGAAAATACCCCTTTTCTCCATCGTGGCATGCTCCTTCAACTTTTATCTTTATATTCCAGTAAGTTATTTTGCTCTCACTGTTGACAAACAAAAACATTGCATACTTTGTTTGATTGGATAATTTCAATGTTTTTCTTTTATCATTGTAAAACCAAGGACGATTTTATAACTTTTTTGTACGTAGCTGTTACATGTAGAGCAATCTCTGTCTAGGTAAGGGTAAATTACTCCAAAAAACATTGATCCTAGATAGTTTTCCCTTCAAGTAAAGCGTCTTGTTGTTTAAATAAACTTCTTGTTTAAAATAATCAGTTTTCTTTATTTTTCTGCATAGTGATAATACTTAGCACTTGTAGCTTTTTATATTTCCACAACAATTTACAAACTTTAATCCTCAAACACCTACACCTGTATGGGTATGTCTACACTGCAGCTGGGAGCCAGCCTCCCAGCCGAGGTAGACACACACTACTAGCTCAAGCCCCGCTAGTGTGAAATAGCAGCTTGGATGTTTCAGCCCTGGCAGAGGCTCAGGCTAGCCACCAGAGCTCAGACTAAAGGGTCATCTTGAGACGCAACGTCCACACTGCTATTTTGAAGCGCCCAACTTGAGGTTTGCTAGTGCAAGTCTGTCTACCCACACTGCGAGGTTTGCTTCCAGCTGTAGCGCAGACATACCCTATGTGGTAAGCAAATAAGTATAGTCCCCATTTTACAGATGGGGAAACTGAGATAGGAAGTGTGTTCAGTTTACATGAATTTGGATTAGGGGAGATATGTTTGGAATACCAAAGTGAGAATCCAAGAAGTATAGAAGATAGATCAGAAACTTGATCTCTGTTCATGGGTGCATTCAGTTATTGTAAAGAAGGTTCCAAACCCTGCTTCAACACTATGCTGTGTTACTGGGTGAAAGAGGAAGAGTTCAAGCCCCATTTAACCACTCAGTCATATATCAAGGAGAGTACAAAACATGAGGGCTACAGTGGAGTGGGGCTGTAATCCAAGACTTTAATGAAAGACCACTGAAATCTCTTATTACTTCCTCCCTTCACTGTCCATATAGAATGTTCCTGTTTGGCTTTAGGTCTGTTCTACTTCACCAGGAATCTCCTAAGGCTTTCAGCTAGTCATAGGTACTTTATGCATAAAGGAAGTAGGAAGTAAAGCCCTGCTCCTTGATGACCAGCTTTTGCAAGAAGACAAATAGCCCCAAGAGTTGATCATTGTGTGAGTGATCCCTTTGCCCGCTGCCCTAGCAAACAAAATAATTTCACTCACAATGATTCCATGCATGGTAGAATGATACGGCCTCTACGCTTTAGAAAAGTTAGTTGATTGAATGGTGTTTTCTCACATCCCTGGTAACACATTGTTACCCACCTTCAGAGGATTCATAAACATCTGGGAAGAATAAACTACTGAACATGCCTGTGCTTTGTGGTAATTTTCAAATAACTATTGGGAGTATTAGTCTCTGGTTGTAGGCCACTTCAGTTACTTTTAAGGAATCCCCAATCCTAGTAAGCAGAGTATTTCCTTCCTCAGCATGCACTTGTTCTGGACTGCACTTCTGATCTACACTGTCCTGTGGAGATTAAATTGCTCTTTTTGCTGCACATATTTCTATATCTGGAGCCACAGGCAAAATGATTCCTTTTAAAAAAAAAAAAAGATAGTTCAATGACTGTTTAGATTTAGTTTCCTCCTCCAGATTCCTATGTGGGATTCTGAGAATATTTTCCCCTTTGGATTCAGAAGCTCTGCCATTCAACCTCGCCGGGAAAGACTTGTCTAGCCCAAGATTTCTGAAAACCCACCCCAAGTCTCTAAAATTCTTTCAGATGGATGGTATCATGCCAAGACTTTGTTCTTTGGAAAAAGCTCTCTGTTCATTCGGAAGAGATCTGTTTGAACTTGCTTCAGCTTCTAAAATAGAGGATGAGGTCTCCTTACATTTCATTTCTTGATCTCTCCCGCCTACAGTTAGGCTGAAAACTTCCAATAGCATTTTGATTCATGTTCCTTCTTCCCTAAGGGGATAGGAGTAAAAAAACAGGCAGGGAGCACCCATATGTTTTCAAAAGTGGTATGGTATCCCTTAACCTCATACAGAAGTACAATGGTGCTTCATTTGTCATTAACCTGCCCATTGAATTCCTGTCAATATCAAGGGGAGTTGCATGGTTTGTCAAGGAAACCAGAACCTTTAAAATAGGTTTATACCCAATTTACAAATGTTTCCCTGTGCAAAAGAGGGAGGAAAAATATAATCCTCTGTAACAATGAGTCAGGTGCTGTAGCTTTAAGAATATCCCTCTATTCATCTTATGTTAAGTAATTGCAGAAGGATTTCAACATGTTAAAACAAAAGACTCAATCAGTTAACCTCAATTCCTTTGTGTCTAGTACCTCATTCTCCAGCTGATGTTGCCTGAAAGTGTCTGCTCAAACAGCTGCCTTCAGTAGTACTGGAAGATGACTGTATGAGTACAAACTCCTATTGTCTTAAAAAGATTTGATAACCAAAACCACTATTGTCCACAAATCCTTCAGAGATTTTTTTCCCCCTCTCAACTAGTCTAGCAAACTGGTCAATAGAAGGTGCTTATTCTTCCAACATATAAAATGTAGCAGGGGTAGCATACCAAATCCTTTTGAAGTCCACAAACTTGTCCTGAGGACCTTTGTCCTGGTATGCTCTTGCAGTTCGTATCCTTTTGACTTAAGTGATACTTCCTTTGTAGACTGCCAGCACTGCTGCTAAACAGCTTGGAGGTTTTGCCATTGAGTCCTGCTCCCCACAGTCTGAATGTGCTGCCTGTGTGAGGAAAATAACCTATTGCTGATGATGGGTGTCAGGAATAGGTTCATCTGGACATGGCTTTACTACCAATGTGGATCAGGACAAATGTTCAGCATTGTTTCAAAAAAATGGTTAAAGCTGTGTCAGGGATGAAAATGGTTTGGTTGCTAGGTCCAGACCCCATCCAAATGATTTTCCTGTTTACACTAGCAGCCAAACTGTTTTCAACCCCATCTGAAGAAAGGCAGAGACGATTGGTCAACAAATGCTTTTCTTAGTGTAGACAGCAGTCTTTCATATGTATGATACATTTGGGATCTTCAAGGGACTGGGTATTTTGAGATTTCACTCAAACATCTAAATACTAATTTTAAAGTGATTGTCATGTAGTTTAGCCCCCAAATTTGTTTTCTGAATGAGGATATGAAGTCGATAGATCCATAAAGGATAGAAATGTTACAGGCAATGCATACTAGTGACGTACAATAGGGACTGCATAACCACCTTCAATACAAAAATTTTAATGCAACAGACTCCTCATTAGATCCTCAGTAAGATACAGTTTAATTTTACTGGCCCTTCATAAATCATAGCTATCCCACCAAACAATATGCAATGTCAATTTTTGGACACTCTAAGACTTATTTTCCCATAACTGTTGTCTTAATAAAAAAAGTGTAATCTAGGAGTTAAAATAGGGCACTAGGAACCAGGACTCCTGGGTTCTGATGCAGTCTTGTCTTTGGGCAAATAACCTATGCCAACTTTTTCAAACTTGGGTGACTAAAATTAGATATTTAAATCCATATATAGGGACCCTAAAGAAAAGTGGTTTGAGTTTGAGGTCCAACTCCCATTGACTTCAATGGGAGCTTTGGGTACTTAATACAGTTTTATTCAGGCCTCTAATTATGGATTTAAGTGTCCATCTTTAGGCACATAAGTTTGAAAATGTTGGCCTTAACTTCTGTGCCTTAGATTCTCCATCTGCAAAATGGGGATGATGATAATACCCATCCACCTAACAGGTGGTTTGAGGATTAATGTTTGTTAAATGCTTTGAGATGTTCATGTGAAAGGGGTTCTAGAAGTACAAAGTATTATGACATGCTTGACGTCTGAATGTTCTGAAATGGAACATGTTGAATGGCTAATAATAACTTCTAGGGGGCAAGGAGATACCTCAAGAAGACTATCTCTTTTATATCAGATTGTACTGGCATATAGTGTGTTCTCAAGTTGGCTTTCAAGTAAAAAAGCTGATTAAATCAAGTAATGCTAATAAAATATAGCATGTTCTGATACTGCAAAATATGTACAAAGTCAAAGCTAAGATACTGATATAAAATAAACATCTTGGCAAAAGATAGCTAAGCTCAGAGCAGATACTTTTCTTGCAAAAATATTCTTTTCCAGTAACTTCACTTCGTTACCCATATGGCCTAGCCAGTGTAATGTAAGTGCTGTCATTTTGTCTGATGGATGCTGATTATATTGTGACCATTACTGCACCATTCGTGAAAAGATATTTTATGATTAGCCCAGAGAATTGACTCTCTCTGCTTCAACCAATCAGAAACTAGCGGATTTCTAAGCATCTAGTTGTTATTCGTTTTCAATGCTAAAAAGAAGATTGTCATCTTTTGATCTTCACATTTTAAATATAAAGTGAACATAAAAATGGGAGATTTTGTTAAGATAGAATTCAAGATTGTGGCCTCTTCTCCGTACATGTCTGTATCCCCTGGTGTGATGGACTATTCTGGAACAATAAAACAAAGTACAATTTAAAATAATTTTTATTACTTCCACATTGAATCATGTTTTAATTTAATACTTTTCTATATGTAATTATTATTGTGTTTTATTTACAGTGGGACAGGGTGGACTAGGCCCTGAGGCCTCCTCCCTGCTATGCCCTATCCCAGAAAATGTCAGTGGAGAGAAACCCCCAAGCTCCCTAGAGCAACTGAGTGGGATGAAGCCAATCAGGAAAGAGGCTGCAGGGAGTAGCCAATCAGGGCCCAGCAGGCCTGTATAAAAGGAGCTGCGGGGCCAGCATAAGTTCAGTCTGCTGTGGACTAGGGGAGCAAGAGATGGTTCTGGCTAGCTGCAAGGGCCAAGGCAGGTAGTTGGTGCTAGGAACTAGGGGAGCAAGAAAGGTGCTCCTGGGTGGCTGCAGGGACTCAACAAAGATAAGGGCTGTGGGGAAGTGGTAGTTATTTAAAGGGATGTGGCTGCTACTTATTGGATCTCTGGGTTGGGGCTTGGAGTAGTGGGTGGGCCTAGGTTACATGCACACACACTCAGGGAAGGGACTGAACAGAAGGCGTTTTGACAGGCTCAGGGAAGGGACTGAACCTAGAACTGTTACCCCACCCCTAGAAGGGGGCTTGACTGAGACTGACCTAGCTGGAGGGCTAGAAGACTAGTGAAGAGTCATAGACTTGTAGGACTGGAAGGGACCTCAAGAGGTCATCTAGTCCAGTCCCTTGCACTCAGGGCAGGACTAAGTATTATCTAGATCATCTCTGACAGATGTTTGTCTAACCTGCTCTTAAAAATCTCCAATGATGGAGATTCCACCAACTCCCTAGGCAATTTATTTAGTGCTTAACCACCCTGACACTTAAGAAGTTTTTCCTAATGTCCAATCTAAACTGCCCTTGCTGCAATTTAAGCCCATTGCTTCTTGTCCAACCCTCAGAAGTTAAGGAGAACAATTTTTCTTCCTCCTCCTTGTAACAAACCTTTTAAGTACTTGAGAGGGAAGCCCTGGGGGTACTGCTCCATCACAGAACAGGAACCTTTACACATAAGCATGCCAAGTCAGGTACTGAGATAGGTCCTGCTGGTCAGACTGAGGACCAGGGAGGGCTGCAGAGATGTTGCCAACGGAGGGGTAAAGTGATGGGGCTTGTTGGATTGTGAAGGGACTGAGCCCAGAAAGAGCTGCAGGACATTACGGAAGACTTTGAGATAGGCCTGGTTGGACAGTATACCCCAGGAGGGGTTTGTTTTGTTTAGTTTTGTACATGGACTATATATGACTTGGATGGAGGGTTGAGTCACTGAAGTCTCCCCTGATGACTGTGGCAGCTGATGGGGGGGCACTGAGAGCAGAGGAAATTGAAAAAACTGCAGACACACTCGACCAGAAAGGGTGCTCGCAAGAGGTGGGTGCCACACTGCTACAGACAGATTCATCTCTGCTGTAACTAAGTCACCAAAGTCAGTGTATTCAGACCAGAGATGCATACTATTTGTTTTGTTTTTTTATTACAGGAAGAATGAGGGACAGTGATAAGGAGGCCATGTAGTTGAGTGGGGCACATGATTTTGGGGGTGGGAAGCAGAGAAGCAAGGGGGACTGGAAATTTGCTTCTGATCTCCGTTCTGTGTTACTGTGACCTTTGTCAAGTCATTTAGCCTCTGTGTCCCCATTTCCCCATCTGTAAAATTGGGCTAATACTCCTGATCTCCACCCCAGGGGTGTTGGGAGGTTTAATCAGTTAATATTTATGAAGCGTTTTAAATGTCTGGCTGGAAGGTGTTCTAGAAATGCTATATATTACTATTACTTGAGATTAGACAGATACAAAGTTCTAACCTCTGTAACTATAGCAGGCTATTTACCCAGGATGGAGCACTAACTAGCCAGTCAGGAATTGCATTTTCCAAATAACCTATTACCAGGTGCAAGATAATTCCAGGATATCCATTCACCCTTGTTACTTTATTTTCTCTCGTGACATCTCAAACACATGACAGATGTTAGTCATGTTTCTTAATGCACTGCTGGAAGGTGCTCAGATACTATGGTGATGAGCATGGTATAAGAACCTATACAGGATAGAACAGAATCTGGTTTGATGCAGTGCCAATGTATTGCAATAGAATGAGATTCTGAAATAGCAGCATCTCACTGCATTATCATGTGGATATTGTGACACAAAATCACTCCTATATGTTACATTTTGAAGTCCTGGTGTAGGTCTACTTGTATGGATGTTTGAGGCTGCACTATGATTATCCTGGCGTGATCAGGTTTTGAGGTGGTGCTATCTTGTTGTATCTCATCACAATGTTTTGAGGTGGTACCGTTGCGTTGCAGCAGGACATTTTGAGGCAGTGGGTGTCATTGCTTTGTTACAGCATGATGATAGTCTTAGGTGGTGGTGGCCTCACATTGCATCACAGGAAGATGACCTTTGGAGGCAATGACATGGCATGAGATCATGATGTGGTGACCTTCTGAGACGGCACCAGCCGTATGAAAGCAGTTTTTGANTGACCTTTGGAGGCAATGACATGGCATGAGATCATGATGTGGTGACCTTCTGAGACGGCACTAGCTGTATGAAAGCAGTTTTTGGGGCATTTGATGCATGGTGGTGATAGGGTTAAAGATTGCGTTTGTGGCCCCACACCTCCCACTGTAGTGCAGCTAGGCCAGGCCCAGTCACTCCCTGTGTGGGGATCCAACAGTGCCAACTTTGCCCCCTCATAAGGGAAAAGCTGTGGAGAGAGGCGGGATATTTGTCTGGCTTTGTAGTTGAGCCAATCAGAACCGAGTCAGGTGAGTGACAGCCAATCTTTCCATTCAGCAACAAAGGGACACCGGCACCAAAGCGTCTCTGAGAGAACGTATTTCTCAACCAATCAAGTTTAGGGGCAGGAAAGAGGGCGGCCTTTTACCACTCAGAATAGAGGCTGAGGCGGGACAAAGCCCAGAGTGGCGGCTCTTCGCCCAACGGCGGATGGGATCGGGTTTGAACCGTCCAATGAAATGGCCGGAGGTGGGCGCGTCTTTTTGCGGGTATAAAACCGGCTGCTGGGGCAGGGGGCGGCGGCGGCGGCTGCAGCAGTTGTCACCAGCAGCGGGGAGTGGAATTCATCTCGCCGGCCTCTCGCTCGTCTCTCCCCGCCATGACCACCACGACCACCTACAAGGGCGTGGACCCCAACGGCAGGAACAGCTCCAGGTCGGTGATGGGGGAGGAGTGAGCGGGGTGGGGGGTGTCAGTGCGGGGCTAAGGGGGGAGTGGGCCCGGGACTCCGGGGGGCGGGGGAGGTGTCAGTGCGGGACTCCAGGGGGAGGGGGACAGGGCTGACTGCCCTTTGGGACCGTTTGCCCGGGGGGAGGAAGAGCTGTGGCCGGGCCGCTAGAGTGAGCCAGCGGCGGGGGGCCGGGCGCTGAGGGATCCCCCTCCCTGGGGCTTTGGCGAGGGGCTCCCTCTCCCGAAAGATGGGGGGGGGGGGCATCCGGGGTTCAGGGGGAGGCAGGATGCTTTAAAGCCCCGTCCCTGGGGTGGCGGGATCCGGTCCAGCCGTGCGGTGCCTTCACTGCTCTCCCGGGGTTGGCAGGCGGCGGGGATGCGGCCGCACCCAGCCGGCATGTGCTGCCCGTGGGATTCGCTTTTTCTCGCTGCGAAGCCCTGACGCAGTTGCCTGGGGATGAGCAGCAGCAGGGCTGGGATCGCGGCAGACCCGCCCCGGGCTGCTGCGGGCGGCTGTGACTGCTCTCCGAACAAAGGAAGGAAGCTCGCTGCCCAGCCACGCAGCCGGATTCGCCTCTCAATCCCTCCCCAAAACCCCGGCACCGTCCTCCCTGCAGTCCCTTGTGCCGCTTGGCTTCTCTATTAGTATCTTGTTCCTTACTCTAGCGGTGCTGCCCCGGGAGGGTTTCCCATACTGGGTGGGGCTGGAGCAGGCTCTATTGTCTCTTGTCTGTAGCCTCTCTACCTGTTAACCTTAGCAGGGAGCAGTGGTACACTTGTAACTCATCACGCATTCATCTAAGAGGCTGCTCCTATTCGGAGACAATTGCTGTAACTTTATGGAAGATTTGATCCAGCCAGGGTTTAAGGTGTCTATATTGTTAAGTTCATTGTGTACCGTTATTTCAAATGGATTACAGGCAGCTAGATCTCAAAGAGCATGCTCCAGTGCTGGGAGAAAGTGAAGGCACTACTTCACTGAACATCCTTTCTCTGCTGATCGAAACCTGCAGTGTTGCATTGGCTATTCTTGGAGGGGGGGTTCCCCACATAGGGAGCCATTTTGAGGGGGCAGGAAACAAGGGCTGTGAGACTGCTGTAGAAAAGGGGTAGAAAAAGAAAGGGATGAGGGAACAAGAAAGAGCATGATACTAGACCAGGGAAGCCATGGTTTGTCTAGAAACAAAGAACTTAATGCATAGCATTTCTTAAGAATTCTCTCAAACTAAATTGAAATCATGTATTTCAGCCTGCAGTGTAAGATTAGGCAGTGTATAAATCATGCTCTTCTGGGCAGGGTGGAACTGAGGCAGATTTTTTTTGGTAAGCCATTGTTTTAAACACCCAGAAGTTTCCTATTGAGGATTTGGGAATTTAAAAGGTCTCTCTCTGTTGCAAGAGCATTTTCTTCATGGAGGTGAGGTTGGTTTCTCAGCCTGTTACACATTTCATTGGATTTCATGCAAAGAGCAGTGCCTTTCTGAAAGTGTGGCTGTCAGCTGTTGCAGCGCAAATGCAAAATCCTGGGGTTGGGTGATGACTAAAAAGCTTTTCAGTTCACCCTTAGCTGACTGACTAGAATATCAGACCTTATAGCAGTTTGCTTGGCTACCCTTTTGTATTTCTGCTTGATTCACCAGGATGTCTTAAGTCTGTTTGTATCTGTATGAGTTTTTTCATGAAGTTGATGGATTATGCAAGGCACTGAATTAAGTCTGTTTGACATCAGTCTGCCGAATAAATGATTGTCACTGCCCTGTCAAGTAGGGGGAGATATGGGTTGTGGTTGCAAACCCTTGTTTGAACACTCTGCTCTAAGAACTAATAAATGTGGTAACTGATTATATGGAAGACACAGTTTTCACATTTGAACACTTTCCCTAGAAGGATAATTTCTCTCTATCAAATAGTCCATTAAAAATAATCTCTTTAATCTTATATCTGAACAGTTATACTGAACTACATACCTCAGAAAGGGGGAGTAGGAAATCATAAAGGTATATGTGGATTCTTAAAAGCTGTTACTTTTAATCTAGTTGGTAGTCTGGATTCCCCTACTGTATGTTCAGTTTGTATGGGAGAATAGGATTCTATACAGAATCCCCACCATACACTAAGGAGCAGTGCAATTGTTAAGTGATTGATGTCTTGTGTTCTGCCTTTAGTAGGCTTAAAGTCTGGAAAGATCAGAATTAATTCCTGGCAGTGGTCATCCATATGAGTCAAAGGCTCACTATTCCAGCTCTGCTGTATTTGTGTTTGAATTTTTGCATAGTGAGACTCTACAGACCTTTCTATTATGAACTGTAGGCTAAGGACCAAAAGTTTGGGAAACTGCACTAAAAAAGGATTGGGATGCTGTCCACTTCGCTATTATAGAATCATAGGATTGTCCATTTTTCATAGCTTGAATTTGAACTTTATATGAAAACAACTTCATTTGATAATCTGAATCGACAACTTTGTCAGTATTTTGAACTTCGGCTGAGCGCTGTTCATGTTTCTCATCTAGCCTCATAAATGGTGGTAATCTTCTGAGATTTCTTTGGTTTTCTCAGCTGTCACTTTTGGTGAGCTAAAGGGATGCTATGCTGAAGAAAATAAACTTTGAATTCCTTCAGCCATAAGTGTTGAGCTTTCTTGCATTCACTTGACTTTCAGGAGGAGGTACCAAACAGGCTTCTTCATGTGACTTCCTGATCAAGATCTCACTGCTAGATATATGCTTTTTTGGAGCTCTATAGACATGCCAGGACTTTTTTGCTTTGCAGCTAAACTCCGCCCCTTAATAATCCCTGCTCAATACAGATGGCACTCAAGCAATTTTTACTTTAAAGCTTTTTGGCTCATCTCTTAATTCAGGAACCTGCTGCATGTTTGGGTTTTAAAAAAATTGGAACAGTTCCAAATAGAGGAGTCTGGAACCTAGACATGATCAGTGGTACAAATAATACAGTGGTTCATGAGCCAAATGTTGGTCTTTGCCACATTGCTCATTTCAAGATTAATTTTGTGTTCTAATGAATTTGGCTGTTTAGTAGTTGAAAGATTGGACTCTGAGATAAATAGAAGGCTTTTTTGGCTCTGAGTTTGAAAAATGTAGCATCTTTAACTGATCCCGGGACATAAGGATAAATGGAACTGACTGTTCTATTTTTCCTTGTTTGGCTGTCTTTAATATTTAGTGTTGTGAATTGTACAGTTTCTCTACAGTCCTCCGATTAGCCACCAAAAATATGAATAGCAGTGACAGAACAAATGTCTTTGTGCTGTCCTGAAGTATGTTGTAGGTCCAGGAGTGAATTACAAGTGTAACCCATTCTTGGTGCCCATCTAGTGCTTGGCTTCTGAGTGCCAACAAGTACAGTGCTGGTCAGTGTTATTCACCTGTCTACTGTGAATTGATTGTGAAATCTAATTGCCTTATGAGTAGCTTTAGAACACTATGAAATTGGGCTGAATTTAACCCATTGTTTAACCCATGTGATTCTATTATACACCTCTACCCCGATATAACGCTGTCCTCAGGAGCCAAAAAATCTTGCCGCGTTATAGATGAAACTGCATCATATTGAACTTGCTTTGATCCGCCGGAGTGCGCAGCCCCGCCCCCCCGGGGCACTGCTTTACCGCGTTATATCCGAATTCGTATTATATTGGGTCGCGTTATATCGGGGTAGAGGTGTATTACAGTTCCCAGAGACATCAATTCCTTTGCTTACCCAACCACCTTTTGTATAATACTTCAGTAACACTGGTGGTAAAATTCTTGAAATATAAGACTGTCACATTGAATCTTTCTCCAGGGTACTGCGCCCTCCAGGTGGAGGTTCCAATTTCAACTTGAGCTTTGATTTGCCAAAAGAGCAGCCCGTGCGAAGGAACAAAATGGCATCTAACATCTTTGGTCTTCCTGAAGAGAATCCAATTTCTAGGGCTGGCTCAACAGGTAAAGCTTCACTCCGGTTTCAGTGTCTATTCTAGTGTCTAGTGACAATTCTAATTTTGTAATGCTTTATGGAAAAGGCTGTGAGTGACCCCTTGAACTGTGGAGCAGAATCATTAGCATCCTATAGTGGATGCAGCTGATGACTTCATAGTACAGAGGAAAGATGGTTTAGTAGTTAAGGCACTGGACTGGGATTTGGGCAATGGGGACTAATCTCCCATCTCTGCCACACATTTTCTGTGTGACCTCGGACCTTAGTTTTTCTGTGTAAATCAGAAAAAGTAGTACTTCTCCCTCAGCAGTGAGACTGTGAGGATAGATTCACTAATGTTTGAGAGGCATTTTAATATGGCAGTGATGAGAAGCCTAGATGCCTAGGATGAAATCTTGGCCTGCTAGGATTTTGCTAGTTCATCAGAAATAAAGGTTTGGATAACTGTGCCAGTCTTTCTTGTAGGCTGACTTTACATCCTAACTAAGACAAACTTCTGCTTTCAGGGGCCATGTCCAGAGGTGTCAGAGAAGATTCTGAACCATCTGGACCACAAAGGATAAATGCTTCTGATGCAGACTGTGGGGACTTTGTAGATCCAAAGGTCAGTGACTATCAAAAGCTTGTGCTGTGCTTGTGGCAGCTTAACCACTGCTAGTAAGATTGTATGGTAGGAAAAGGGCCTAAAGGCAGGTAGGTGGCTTTATTGTGGCCTCTTACTTTCTACCTGGAGAAAGTATGAAATCTCCCTGCACCTCTAACATGCTGTGGGCAATCAAACTAAACACTGAGTTATAGATTTTTAAACTGGGTGTTCAGTAAAAATTTTCTGGCTTGTCCCATCGCAAAAATCTGGTAATGGTGAGGAAATCCTGTGCCTTAGCCACAAGTTCAATATCATTACCAGCATTTGCTTGTAAAGTTCAAGCTGCAATGCTCTTTAATCAATGGGGGAAGGGGGGGAGAGCATTGGGGATGCCAGCTTTGTGCTGGAGTGTAAAACCAGTAGCCCTGAGTTCCCTGGCTGTCATCTACAGGGGCAGCAGATGCATTAACCTCTGTACATGGTCTAGCTTCTTGGGGGGGGACGGGACAAAGAACCATGCCATTAGCACAGGTTTTTGCTTGGTATGTGATTCCAAATCCTGGAGAAATAAGATCTAGAATAGTAGCTTCTCTGCACATAGCAAAATTGGGGAGGCTAAAGCAGACTTCACATCTGTGATTAAATTCTAAAAACTAGTCCTCTCTCAATCTAAAATTCAGTAATTTTCAAGAAAAGATAAACTGGGCAAAGTATAGCCCCCAGGTATGATGATAGCACAACAGATAAGTGTCTGGAGACCTACTGTTATTGTTACTCGTATTTAAATGGCATCTAAGTCACAAAGACAGATTAAAGTTGACTTTTTTGATCCACAACAAGACTTGAGTGTAGGAAATGTCTTGTTTGCTAAATTGGAATGTAGTGGCTGTCAATTTCATCTGGTGGTTACAGCAGAAAACCAAAGTAAGCTGTTTGGTCTAATTCTATTAACTGTTTAATTGTATTACATATTCTGTAGCCTGCAGAGGCTGACTTTGTGAACATAATTCCTATCCCACAGAATGTTTCACTTGCACAGTAGCTGTATCTGCAAGCAGTTTAAACTGGTATAGTGTAGTCCAGTCCAGAATTTAAGAGGTACATTTACATGAGTCAGGCTGAAGCATGTATTTCTATTGATGTCAGTGGAGCTGTGTCAGCTTACACCTGAGCAACAGGCACAATTCTGTTAAGATTCATTAGCTCACTGTTAAAGGGTTGATCTGCATCAGGGAAATGACCTAGTACATTATTGATTGCCAGCAACAGTTTCATTTTTGGCCCCAACCTGGTGTTAAACTATCTGCTTAAGTAAGGAAATTTTCAATACTGTTACAGAAAACGTAATTGGGACTGAGTGGAAGGTGAGCCACCTTTGAGAGAGCCAGTGTCAGGGGGGTAAGCTTCCTAGATCAGAGGGGGACAAACTGAAAATAATTACCTACAATATATTAAAAACTGACTTCATCACTTCATGGCTGTAAAATGTAGCTTGTGTAAAGTTATCAAAGTGAACTCTTTCTAATGAAAGATGCTAGATGAACAGTGTTGGACTAGTGCTCTAGCCATCTGGTTCCTGCACATATGGGCACAAGACAAGTTCTCCATGTCATTGTAATTCTGGCCTCTAGAGTGAGAGTAGCAGCATCTATGCCAGAGGTGGGCAAACTGCGGGCCACATCTGGCCATGGGGACCATCCTGCCCAGCTCTTGAGCTCCTGGCCGGGGAGGCTAAACCCCGGCCCCTCCCCTGCAGCCATGCCGCCACGCAGGCAGCAGTCTGGGCGGTGGGGCTGTGCGCTCCTGCAGGGCAGTGCGGCAGCGTGTCTGGCTCCGGCCAAGCGGTGCAACTGCCAGACATGCTGCTTTGAGCGGCATGCTGCGGGGGTGGGGAGCAGAGGGCGGTTGGACAGGGTGGAGGTTTGGGGTGTGTGGTCAGGGGACGGGGAATGGTGGGGGTTGGATAAGCGTGGGAGTCCTGGGGGGCCTGTCAGGGGATAGGGGTGTGGATAGGGGTTGGGGCAGTCAGGGAGCGGGGGGGGGTTGAATAGGGGGTAGGGTCCTGGGGGGTTGGATAAGGGGTGAGGGGTCCCAGGAGGGGGCAGTCAGGGAACAAGGAGCAGGGGGGGTTGGATGGGTTGTGGGGGTTCTGAGGGGGGCAGTCAGGGGTCAGATGGGGGCAGCGGGGGCCAGGCTGTTTGGGGAGGCACAGCCTTCCCTATCCAGCCCTCCATACAGTTTTACAACCCCAATGTGACCCTCGGGCCAAAAAGTTTGCCCACCCCTGGTCTATGCCCATTCAGTTCTTACCACTATGCTCTTATAAATGGACATGTCTGTATTTAAAAACACAGATATGTCTAACTCATTTCTCTGATCAGTTGGCAAAATGTCATTGTAGAAATTTGGCTGAATATACCACCTCCATAGGTGTGACTCGCAATGTTTCTTCTGATCAGCAGAATACATGCATTGTCCACAGTGCAGCCTTGACATCTGATCTGGAAAATCCAGCATCCCAAGATTGCTTCCTGTTTCTGCATTCCCACAACTCAGAGAAGCATGCTAAACTAGCTTTGTTTAGCAGTCGTTGCTACATGGGGCCTGGCGTTCAGTGCTGCACACTGTATCTAATATTGAAAATGCATTGCAAAGGACAGGAAATAATGTGTGTTCTCTCTTCTAGGACGGGGAAAGCGGTGAAACTTTCGGTGAGTAACTCTCCCTTTTTGGTGTCTGTCCTGTAAGAAATCTTTCAGGAACAAATGAAGTTCTGGTGTATTTGAGGTGTTAGAAGGAGATATTGAATATAATCCAGCCTATGGTTACCTCTTAGGTACCTCTTTCAAAAGGGTGGTGACTTGAATATTTCCAATATTTGGTTAGATGTAGATGGAGTCTAATTGTAGAATGTCTCTGTTTTTTGTTTTTAACCCCGTGAATTTGGGGTCACAGCCTGTTCCTTTGCTAGCAGTAGTTAGTGCCAAGAAGTCTACATTTGGGGACTAATGGATTAACTTGAAACCCATGTTACAAGGGAAATGGAGTTGGGGTAGGGACAATCCCTAGATGTATTAACTGCTGCACTGCACCATTTTAAGTTTAATACCTGCATTTTATTTAACCTAAATCAAATAAATCTTAATGTGTGACTATGGGAGTTATGAAGTTTTCTAAGACTTATTATTAGCATCCTTAATTATCAGGGATGCCACAATGGATCATTAGTACTAGGATTTTAAAATCAATGTAGATGAAGCTTTGTAAGTGACTTTAGTTTTTGAACATTTTGCTGACAATTCAAAGATACTGAGTTCAGACACCATGTAAATATTAAGTTGTGGGTTTAGTTTTGTTTAGAGTAAATTCAAAATAAAGTGAGATGAAATGTGACTAAGTCTTGCTGATCTTTGTAGCTATTTATCCCGTATATGCCGTTATACAGGCAAAAATGGTCTTTTAGCTGTTGAGCCAAATGCACAATAAATGGATAGACTTTGTCTCAGAGTGAAGGTAATTGCCAGTGTGTCCTGAGTTGGCAGCAATCGCAAGAAGCAAAATCCATCTGTTTAATACTCAATGACTACCTGCAAAATGTGGCACTTGCAACTCTGATCCAGAATGAATAAGCAGCTCCTAACACTGTCCTCTGGTCAGACAGGATTTACACACTTGAAACTGAACACTTTAAAGAGCCACACTTGAACATGAGTCAGTTACCTGCTTCCAGAAGGGACTTTCAGAGCACTCATAAGGTTCATATTTTCGTCAAAGCTGAGCTTTCTTCACTAAGCCAAATGGATATTCAATAACAATAGGGATTTGTGTGTGATTCCTTAGAGCAATGGTGTCTACCCTGTGCCCATTAAGGCTCTTAATTGTGGCCCTTGAGGAGGGTGACTGTTAAGTGGAATTGGTATTTGATTATAAATTGAAAGTGCTATTAATATTCATGTAAACTTTTGACAAGCCTCTTGGAAACCCTAGGCTCGCTCTTGTTTCATGTGTATTCATGACCTTTTTAATCTGATTTCAAGTTCATTAAGCTAATAGTTTTTTCTCTTGGTCTAGCACTCAACTTTATTGGACTATCATCTGAATAGCCTATTCATGCACTGAGGGTATGCTTCCTCCAGAGAAGCTGATTTACAGTGCCTTTTCTCCATCTGGAGGTCACTGAAAGCCTTGTGGTCTGTCATTAGGGGCACTGGCGGCTTGAATCTGTCTTAGTTCCTCAGTGACCAAGTAGATTTAGCTTCAACTCTGTTAATCTATCTTTTTAACTCAGTACCCTTTTGGCAGGGACCTCTTCTTAAATGCTTTACCTAAAACCTCTTCAGGATTGGGCAAGCCTAGTGGTACTCCAAGTCAGAAACAACTTGCCTTTCCTTGTAGGACAAAAATGGTTACCATCAAATTAAACAATACTTGTAATAAGTGATAAGTTTTTTCTGTATTTTAAATTTTGTGTATTGGATGGCACTTGGTAATTTTCAGTTATACCAGTATAGTTAGTTTCCATTTCCATGTGGTCCTTTCACACCAACAGATTTCTTTAAAAATAGAAATGATTGCCAAAAAACAACAAATTGGCAGGGAGACTCAAGGACAAGTATAGTCGTAAAGTGATTCTTAACTCTTTATTTCAAGTGCATGGTGTCCTTTTTAATGTCTTTACCAACTAGTTTTGCTGAGCAGGAGTTTATTAGCAAAATAATCCATGTAAATATGGAAAAGCATTCATACCTTCAATCATGAATAGTCTTTTCCTCCAGGGTCTAGGTGAAGTCTAATGCCTTTCCCACCTTCTTAAATTTACACTAGAAATAGCCCATTTCCTGATTAGAACAAATATTCATTTCTTTTTACCCCAGTACTTCCCTCGGTGCTACTTTCCACACCTGTAAGCTTTAGCTTCAGGATGAAGATCAGCAAAGCTGTTAAGTTACATTTCCTGAAAGGACATCTCCTTAAAGGTTTTAGGAGAAAAATCTTTCCTTGTTCTTAAGTAGCAGCTATGGGCTGGGCTTGACATCTGGTAGCCAAACAGCAAGTGTTGGTGTGGGAAGAGTATCTAATGCCCCTGACTCAACTATGCAGCTTTCCTTAATGTTTTCCTGTGAGCTATTACTAATGTCGCTTAATTAGCATTGCAGTGCTGGGCTCTGAGACTAGGGTTAGAAACTATTGAGGCAAGAGCATGAGTTCCAATATTTTTAGGAATGAACTGTCTCTCTTTTGCCAACACCATTACTAGCAGCAAATTTGACTGGTACAAAATATTCATGTTGTAGCTCTGTTTATAATTGAAACCCCAGGGCTTCTGGAATAGTTACTTCCAACTGCACTGGATAGTCAGTCAACCCATTTCTCTCACTTCTTGGTTCGCTTCTTGTAGATGGCCATGTCAGTGAAGTAAACAGCCATTTAAGCAGCAAGTGAACTGGAGTTGGTTTTCCTGACACAACATTACTGGCAAGTGTTTTGGTTTAATAAATTGTTGTCTTCACAACTTATTCTGACCAGCCACAAGCAAACCACTCAGACTTAAACCTAATGCCATTGACATGCTTTGGAAGAGGGTGTAAGAACCTCTACAACTCAAGAGCACAAATGTTAGGAAGGCACCTCCTGAGTGTGAAAAGTCCCTTGTGAACCCTGGCAAATCACTCAATTTCTCTTCTCCCCCCTCCCCCCTCCCAAATCTGCTGTGGATACCCCCAGGCAAATAGAGTATAGTCAGAACTGCACAGCACTCTCACTGAGCTATCTCACAATGTCTCTTGATATTCCTATCATGTGAAATGTTACATCAGTCATGTAGGTGACTGTTCCATGTCCCATGTTGCTCATATTTCCAGTCTTTGTTCTGATATTTATTGTATAATCTGTCTTTGGTTTTTGAATGGTTCATGGAGGAGTGAGTTTAGACACCTCTGAAGGGGAAGCTTTCTGCATTTAAAGTTCACCATCTCAGTTTGGGGTGGTGCTACAGGCACTAAATCCTAATGGGTAAGTGTCTTCTCAAAGGATACTCTCTAAAATGGATCATATTCAAATCTAGTCCATCCCCATCCCAGAACAATTCTGTTCACTCTTCTGAATTAATACAAGCTGCTTTATGAATAACAATGGTGCTTTGAATGCTTAATAAATCTTCAGTTTTTGCTTACACTGAGTAGACCCTGGTTTTACATTGATCAGGTACACACACACATTTTCAGGATAAAATCTCATTGGGTCCTCAAGGAAAAACATGTTTTCAAAAGGGTATAATCTGTCTGCATTATGGCTCCCAGAACTGGGTTCATAGGATTCATTTACTGTTCACTTAAAGTGCAGACAATAGAGCATTCAGTTCTCAATATGAATCAGCAGTCTGTGCCATAATATTTCTCAGGTTGGCGTGCATGAGGCTTCCATAGAATTTAGAAGTCTGCTGCCTGGTTTAAATGTGCCTATGAGCTAATGGTTCTGGTAGTAAATCATTATATTCTAGACTCTCTCTCCATTTTTAACATCCAGATTTGCTCTTTCAAATAAATTTGTCTTATTAGTATTTTAACATTGTCAGAAAATAGCCCTGTCAGTGTCTACTTAGTTGATTGACCAGTTTGGAGCCATTGGCTTATCAGTGACCACAAGCAGTGGCTCCAGCTACCCTAGGGGTGTTGATGAGGCTATATCTAAGAGATGATCAAGACTGGAAAAGCTTGAGAACACCATTGCAATAAACAGCACTTGACTTACCTGTACATACTATTGTGTGTAGTGCATTGGTCTGAAACAGTGGTTTTCTAATCTGTTTCAAGCTTCTGTTGCTTCAAAGGAATATGGATGCAATCTAATTCTGCAGAATTCTGTAAAGTGTAGGATCCATTTATCCAGTCAGTTTCTAATCATGCATTGTTACTGCAGATTTTACTATATAAGAGAAGCTTAATCTCTTTGCTGGATCATTGGGAATTGTATGTATTTCTGATGCATCAACATAAGAATTAATTCTCTTCCCTTGGTCTCACATAGGTGAAGTTTGCTTCAAGATGTTTAAAATGCCTTGCTCAAAGCTGTGTTCTTGATTAAAGTTTGCTGATCAAATACCTTTCATTTAGTCTACAGACCTGAATAATAAACTTTGTCCAACAGGAATCTTTCACCAAAACAAGACTTGATTGACTTGTCAAAAGGAGTGGGGTGTGTTTTTGTTTTTTGTGTTTGCTACCACTGATGCTTATTTCCACTCAACCTTGACCTATTCTGTTTAGTTACAGCAAAGCCCACAATCCTCTTCATACTTCCAAAAATTCTGAAATAAACTTAAGTAATCAAGACTAGACCTCTGAATAGCTGAGAATTGGGGGGGGGGGGTCATTTTCTGTTAGCTTTTTATTGAACTTCACAGCACACACACGCTGGATTTTGAGCAAACATGTGATATCCTTCCCCTGAAATTCCAATAAATTTTCCCACAAATAGTAGATTAACTACCAGGATTGTCCTAAGAAAGCAGAGGGTCTGCTGTTCTGGGACAACTATATGGAAGCTGTCACAAGCTGCAGCAGAAGCTAATCTAGGTGCCTCACTCCTTGCACAAAGATTCACTTAATTAAAACTCCTTTCCCAGAAATGTCAATGGCTATGAATGAGACAAGCTGGATAACTGACGGTAATGAATAGAAAACTCAATAGAGTTGAATCCCTAGCAAGCAAAATTTTAATGAATGTGCTACATGTGTACAGTTCCTGCATGTGTGGGCATGTTTGTTCTTGTTTAGGGTCTTTTGATAGCATTAGAACTAGATGAAATGGTGCACTCTTTTCAAGAGATGTAAGCTTCAAGCAGGCCCACACACTTTAATGTGAATCTGTTGAAGGCTTGTAGACAAACTGTAAACAAAGACCACAGAGGTTTAGGAAGAGATTAGGCATTTTATCTCACTCAGCCTAGATTCTGTGGCTCCAGTTTGTGTATTATGCTGTGAATGTAGCTTTTAAAACTGTTAAATGCAGAACTCCCATTCAGACCTGCATTGTAGTGGCTTAGTATTCACTGCATGCTGAGACTTTTCACTAGGAGCCATTAACAGGTTTGATGATCCATAACATGCATGACCACAGGGGTGCTGGAGCAATTTGTATAGTGGGGGTGCTGAGATTCATTGAACCAAACCGTAAATCCAATATCTGATGGAATCCACTTCAAGCCAGGGGGTGCGGCAGCACCCCTAGTTATAGCACCTATGCATGATCATACTAATTGTGGTTACTTCTTGCCATGAATTGCTGGCAAGTGCAGTTTTGATGGTAATTGAACTAAATTGGTCCCTAAATGACTATAGCCAAGTGTAAGATGTGATAGTCCCTCGAGGAAACGTATTTGTTACTCACCAAAAAGTTAATGCTGTCTTGCCAGCAGATGTTGAAGCAGAACTTGGGGGAGGGGGGAGTACCTGAGAGAGCTGGAGATTTCCCTTTCTTCTTTTCCATATCAAACACCCTAAAATCTTTTCTTCTAGAAGACATTGAGGCTGACGTAGAAGCTGCTCCAGGCCAGAGTGAAGAAAAAACCCTGCCTGCTGCACCTGTTCCTAGCCCAGTAGCACCAGTACCTGCACCATCCAGGAGAAATCCACCTGGTGGAAAGTCCAGCCTAGTCCTCGGTTAAACCTATTCCTTTCTGACTGTTTTGAACTCGTGTCTGTTTCTTTTCCCCCCATGCTTGTGAACTGCACAACTTGAGCCTGACTGTACATCTTGAATTTCTTTCATTAAAAAGAAGCACTTTATGTACTGCCATTCTTTCTTTTTTTTTAAAAAAAAAGAACAAGTTTTTTCCATTTCTGTTCGGTCTCCCCTGGATCTACTAGAAGTGACATGAGTGTTTTCTAGTAGTAAACATGAGGGAAAGCGTTGAGGGATAGTGATGTATTTCAGAGGAGACTAGATTGGTTCTAAGTGTGCTTAGAGGGTTTTTGTACAGAGATTTTTAGAACCTCTTATAGTCAGCTTTACAAGGGTTTAGAATTCTAGTTGACCAGGCCAGCAAACACTCAACGAGAGCAGTCCCCTTCACCGCACACAACTGTTGGTTATCCAAAACTTAATCGACTTCCATGTGGTAAATGTCTCAGAACAGTACAGAAGTGTGACCTAGTGTATGCCATGCTGCCTTTAACAAGGAGTATCTTAGAGTTGGACCATTATGAAATGGGGCATGTGCCATATTTAGGGCTGAGATTCCTGTCCTAATATTGGGGAGGGATTTGGGTGTACAGCCGAACCTTAAGCCAGTAAAGGTGGAATGAGGTGTGGATCATACAAGAGTGGTTGTTCAAGTAAAAATTACAAGGGCATTTTATTATAAATGACTCAATGCTGTGCATGATCATGCTGGTGCTTGACCATGAGGTTAAAATCTCATTCTTTTAAAATGTGTGTTGTAACTTCACAAAGCTGGACTGTTGCTTAAAAGTAAATAATATAGAAGTTTTGAAGCAGTGTTTCCTGTGTGGGTTTTATTTCAATGTTCTCATTTGTATCTTGCCTCAATCTACTACTGGTACAGCATGCCTGATCTTTCCTTTGAAATGCTTCCCTCTGTTATAGCAATAGTTTAATTAACCTACGTGTAAATAAACAAAAACACATGGGGGTTGTAAATCAAGAAACATCCCACAGGAGTTCAGATAGGAACAGTGGAAGGGTCATCGCTGATCACCCTTGTGCTCCACCTCTTCAGTATCCTGTCAGCCAGGGCTAGCCCATGATCTGAAGCATGATGGCTTACATTCCTTTAAAAAAGTAACTAGATGTGTAATTCTCTCAGAATGGCACTAAGATCTTATCTAAATGACAACTTGTGGCAATGAGTTCCACAGGCTAAATACTTCTCTGCATGCAATTTTTCTGTAGGATGGGAGGGGAAGTAAGTGCCTGATGGACCAACTTTATACAATCACTATGTTCCAGAGGCAAGCATATCATGACTTATTTTGTTGCTATTTCCCCCCTCTTTTATATATGTTAACCTCTTCTTTTCTCTACTCCATTTGAAAAAAATGGGCTCCAGTATTACTTGTCTAGCTCCATCGCTTTGAAGTTCCTTTGCAGTGGTCAGAGTTAGCAGAAGCCTGCTCTTCCATCACTATACAGGCATGCGTTACACACAGCAAGAGCAAAACAAATTTTAGCATTAAAATCTGAGCTTGCCTTGATTTGATTTTTGGACAGACTAAGAAAAGTCAAGTAATTATGTTGAGACTCTTCAAGTGCTGTGGAATGGCAAAGACTTAAAGTAAACTTGTTAGCCCCAAGGAAACAAGAAGGGATAGTGCAGCTAGTTCAAACAGCGCTGGGATCAGCTTGTGTAGGTGAAAAGCTCTAGTTCACTTCTCTCATCTACTTGTGCTGCTATGAACAAATCCTAGTACTGTAATCACCAAAAAAAAAAACCGAGCACCCAGCCCTGAAACGGGTTAGGCCTAAAGTTCAGGCAACTGCAGGCGCGTGGTTGGTAGTTTAATAACTTCAGGACAGGCATGGGCAAAAAAGCACTTATACAGCTGATCTGGCCAAGCCTGCTACCTCCCTTGCGCCAAGCCCCCCCCCCCAGCACAGACCCGGCTGCGCTTTGGCACTCGTTCTGCCGCAGCTTATTGCAGAGATGGAGGATTTTTCCCACTCACTGCTCCGCAGCCCAGCCCCTTCCGTGAATCCAGCCCTGGCCAGGCCTCGCCATCGCTTTGGAACCACTTCTGCGCGCGGCCCGCGCAATCCCCAGTGCCGCGAGCGCTGAGATCCCTGCCGCCGGCGGCTTGCCAGGGACTGATGAATATTCATAAAGACAAGCTCCGCCCAGTCCTATTGAAGAATAGCCACTGGGGGCTCTCTAAGGCGGCTGCAGCCGCGCGTGCCTGCTATCACGTGGGTTCTATTCTAGACGCGGCCGCGCTGCAGCCGGCTCCGGGCGCTATGGCGGGCTCTACCGCGTCCAGTCTCCGAGTGCTGGTGGACATGGATGGGGTGCTGGCTGACTTCGAGGGCGGAGTGCTGCGGGCTTTCCTGGCCCGCTACCCTGGGGAACCCCACGTGGAGCTGGCGGAACGGAGGGGCTTCTCAGTCCGGAACCAGTACCGCTGCCTGCGGGAGGACTTGGCGGTGAGAGGCCGGGGGCTGGAGCTGGATCGAGGGCAGTGGGACTGGGCAGATGTATCCCCCAGCATGGCACGTGGGCAAAGGGGGTGCCCCAGCTGGCCGATGCGCTGCACTGCGCGGTGGGCCGGGAGCAGTGTGCCCTGGCTGGGCAGACGTGCTGCAGGAGGAGGGTGCTAATACGCGGTAGGTGTGTCACAGAGCAAGGGGGACAAAGCAAGCTGGTACATGGATGATCAATGGCTCCATGTCTAGTTGGCAGCTGGTATTAAGCGGAGTGCCCCAAGGGTCGGTCCTGGGGCTGGTTTTGTTCAATATCTTCATTAATGATCTGGAGGATGGTGTGGACTGCACTCTCAGCAAGTTTGCAGATGACACTAAACTGGGAGGAGTGGTTGATACACTGGAGGGTAGGGATCGGATACAGAGGGACCTAGACAAATTAGTCAAGGGGTTCTCAAACTGGGGGTTGGGACCCCTCAGGGGGTCGCAAGCTGTCAACCTCCACCCCAAACCCCGCTTTGCCTCCAGCATTTATAATGGTGTTAAATATATTAAAATGTGTTTTTAATTTATAAGGGGGGGGTCACACTCAGAGGCTCGCTATGTGAAAGGGGTCACCAGTAAAAAAGTTTGAGAGCTACTGAATTAGAGGACTGGGCCAAAAGAAATCTGATGAGGTTAAACAAGGACAAGTGCAGAGTCCTGCACTTAGGACGGAAGAATCCCATGCACTGCTACAGACTAGGGACTGAGTGGCTAGGCAGCAGTTGTGCAGAAAAGGACCTAGGGGTTACAGTGGATGAGAAGCTGGATATGAGTCAACAGTGTGCCTTGTTGCCAAGAAGGCTAACGGCATTTTGGGCTGTATAAGTAGCAGCATTGCCAGCAGATCGAGGGACATGATCGTTCCCCCCTATTCGCATTGGTGGGGCCTAGGGTGACCAGATGGGACAGTTCCGATTTTAAAACATTTGTCCCACGTCCCGACCGCACATCGGTTGGGACGCCCTTTGTCCCTATATCAGGGACCGCTCACCATCACTGCCAAAGTCCCGGGGCTGGCATGGCGGCACTTCCTGGGGCAGTTCCCGGTGGCGTGCCTGCCTGCCAGCAGGAGCCTGCACTGCTGGCGGCCCCTAAGCACAGAGGCGGAGGGGGTCTCCATATGCTGCACCAGCTCCCTCCTGCCCAATCAGAGCTGTGGGGGTGGGGCTTGCAGGCATCGGCAGTGGGCAGCGAGCCCTCCCGCCCCCTTCCCTCCCCCCCCCGACCCGACTGGACCCGACCCTAGGAGCCAGAGGGACCTGCCAGATGCTTCCCGGGAGCCGCCCCAGGTAAGCACCGCCGGGACTCCCCACCTCGCCCCCCAGCAGGTCCCTCTGGCTCTTAGGGTCTGGGCCCCATGCGCGGCCACCACCCGGGAAGCGCAGCAAGCCGGCGCAGTTGCAAGTTGGGGGAGAAGCTTTGTTTTCTTTACAGAGTATTTAATGCCCTCTACAGCTAGTAAGAGGAGTGCTGAACCAAGCCACATCAGATACCTTCCGTGAGACATCCACTGCTTCTATTTTTAAAGTCCCAAATAGGCTAGAAAACCACCCATGCCTGTAACTGACAGCTAAAAGACCATTATTCATGTTCCTCTTTTTCCTCTGTCACCAGAACTAGGTAGTTGGATCACTCAATCCAGTCTGATTTTCATAGGTTTAATCTGATCAGGCTATTCACTTGCTTGTAGTTAGTGGCTATTTATATACTAGGAACTTTTTGGCACCTTCATTGTCCCCTACATTAAGTAAATAGGTCCCCAACCCAATTGAAATGAAAATAGTTTATTCTCGGAGTGAATCTGACCCTGGTATCCAGATGCTTTGGGGCAAACATTTTTCTTCTAGTAGGCTAAGTGCTCTTGTTTGTGTTGCTAGTCTGTACATTATTATGTGGTGAGTGTGTAATTCACCTCATGGTGGCAAGGTGGATTTTGGCCTCTTTGTGGGTTTGTCAGATCCTATTACTGATCCATACCAATACTGCCCACCCCCCAAAAAACTCAGGGGTACCAGTGGGATACAGAGTCAGTCCCCTCTAGATCACTGGTTTGAATCCAGCTGAGGTCAGGATGAAAGAAAGCTGTTACCATCTGATTACTGTTAATTTTAATTGTGGTTATTCTCAAAATGTGCTAGGTGCTGTACATGCAAGAAGAAACTGTCTCTGCCCCAGGGCGGGTACCATGTCTTTGTATGTGTCTATATGGCACCTAGCAGGTTAAGATTTAATCATGACGGGGGGCTCTAGCTGCTATGCTGATTTAAATTATTTGATGACAGGCACGTGTCTTAGTTCCATATTTAAATAATCCACTCTGCCCCTTTACTAAATCCCATTTAGTACTTTTTGGTGTTTAAATGTCACTGTTGTTTGGTATTTTAATCCTTGCCTAATCAATAGGTATTTTATTAATTGTTCTGAACTTTAACCATTGCCCACTTCCAAGTTTTAGTTGTTAATTCTTGTTTTAATATTAAATGTTGCTTCCTTTCTATTTATGGTCATATTTAAAAGTTATTTGTGTTTAACTCCTTTCTCTTTACTGTACTTGACTGCCAAGTTGTCTGTGTGAAATGATCTGGGTTCTGCTTCTCAACCGACAGGTGTTCACAATACAACACCTGGATCCTAGCTTAGCCAGATTCAATAAAAGGATTTGACATCTGCAGGCATAACAAGAATACCTAGAGTTGTAATAAGTATTTAAATAACAACTCAACAAACAACAACTTGGGGCAGCCAGGGCCACCCAGAGAAGTGGGCAGTTTGCTGTGGGCCCCCAAACTGAGTTGTATTGTGACGTGGTGCAATACCACTCACTAAAATGTGGTGATGGAGGAGCTGCCGGACCAAACCTGAGGAGCTGAGTTGCTGCTGCAGAGTGAGTGTAATGCGGGCTAGCTCTCCAGCTGTGGCGGCGCAAGGGACATGACAGGCTAGCCACTCCAAGTACAATCCTGTCTAAAACCCTAGGCATGTACTTGGGGCAGCTAGCCTATCCCACCACTCATGCCACCATAGCTACTATTTTTAGAACGCTAGCTCAATCAGAGCTAGTGCATGTATGTCTCCTGGAGCTGGAAATTACACCCCAAGCTCCCATGTAGACATACCCGAAGTGTGGGTGGGCGCTTAGTCCCCAGAGTCTATTTAATCCTTTAGGCTATTGTGATTGCTAATGAGAGGGTGAAGAGTGGTGGTGGGTTTTGTGATGTAAGTAGCATTCTGCTACAACCAGCACTGAGACTCCCCAAGTGATTTCACACAGATCACTGACCAACCACCCAGTGGTAACTTTATTTTTTTTTTTTAAATGAACTTGAGTTGGATGCAGACCAGTTATGTCCAACTAAAAGGTGCATGAATGACACTTAATTTTGTTTGCTGTGTTTAAAATGAGGAGGAAGCGCATAACTAAATGAATGGAGGGCTGTACCCCACCTCAGGCAGTGTAGCTTCTTAGTAGGGGGCAAAGGCGCCTCTGAACCATATAGCAAATCCTACAGTACAGCAGTATTAACTCACCTTTTCTGTGCCCTTGCCTCACTTCAGGCCCTTGCTACCCTTAAGGGAGTCTCCTCTGAAAGTGAAATTTCTACCCTTAAGGGAGTCTCCTCTGAAAGTGAAATTTCTCCTGGCTTATGATCACTCTTTTAAACCCTGCCTGGGTGTAGGTCAAAACCTTCTTCTGTTCCTTTTAAAGGTCTGGTTTCCATCAACTGCAAAATGTCTGTCACGTTATTCCCCCTCCTCTCCACGTCATCACATCTTGGGCAGCTGCATCAAAACACTGCCTCTTGCTCCGATTGCTGAGGAATGAGCAGTAAATTTTTTTCCCCCCTTGAAAACTGTCAGTTGTGGAGCTGCCTAGGAGTGTCCTGTTTATGGCAGGGGAAGGAGAGCGTGGAGTAGAAGCAGATAAACTCTTTTATTATTACAAGCAGGCTCATCTCCCATACAAATGGGCTGTGGGGGCCAGTGGAGTCCCCCCATGCAAATGAGGGCTGCTGTAACTTGTTCCTCTGCTTCAATGGGCAGGGGAGCAGAATCACCAGGCTGCTGGTCTGTCCTGGCCGGGACCTTCATTCATGCCCCCTCCCTGCCTCCACTCTGTTCCAGAACAATCCCTGCTCCTGTGGCTGCTGGAGATGGCGCTGCACCTGGTGTAAGGTTATCTGAGCTGGGTGTTCTCCAGAGCGGCCTTCTACCTGCCTTGCAACACTTCTGTTCTCCAGCCAACTAGCTAGCAAAAAGGGGCCAGAGCACAGTGATGATTCTGTCCCTTATTTACTTCCAGTAATGGACAAGAAAAGTCAGTTCTGTTATTTATTAGAGCGGCAGCATGGTCTCAACTATGCATGAGACGGGGAACAAGGACCTCACCAGACTGAGAGCCAGTTCTGCCGTTCGCAGTGACCACGGATGAGTGCTTTTAACCCCCATTTCTTTATCTGTAACAGTCAGGCTAAAATCTACTCACAGGGGCAATGAAGATTAAGGACCACAAAATGCCCTGTATTATTGAAATGTCTTTGTAGCAGCAAGTCACAGGAGGAGGCTGCATTATATTAAAAATCACACTCATCATTGTTCTGCCTGGTCCTTTTCAGCCTCTAAAATCAGGCCCTTGGCTACAGGTATATGAAACAAACTGTCAGTGACAAGCCTGTGTTCAGCAGAAGGCATCATCTCTGTTGCCTTTCAAAATACGAGTAAATAAGCTTTGAATTTCCTCGCTTTGGTCATTTTGCCACTAACTTAAACATCTTAAAATAGAATTTGCACTGATGTTATCACCGTGGGGAAACTGTCGCACTGAAGCCAGAATCTGCTCTTAGACATTTTAATCTTGTTGCTTGAGGTCTTAGAGAGCACATATACAACAGCCTGGAGAGCAACACAGCAAATCTCCCTCCAGTATGCTTCAGTCGTGGTCTGGCAGGATGAACTGTAAAGCGTGAGGATAACTGAGTCTCCATGTCCCAGTCTGTCCTTGACCCCTCTGCTGAGGGTGCCAGTTATCATGGTGTGGTGTTTTGGGGTGTTCGTTTGGTGGCACGTTTGTTTTTGTAATGAGGTGGATATATATCTACTGGGAACTGGAATGAGATCCAACAACTCACATCACACAGGCCACCAGATGGTAACAACTTCCAGTCATTAGCTGCCTGGCCTGGATTTGTCCTGGCAACCAGCGGGTGAGACTGTGACCCATTACCAATTATCTCAGCCACTTGGTCTCCCTCTGAAATGTGGACAAAATAGGTCCTTTTGATGTTGAATAATACCCCTGGGGTAAATTCAATAGCTATTATGCAGAAAGCTACAATAAAAAAAATATTGCTAATTCTCCTCCTCTCTCTTCCAGGCTAAGGTAGCCAGTGTCTATGAGTCACCTGGCTTCTTTCTGGGGTTGGAGCCGATTCCAGGAGCCATTGAAGCCATGCAGGAAATGATCCATATGCAGGAGTAAGAACACTTTGCAGTACACCACTCTTTTCTATTCTCCATGTTTGATGACTACTAATCAAGGCTGTTTCTTTTTAGCACTGAAGTTTTTATTTGCACGAGCCCCCTGCTGAAGTATGAGCACTGCATCTTGGAGAAGGTTGGAGATCTTCCCCCACCCTCGCTTTAAGACTGCTATTGCAGAATCCAGCCCCTTTCAGCTGTTAGTACGTGCCCAAGTACCATACCAATGTGTGCAAAGCCAAGCTGCAGCCTCTGAAGTCTGCAGGACCCAGCATGCAAAAATACTCCATCTGAGTGGCAGCTTTTCAGACTGAGAGGAAGTATTAAAGGCCAGAAGTAGTACTGTGTCATGCCTTTTGCAAGGCATCTGAGTCTTACACAATGGAAGCCAGAATATAATACTTAAAAACCAAACCAGACAAACAAACAACAACTTTCAGTAACTCATACCCACAATAGCAAGAAATGGCATGGGAAGAGTGGGGGAGGGTAAAAGAACAGATGCAATATGGTCAAGTAGATGCTGGCTTGACTCACTGCATACTCCAGAGGCAACCAAGGGGTGTCTGATGCACTGCACTGGGAGGGGACTGCATGCCAGAGGCTCCTGTGAGAAAATCCTGACTAAATCGAGAGATGATCACTGCCAGGCAGGAATGCAGGGAGAGAGGGGTTACTCAAGTACTTTGGGGTTAGATAATGAAGGGCCTGGTATATGCCATAGGTTGACTCTCCTCTCATGCTTCTCTCATGCTTCTTTACACCACTGTAACTTCATGGTACCCAGTGCAGTCATGAGCGAAGGGCATTGAAAGTACAGTTCACATCAGTCCTTTTAGTGTCCTGCACCACGGCCCAATTGCAGGGTTCATAACACTCCTAGAAGAGATTTGGAAGCCTGTAGCATGAGATCACTATGCTATAAATAGTCAAACTTTCTAAGTAAAATTCTTCTAATGCTCTACTTCCTCCCCTAACAGTACAGCTGGGTGGAAAAACACTTGGGTTCTAAGTTTGTGGAGCGACTGATTCTGACCCGGGATAAAACAGTTGTGTCAGCTGACCTCCTGTTCGATGACAAAGACACCATTAAAGGTTTGGGAAACTTGAGGTGGAGATTTCACAGCAGATGATTTACTGTTGTTTGGGGAAAAGAACGACTAACTTCAGCTTTCCATTCTGGCTCTTCTCAGGTGCGGAGCCTAAGCCGAGCTGGGAACACATCTTGTTCACTTGCTGCCATAACAAGCATCTAGAGCTTCAGACCCCATGTAGGCGGCTGCAGTCGTGGGCCGATGACTGGAGGGGGATAGTGGAAAGCAAACGCAGAAGTAATGTGGAAAAAGAATGCTATGCTAGTCTCATTGCCGATGGAAACGGACAAGTTGGGAACTGGCACCGAAATCCCATTTAAAGGAAGCGCACTGACCTGGGTAGGGGCAATTTTAAGGGCCAAAGATACAAAGCTTATTTTTTAAGATTTGTATCTTCTTTAGACTATTTCTGAAATGTTGGTGCAATTAAATTATTGCAGCTTTATGGAGAGTCATTAATGACGTTTAGAGGGAGAAACTCGACAAGAGATGAGCAGCTGCTTATAACACTAGGTATCATGTTTTGGGTTGGCAGGAAGGGAGGATGAAGAAATTAGAAAGAGGAAGCAGGGTTGTAAAACTCCATGAAATCACTCTGCCCTCTGTCCCATTCACTCACGCGGTACCTGAAGCTGTAAGTATGAGGGACACCGTCACGTTAGGAAAATAAATCTTATTTTCAACAGTTTAACCATTTTAATAATCTCGCATACTAAACCAGATTGGCTGTTCAGCACCCTTCCACTTTTTCCCCTACTTGGCTCATAATGAAAGTAGATAGTTTTGCTTCCTGGTTCTCCTGCATTAATGTGAGCTGCTAAGGTTTGGGTTGCAAATGCTGTACTCAGTGAATGTCTGATCCAGAACTGTCTACACTTAACGTTTTATTCAGAGTAAGTTTTACAAAAGCTACTACAAGACCGGTTATCCTTCTGAGCTGCAGTCTGCTGTTAGTATTCCTTTTTAAATCTTAATCTGTATCTTTCCCACCAGCTATGTTGTGAATACATTATTCCTATTGATATTTAACATCAGTAGAGCTAATTAACTGGCCAGGTGCCTGTGGTATGAGGATGCTGGCTCATAGTCCTGAGGTATGTGATCAGACTGCAAATTGTAGGGGGAAGAAGGTGCGTTCTCTCCTACTGAGAAATAAAGACCATATGATTTAAACATATTTCAAAGCTATAATTGAGAAGACAGGCAGCAATAGCTGCAGCTAGGGCGAAAGTGATGCAAAAGAATTGTGTTGGGTTTACATTACCTGACAACCACACTGGAAATGGTAACATCAGAAATGGTTATTGGATGATGGTTCAGGAGTCGCTTGGCCTGCTCTCTAACAGCCATAATTTGTTTTGTAGCAGTTTAGCTGCTAATCCTGTCTTCTGGACCCATGTCCCGGCTCCCCACCTGCCCCTTTCAAACTGAGGCAGAATTTTAGGAATGTCTTTCACTAGTTTCACCAGCCTCTTGACCTATCCTGCAGGTGGAGGGGGCTCTAAAGATGGAGTCAATATTTCTTCTCGTGCAATAATAATCTTAAGCTACTCCATCTGCTCTGCACAACGTCAGTCCTTTGGGAGCGGGATCCCTACAGCTGTATGTTTGCTCAGGTTCCTGGCCTCCTCCACCTGCACAGGAGAGCAATAATCCTCAAGGAAGATCCTTGCTAGGTTGCTTAGCCTCCTGTTAGCTGAGAGAGAGAAACGTAGCATACACTCCACCACCGGGAGCGCTGTGGTCTGTTGGCGAGACTGTGGAGTGGTCAAGTACATCAGAGTAGTGACTGCCGACATCACTGTCTCCTCATTTGAGCTGGATAAGCAGTTTATTACAGGTGCCACCCCATCTGCCTCCAAAATATAGTCCTTGTTTGTTTTATCCAGACAGAGGTTACAAAGACCACCTGAAATAGAAAGGAGAGGGAGTGTGGCACCAGCTACCACCACCTTAGATCACCCTCTAACACCTAACTAACTCTTGAGGTTCAAGTGGCATTGCTGCAACCAGGATCCTCAACTCTTTCTTAGGGCTTGTCTACACAGTAACTAAGATCAAAATAACTGATCGTTGCCATTCATGCCTTTAGTTAGTTCAGAGCAAGTCTAACACAGATAGTTTTCTTTAAAAACAAAAACAACCTACTTAAGTTATATCACAATAGGATGCTCTTGTGAACTAAGTGTGTCCATACATAGACTTGCACTGAACTAACTACAGGTGTGAATTCCACCCAATTTAATGTGCTCATTACTGGTATATAAAGTACATACAATACCAGAAACAAAATACTGGTTTGCACTTCACTGAGACCCTTGTCCCCACATAGAATCAACTGGCCAGAGTATTTTTATAGTAGTTGGAAAACTGTGTCCACCCTGCTCCCAGACTAAGTTTATTCTCAAAAGTCTGTCCTTCCTTCCTCCAGGTGATTTTTCAACCAAAGCACTCATTCCCCTATATGACGTTAGGGGGTGCTATGCTGTTAGAGGTAACATCTTTTACAGGAGATTAAACAAACACAGAACTTGTCATTTAAAAATCCTCTGGTAAATTTTTCAAGAGTGGGGTTAAAAGACTTGGTTTTCTGTTAAGGAAGTGCCTTATTTCATCTCTGAGGTGGCTACAATCCAGTAAAGAGTGAGAGATTCCTAGAAATACCTTCTGTACTGCACAGGGGCTATAGCGAGACTTTAATTAGTTATGAGAGGTGCTATTAGAAGTAGCATGGCATTATTAATACTAATTAAGATATTGTAAATATGATTTCTATTACTTGGTGCAAATACTAATATGTATCCTGAACTAACAACACTTTGCACTTAGGGTGCAGCCATTCTAGCAACATTTTGATCGATAACATCCCCAGTGCAGCTCTGCCAGTGGAAGCTGTAGTAAGTACACAAGGCTATGTGTATTCAACCATCACATCATCTAACCCTGCTAACCATTCAGGATTTGAATTTGGCATGTCTGGCTCCCAGTTTGTATTGAATCCATGCTGACTGGTTCGAATGGGATTCCTCAGAAGACTTCATTATATTATTTAGAACAGGTCCTTTTAGAGGATTAACTGTCAACAATAACCATAGTAACACAATATTGGACTTGCTCATGCTCTATGGCAAAACCTTAGTTGTTCTCAATGACTGTATCATTACAGTAGGGACGTGGGTTAAAAATTATTAAACTAGATATTTTGTTCCAATAAGACTAGGTAAAACCCTGAATAGAAAGTAAGTTTATTATTCAGCACTGCAGCATGTTAGTGGAGTGAAGGGGAGACTTGTCTTAATGTGAAATAATTCACCTCAAGCCCCTAGCCTGATCTCTCTCACCTATTCCAGCTATTCTATTCTATATAGGTTTTTATACTGCCCTCATCACCGTAGTATCTGAGGGCCTTCCAGTAGTGCATTAAGCAGTTTGATCAACATCTGCCACAGATGGTTTGTCATGTGTGGTTGATCCTCTCTCCCAAATTCAAGTGAACTACAGAATCAAAGCAGCGAGGCTAGCATCCCCTGACCCATCAGTATCCTACCAGTGCTTGGAACTACTACTGTATTGTTCATTTTACGAATAGTTTTAAATTCACTCCTTACCAATTGCGAACTCCACAAGGATCTCATTGTCCTCTGTGAGCATATCCAGGAACAGGTCAAGGACTTGAAGCTGTCGGAGATATTCATAGTTCTTGGGATCGTAGGCGAAGTTGGCTAGATTAGCCAGTACTTGCTCCTTGGCTTCTGCAATACATAAGCAGCATTTAGGTGAAGAAAGAGGCGGCTGATATGGGCTGGGCTGTCTAATTCCTGAAGGAAAAACACCAACCAGCAACTGATGAGCCAGTTATGATCCCGACATTTGGAATATACTTTAATAAAAAGAAAAAAATTATAAGCTCACCTGGACTCTCTGTTACCTGGAACTCGGTGACCAACGCTTGTAAGTATTCAAGCCGCCCCAGTTCCAGCAGATCCCGCTGCTTTTGGGACATGGTGCTAGAGAGAGAAAATTAAGTTTTATTCAAGTGTAGAATATTCAATTCATTTTCTCCCCCCCCCCTTCAGACTCACTGAGGGAACTGCAAGTGGCAGTATTACAAGCTCAGGCCCTGTCCATGTTTGGATCAGAACCATGCTAGCTACAACGGGGTTTAAACATGCCTTATCTGCACTGAGAATCATTGACAATTGTCCCATGTTTGGTCTAGCATTGGTGCAGCTCCATTAGTGGTATCATAGACTACCCATGAGTATTTTTACTGTAGTGTCTTCTAACCCTTTTCTGAGCAGGGCTAGATGAATGCTGGTAAAAACCAATGATCCTCACCTACGCTACAGTTTCCATCATTGCAATGTTTGGTGGATTTGTTATGTTAATTTTCCTAGAGTAGATTGGTGCCAGTTTGAATGGGGCAAAAGCGCCCTCTATGCTTAAAATGCACTATTGCCAATCCCAAACATTCAAAAATTGAGTCAAGATGCACAAAATAATGAGATTGGTTTAAAAACCACAAGATTTGCAAAGAAAATAATACATTTTTGTTTCTATTTGCCGTGAGGTTTCTGAACCTTTAGGCTGCACTGAATCACATTTTCATGCTTTTCTCCACAACAAAGGATAGAACCTGACTTTTTTTTAAATGAAAGATTCTTACGTAGTCACAGGACTCCAGGAGCTGGGGCTTTAAGAACCCTTAACTCCAGTTATTGCAAGACTCCCACTGAAAATCAGAAGAGCTAGCAACCCTGCGAGTGGTCCAGGTTACCATCCAGATGCCTCCTGGCCAGGTTATAGGAGGACCCTCCTGCTTTACAATCCAGCTCGGGGCTTACACCGTCTCCGGCGCTGTCCCAGGCCCTGCGCCGAGGACGCCAGCAGTGGGGGGTCGGGGCCTGTGGCGCTCAGCGCGGCAGGGGCCCACGTGCCCAGGCTAGGCGGGCAGGGACCCGGGACGGGACCTACTGCGCTGCTACCCAGGCCCCTCGCTCTGCAGCCCTGTCACCCCAGCCCCTCCGCGCAGAACGCCCCGCGGCGTCACTAACCGCTCCCAGCACCACACGGGGCACAGTCAAAGCGACCCAGGCAACGGGGCGGAAATGACGTAAGGGCAACCCTGAAAGAAGGGCGGAAATACTGAGAGCGCGGCCGGACGTGACGTTCGCGGAGGGCGGGAAACCCCGAGGCTTGTAACGGTGCCCGCCATGGTGGGCCGTATGTCGGCGCGGAAGCGGCTGGCAAAGCCCTTCCTCTTCGGCAGTATCCTGTGTGCGTTGGTCACCGCATTCGTGTACAGGTGCGGGGAGGAGGGACTTGGCTGGCAGAGAGCGGAGGGGAAGTGCTGGGGGGGCCCACTGGAGGCCTTGGCTGGCAGGGATTGGGGGGGCAGGTGTGGGGGGGCACTGGGGGAGTTGCTCGGCAGGGATTTGGGGGTAGGTGGGGGGGCACTGGGGGCCTTGGCTGGCAGGGATTGCAGGGAGCTCAGCTGGGTGGGGGGCGCTGGGGGAGTTGACTGGCAGGGATTGGGGGGACTCAGCTGGGTGGGGGGCGCTGGGGGCCTTGGCTGGCAGGGATTGGGGGGGTAGGTGTGGGGGGCACTGGGGGAGTTGCTTGGCAGGGATTTGGGGGTAGGTGGGGGGCGCTGGGGGCCTTGGCTGGCAGGGTTTAGGGGGGCTCAGCTGGGTGTGGTGGATTTGGGCAGGGGCGCTCACTTCACTGTAGTGACCATCTTTCTCTGTCTCAGGCACCACTTCTTCCCCGAGGTGGAGGAGCTCCGTGCCAGGGAGTATGAGCGCTATGAGAAGAAGCGCCAAGATGTGGTGGAGAGGCGCCAGAAGCAGCTGGCTGAGCTGGCGGAGAGGAAAGCTTCCCCGTAGGCTGTGATGGGAAGGAGAGGCTCTGCTCCAGGGAGCCTGCTCCCTTAGTGGGGATGGGGAGCTGTGTTGGGAAGTGAAGAATGTATGTATACAACTCTTGCACGTGGCACACGGCTCACGCAGACTGAGTGAAGTTTCCATCAACCTGGCAGGGATGTTGGCTGGTGGTTTTCCTCCCTCAACTTGCTTGATATGCACGAGTGATGGCTTCAAATATCTACCAGGTGGTATCATGGTCTATTAGTCAGATCAGGGCTCCGGCAGTCTGGAGGTGTGGGTTTAATTCCTAGCTCTGCCAGTGATCTGCTTTATGTGATGTTGGGCAAGATACTCAACCTCTCTGGGGTTGTCTCTGCTAGGAAAAGTAGTTGAGTTTAGATTGGACTTAGCTAATGTGCTAGCTGAGCCTAACCTAAATTTGACCCTTTCCCTAGTTTAGACACCTTTAGCTAGTCAAATTGTAGCCTAGAAGATGTTACCCGGCATCTACAGTAGAAAAAAAAAAAGTCAGGTTTCGCTAACCTGTATTAGCCAAGCCTGATCTGAACTTGACCACTTTTCCTAATCAAGAAAAACCCTCTGTGCCTCATCTTTCCTATTTGTACAGTGGGCTAATAATGCTTGCCCACTTGTATGAAGCATTCTTGAGATCCTTGGATGAATGGTGCTATATAAATGCTAAAATAACTGACAGGTGGTAATATACCTGGGCTAATTGCCAGGTAGGGTGTGAGGTGTCCAGAATTCTTCTGGATCTCTTCAATGTAACAACATTATATATCTTATCTAAAGTGATTTTTGTAATCTGTTGTTTCTGCCATGATAGTGTTGCACACCACCAAATAAGACTTTAATCACAACTTCTGTCTAAGTCATCTTTAAGAGTGACTGACGAGCTTAATTTAGGCATAAAATGACCAATCCCTGGGTGCAACCCACTGGTTATTTATTGCTCTGTGTGGCATTCACAGCAGGCTTCTTACTGTTAATTTGAATGTTTTCTTCCCTATATTTTATGCTGAAAAATGAAGGGACCACTCTCCCTTGAAATTACAGATGTAAATAAACAAATGTCTAACTCTTCCTGTAGTAGAGAACCTTGGGTAGGCGGAGCCTTTTCTTTGCTGTAGGAAGGGCCTAAACTTCCCCCATGCGATGAAGAGTTACCCACACACAAGGCTTTCACTCATTATCTTTGTATTTCCTTACAACAATATTTTTTAAATCCCCTGTCCTACTTCCCCAAACTGCTGTAATATCTGCATTCATAAGAATGGTCATACTTGGTCAGACCAGTAGTCCATCTAGCCCAGTATCCTGTATTCAGCCTGCTACTAGGAGAGCAAACAGCTTCATTCCATGCTGTAACTGTGTTGACCAGCCTTCTTGTAGACAAGGACAACAAATTTCATACCTACTCTGGACTCAAATGGAATCTGTTCATCCACCCCTTTTGAGTTTGTTTACTCTGGTAAATTATTAGACATGCTGAGTTGCAAAACAACGGTAAAATAAAAGAGTGCGTGTGTGGGAATAAAGTTTTGAGACCCTTGGGAGAAGAAAGGAGAGAGAAAACATACAGAAGATGATAGAGAACAGAAAATAAGGTAAGGAAAGAAAGAGGAAAAGGGCAAAGTGGAGGGAAAGAGAATGAAAAGAGGGAACAGCCCATGCACAGCAAGATACGTGCTTTAAAAGGAAAGGAAAAGGAGTGAAGCCAGGAGGGGGAGGAACATCTAGCAAAAGGACAGGAGATAACTCTATGCCAGGAGTACAATGTCCTGGTCTAAATGCAAAGTTGCACAGATTTAACCAAAGGTATGATTCTGAACCAGTTTACTTAAACTGGTGCCACTTTGTGTATGAACACTCTTAAATGGACTTAAACCTGGCTTGTGTCAGTTTAGCTTACACCTATATTATTTACTTATTTATATTTTATTTATTTGTATTACTTGCAAAGTTACAGGTGTGAGCTAAATTTGATATAAACAGTCTTAAACTGATGAGTGCCCACACAGGTTTACACCAGTTAGTTAAATTGAGTTTTAAACCAATTCAAGTTAAACCAGTGCAGCTTCAGTAGACAAGGCTTAGCCTAGGAGTTGGAATGAACTGATTAAATAGAAAGATGATCGCTACAATTAAATGCAGCACCCAATCATTTTAAAATTATAGGGGTGTGGCTAGGTGTGTGTGTTAAAGTGAAGGTATTTTCACCTAGGTTTGTAGGCGTAGGCCAGGTTTGCACTAGAAACTTTTGTCAGTGTAGCTGTTGGGTAGTGGCATGATTTTTTTTTTAATGACACTTTTATATCTGCAAAAACCCTACTCTATAACCACTGCAGTTATACCAGCATAAACATATACCAGCATAAACATGCCTTTGCCAGCATAGTTTATTTCACTCAGGGAACTGGTATAAGGGAAACCAGCAAAAGCACTCTTTTGGTGGTATAAGCAGCATCTACACTAGGAGGGTTTGCTATTTTTTCTAGTGTCCACTTGGCTTGTGTCCTTAAGGTAGTAGTTGTAGTATTTTCAAGCCCTATCCATGGTGGGAGGACAATAAGCGCAGGGGAACTAGCCAGTGTTTGAATGTGGAGGGGTGGGTGGGAAGAGTATGTGAATGAGGGGAGAGAGATGGAGAAGGATTGAGGGAAGACAGAGAGAAATGATTAAGAAGAGTTAGACTGAATGTAGGGGATGGAGAGGAAACATGCTGAGAAGGTGAATAGGGATGAAGGAGCTGCACTCAGAAGTATTAAATCTGTACTCAGTCAGCCTGTAATTCTGCGCACACAATTAGAAGGAACATTGCCCTGTGGCATGTATTGGTTTTGCCCAAGGAACAGGGTTTGTGGAAATGGCTTGTGTCCATTAGCTGAAGCTGAACGTGCGTACTGTAGGGGCACACTGTTCAGTTCATGCTATTCACTGCAAGAGTGGTGGGGAAATAAGGCAACAAACCATCCATAATATCAGGAGAAGCCCAACTTTGATTGTCTTTTTGAGACCTGCTAGCTCTGTTTCCTCTGGCCATAGTCTTGCTTCAGCATAAACCCAAGTTGGCCAGAAGGTATGGGAGTGCTTTTTGCATTTAATAAGGAGGCGCTGTGAGGAAGTGTGTTTAATTGTGTCCACCTGGCTTATGAGTCTTGCGAGGTTTACATATCAATTGTGGGAGGGAATTCACAGACTACACTAGTACTCTGCAACAGGACCCTTCTTGGGGCAATCCAGGTGCTTATCACCTTCAGGCTAGCTTATAGCAATGAGCTTGACTTGGTTACCCTTGAAGACCATTTGTCAGCTTCAGCTAGTGCAGAGTGGTCCTCTGTGAACATGTCACTCTGATGCTCTGTGCTGGCTGTTTACTTATAGTTGTTGGGTATGTTCTCTAAACGTCTGAATGCGCCAAGTACCAGGTAGTTGACAGGGTCATTAATATCTGCTGGGATAATATTGCTAACAGAGCATTTACAACTGAGGATCTGTACCAGTGGAACTGGTTTCTGCTGGTAGGCCACCAGAGCTGGAATTCAGTGAGTTTTAGGTTATAACAGGCATATGCTCGTTAAGGATTTGATGCTTAGATATCACAGTGATGGGTGCCTTCGATTCAGCCTAAACTCAATAGGTTGTGCTGTAAGGATCTGATTGCAATACCCATTGTTACAGGACCACAGCAATGGGTACATTGTTTAAATATGTATGAGAATGTTAAATTTGATCATAATCGTGAAATATTCTTAAGTCTGAACTCCTGATCTGTATGTCATAGCAATAAACAAACAGGCTTATTGCAAAAGTGCTTAGCCCATAAGGGTGGATGAGACCTGCAGTGACAATGGGATCAGGGGGCTGGAAGATGTGAATTTATTTTTGGACAATTTTGCCTGCTCTGCCAGTGCTCAGTGGTTTATAACCTGGCTGAGGTAATAATGTTTGGACATAATTAAAACTGATTTCACTTTCCTGTCTTTAGGAAGTCGGTAGAAACCAGTTGTGCTTCAGGGGAGAGAGGGTAATTAAGCTGCGGCTGCATTGCATAATTGGGTGACATCGAATGAAAGAAACCTTTGTTACCTTATTTTCTTATGACCTCAAGGCCCTCAGGGCTTGAGTTCTAATCTCTCTGTTCTGCTGTATCGCTCCAAGGGGGCATTTTTTTTTATTATTCCTGTTGCGCCATCAGTGTGCATGGCCCTTTACGAATAAATACAAGGACCCAGCCCAGAGGAGCTTATAGTCTAGGTTGAGAAAAGAGGCAGAAGGGATGTGGATTAATGGTGGGGGAGGAGGACAAGAGCTAGTGTTTCACCTTTACAATCTAGCCATCAGCCAAAATCCAAGAGGAGCTGTGATCGCTGGCCCTATTAATCCACAAGGAAGAGACATGAAGCCTGGTCTCACATGGCAGCACAGTAAGGAGCTGAGTCAGTTACCAATCATGAATTTAATATGCCATCTCTTAACTCTATAAACCATTTTTTTTTCCTTACTAGAAAAATGTCTCAACCTGTATGAAAGCCAATCCAAACAAAAACTAGGGCGCTGTCCTTGTAATGGAGTAGAGTAGCAAAACACAATTCCCTATACTTGTTTCTGGATAAATGTATCTTCACTCTCTGCCCTAAACTGTTGTGTAATGTTGCTGCTTAGGTATGCTCTATTAACGTCCATCCCCAAGTTTCTTTTCAGTAGTGGAAGAAGTGATCACTGTCTGTCAGTTTTCTGAGTTTGTGAAATGTTAGTTCTTTTTCTTTATCATGTGGGGAGCAGCATGCATCATACTGTTCATTCCCTTGTTTGAGCGAGCCATGACTAGTAGCACTGTAGATGCAGTACAGTCAGTTCTTGAAAGGGAGGGAGATGCCTTCCATTGCTCCTTCAAGTGACTATTCTGTCTAATTGAGGAGCAATTTTGATGGATCCACATCCTATCCTCCTTGGCTAGGACATTCATTACAACAGGGGACCTTGAGGTAAGTAGAGATCAGTTGACTTCACCTCTGTGGGAGAAGAAAAGGTTAGGAAGGAGTGGCAGGAAACACAAACCACTGAACTGAATTTAAAATTTAGGGATCATGTAAAAAAAACAAACCAAACCCCCACACATGCTGCTGCCTAGCTCTTTTATTCACAAAAACTAGAACAGGTCTGAGACTCGCACCCTAATTACTGGTTTGTTCTGATGCAGGAGAAAAAGTGTTTTTTTTACATTTCCTTAAGGATCAAAGAGTGCTTGTGTATAACCAAACTGAGTGGCAACGGTCCCAGCTGTTTGCTTTGTGGTTGCTGGCCATGTAGGCTTTACACAAGTTACTAAATACATATGACTAGAGATAAGACATTTCTTTAAAAGCACGTGGCTGCATATAAACATCTCCCAACTGTAATCTTATTTAAGGATATATTTGACAAAGGAAGGCAAAGTATGTTGGACCATTGTCAAAAGAGGCACTGCTAGATGGTGGGATCCTCACAAACCATAATGGTTAGCTATGAGTGCATTTATAGTCTGGAGGCTCAGCTTTCTAGTGGTTTAATGCATTTGTTTCTAGCCTTGTCAGGTTGGGACCTCATAATCACATCATTCTAACTAGCAGCTTTTTTTTTTTTCATTAGATTTGTGACATGACTTCAATATCTGTTATCTTGGCAACCACTAAAGCTAGAAGCCAACGCTTCTACTTTCTGAAAGCATCTTAAACTTCCATCTTTCAAAGGGTTTAAAACATTAATCTCCACCTCCAATGTTCTGTGAGAGATCTGCTGTTACAGTCATTTCAGAACTGAAGCAGAATAAAAGCAAAAATGTATTTTATGTGCATTATGATAGCTGGTATCTTGGGCCACATCCAGAGAAGAGTCTAAGCTGGCAAAATGATAGCTTCTTCCATGTTACACCATCTTAGATGTCCTTTAGACTCCTTTCCATTTATATGGGGACAACCCATTTACCAACATTTAACTTACACCCACATTTAGCTTACCCCTCATCTCTGAATTTGGTTCACTAAGGGACCAAAGGGCGTTCAAGCTGGTATAACTCACATGCTGAGGCCACGAAAAAGGAATGTAGCAAGAAAGACGACTAACAGGAGTGTGTAAGTAAAACTAAATTTCCCCCACACCTCCCTGCCCCAATTTCTTCTGACTCTTTGGCATGTAAATGACACCAGTGTAGACGCCCTTTTATACTGGAAAATGGGTGTAATTAAGTCTGAGTCTGGATGAGGAGCTACCCCCATTTACATAAGATGAGGATCTGGCCCTCTGAGTGTAACAGAGTCTAGCTTACCCTGACTCTGAACTTGGCCCTATGTCTGGACTAGTGCAATTGCTTTCAGGCCTGGTACATTTTTCAAAGTACTGGTCCTGGATTAGTGCTGGAAAGAAAAAATGTCTATCCCTGTATTTGCCGCTCATTCTCCCTGTTTTTTAGTGCATTTACACTGGCCGTGAACTGTCAGATTCTTTCTTGCAGCACACCTTGGTAAAGGTGGAGAGGAGAGAGCTTAAGACATCATGGCACAGGCTATAAAATGTAGGCACTTTGAGTCTGTCCAGTTTGATTGGGGCTTTGGATTTGAACCTTTGTTTTCCTGAAAATGCCCTTGAAATGCAGGAATGATTTGGTTACTAGCATGTAAAAAATTCATTTGGCCTAGACACAACTGATAGCAGGCACTAGCCTGGGTTCTACAACCTGTGTAATATTCCATGCAATATCCGGAGACAGGGGAGAAAGCAGCAACACATCCCCCAGGAAAGGGGTTTTCCCTGCCCCCCATGGGAGGCAACCAGATGACTTCACTGCAAAGTTAGTCTTTGCTAGGTTGGCATGTCCAGACAAGGCGATTCAGTGGTATTTTAGCTCTTCCAGGACCGACTGATGTCGCTGTGTAAGGAATCATTGTAGTGCATAACCTAATAAATCTTTCCAGTCTTTAAAATTGAAATATATAAAAAATGTACAGCCTTTTTATAAAAAAAAAAAAAAAGTCAATTTAATTCTATTAGCTTAAAGTAACACACATGTTAAGTCACAGAACTACTATCCTTGCCTTGTGGACTTGCACCAGGTATAAGAAGTGCTCCTTGTTCTTTGGCTTTCTGGCTGTTGCAAGGCTTTGGGCTCTGCCTCTGATCTGGATCTTCCATTTGGAATCTGAGGCAGCACTGCTGGGTAGATGCTCACTGCAGGAGGCAGATGGGTTATTGTGGAAAGCAGGCATTTCCCCCCATCTGCCTCCAGTTATGCTACATGTTGCGGTTGTGTGGGCCACAGAATTCTAAGAGTTCCTCTTCGTTCAGATGCTTGTGATGTACATGACGGCAGGAGGGGCTTGTTTATCAGGCTCTGGGTTAGTTGGCACTTCAGTGTATTGGTATCTGGAGGGGCTATTGGAGGTTGGCTTCAGAGCCTCTTTCAGTTTGTTCTTTCTGTCCAAAGCACAGAAGCTGAGACCCATGAAGAGCGCAGCTGACACCATGAAGAAGCTGGAGGCATAGAAGACATAACTGAAGTGGCCAGTTATATCCACCAGAAGACCTGAAAGAGAATCAGAGCTCAGCCAGAGCAAAGTTGCACACCGAAGAATAGTATCTTACATTGATACAGTCCCCAGGGACCCACGCAGTTCACAGACTGCCACATACACAGCACCCAGTTCACCCACCACTGAAATGCAGCTGCCTCTGAAGTGGAACAGAGCAGCTGTTTAATAGCCCACAGGAGTGTTACCCAGCATGGTAGGACAAAGTGGTGATACCTTTTCCGAGCAGAATGCCAGACTATATGGATGCTGGAAGCTGATGTAATCACAGTCCGTGGGGGTTAGTCTACACTGCAGCTGGGAGCAAACCTGGCTAGACAGATTCATGCAGCTCAGCTTAATTTAGCAGCCTGGGATTGGCGGAGGCTCTGGCTAGCCACCTGAAGTCAGACTCGTTGCCAGGTGGGTCCGGGGCCAGGGGCTTAGTCCAAGCCTCTGCCAGTGCTGCAATGGCCATGCTGCTATTTTTTTAGTGCGCTAGCTTGAGCTGATCCGTGCGAGTCAGTCTGCCCGGGCTGGGAGGCATGCTCCCAGGTGCAGTGTAGACGTCCCCTTTTGGGGGGGAGGAAGAATGAAGAAATTAACTAAGTAAGGATGTGGCGTAATGGCTACTGCAGGTTGTATGTGTCCCCCCCACCCCTCCCTCTCGAAATAGCACTTATAGCAAATATTGCTCTGAAATAGTCCCAAAAAGTCTTGGTCTGTTTCCTGTCTGAACCAGGCCAATGCTCATTGTCCACGCATGGATTAAGTTCTTTGTGTGGCCTTAGGGCTATTAGTATACACAGCTTGGCTCTGCTTTCTGCTGTTGCCATGAATGTTTGCTCCACAAGAGGCCACGTCATTAAAGAAGAGGTGGGGGGCAACCCAGTTTCCATCTCACGCAATTCATTTTTGTTTTGTTTCTCCATAACCCTTGCTGCTGATAGTCACCGAATAGTGAATGTGTTGCCCTGTGAACTCTTGAGATCAGAGGACAAAGCAAGAAAGATAGCGGTCTGTACAAATTAACTTGGTTTGGCCCCTATGCTGAAAACGCTTTAAAATGGCTCGGTCACGATGGGGAAACTTTGCAGAGCAACAGATATTAGCTAACCAATGCTCTTAAAGTGCTGTAAAAATATAAAGTCTTCCTGAAGGGTTGTTAGCAATACTGACCATTAAAATTTTGATATTTATTGTGTGCAAATAATTAACCCTCCCAGAAGCTAGGCATGGAAAGAGAGACTTAGATCAGGCAGTATTCAGCTGGTATGTAAGATGTTCCTATACGCTTGTGTGTGTGTGTGTTGGGGAGAATTCTGCAGTAACGTTCATTACTTGCATGCATTAAATGCTAACATCTTAATTAATGGCACCCTTTGTAAGGATTTCTCCTTGTACTGGTATAAAATGCCAATACAAGTGCCCAGTGTATAGGTATAAAGAGCAAAAGTAAATATATTCCTACTGTTTTATTAACAGTAATAAGGCTTTGCTCTGCTGCAGCACCTCCCATCAGAAGATCTCAAAGCAAATAACAAACATGGATGCCATAAGTCTCAGAACACTCCTGGGAGATAGAGACACACGAGATATTATCATCCCCTTATTAGAATGGCCCCAGAGTTTGCAGGCCTGCCCTGCTGAATGCACACTTGAAAGCTGTGTTCCTGTCATTTACAGCTGGAGCTCCACGTGTACAGTGGGGAATGATACAGTACAAGACAGTATAAAATAGCATGGACATGGGCCAGATATGTAAAGGGCAGAGGGAATTGAGGTCAGTGAGAGAAAGGCATCCTGATAAGCCTGGGCAGAGGCAGGCTGGCATTTCACCAGCGTTAGGTGGGTTATAAGGCACGGGGCAGAATGGCATGAGGCTCATACCAGTGCAGCATTAATGGCCTGGCTATCAACTCTTGATTTTTCTGTGGCTGGCGTATCCCTCTCAAAGTCTCTTCAATCCTACACCATCCTACTCTGATCTAACCACTGGCTGGGCCCCTTTCACGCCCTTCCAGGTGGGGCAACCTGTTCAGGAGATTAAATTCAGGCTTGAAGCAGCAGCACATTGTGGCTGCTGTCATGCTGAATTGATGACTCCGTACGCAGCTTTGTATCTATGGCACCATTGGAGAATATCCGTGTCCTCAGAATCAGTTATTGCTACTTCTGTGCATCCAGCATGCAGGGCTGGCTCCAGCTTTTTTGCCGCCCCAAGCGGCAAAGCGGGAAAAAAAGAAGAAAAAAAAAGGATAAAGCCACGATCGGCAGCACTTCGGCGGCAGCTCAGCTGCGCCGCTTCATTCTTCGGCGGCGGATCCTTCGCTCCGGAGGGACTGAGGGACCCGCCGCCAAATTGCCGCTGAAGACGCGGACGTGCCGCCCCTTTCCATTGGCCGCCCCAAGCACCTGCTTCCTTCGCTGGTGCCGGCCCTGCCAGCATGGGCTGCTGCAGAACACCACAAAATTCACTCCCGCGTCCTCATATCTGCGTCCTCTCCATAGCACACCCAGTTCCTACTGAGTCGGGGGTCAGACCCTAAGCCTGGGATTCATAGTCAGTACCAAGTTTTCCTCGGGGTAGTCAGTCATCTGAGTTATTTGCTGGATTGTACCACAGTACATTACGCAGAAGGGGCAGAGATACTGATAAGACACCTAGGTGAACTCCCACTTTACTGGAGGGGCTCAACATCACTAGGTCTCTCTGTCCTTGTCTCTGTCCTTTCTGCATAGACTATTGCAGTATAACACAGCAAATAACTCCAATGACTATCAAGAGGGAGACTGAGTAAATGGTTCCCATGGTTAATTACCCTCACTGTTAATTTAGACTGTATTTTCCAGTCTGATTTGTCTAGCTTCAATTTCCAGACATTGGATCTTGTTACACCTTTGTCTGCTAGTTTGAAGAGCCCTTTATTATTAATCTTTCGTTCCCAATATAGGTGCTTACAGATCATGATCTCCTCCGCCCTTAAACCACCTGTGAATAGGGGCTGATAACTCCCTTCTGACTCTCCTGGTAATGGTGCTCCCCGCCCCAATGCCCATGGGGGTTTGATAGCTCCTCACTCCCTCTGTTACATTCTCCAGTGTCTATCATCAGAGGCCTAATACCCCCTGTCCTTTCCCCAGTCTGCTGTCAACGGGTCTCCAATAACATTTTTGCGCTCTCACCTGCGAGTGGGGGTCCGAGGAGGATGGTGACGCTCTCCAGGATGGTGAAGAGGCCTAAGGCACTTGAGAACCTGTCCATCTCCACCACATCCATCAGCACCTGGAAGATCAGTGCCCCAATGCCACTCATGGATATGCTGTAGATGAGGCAGTAGAGGATGAGCATGCTGAAGTCGGCTGAGATGACGCAGATGAGATTGCTGAGCCCATTGAGCAGCACGGCCAGGCTGAACAGGTAAATCCGCTTCCCGGTGAAGATATTGAGTCCTGAGAGCAGCCCAGCCATGGGGCGCATGAAGATGTTAATGAAGCCGATGACGGAGATAAGGAGGGCGGCCTTGCGCTCCTCCACCCCGTTCCGGATGGCATAGGGCACCAGGTAGATGAGGGGCAGCACGAAGCCCATCACCATCCAGGCCACGCCAATGGTGTAAATCTGGTAACCTTTGTTTTTGCAGAAGATATCAAAAGCCAGGTACTTCTGCAGCGTCTGCTTGCAAGCAGCAAACCTGGCCTGCTGCGGGGGCTCCACCTGATGAGGGGTGGCTCCGTTGGACAGCTGTGCATCTTCAGCTGAGTTGCCTGGCTCCTGTCCAGGGCTGGGCTGCAGCGGTGACCTGGGAGGCCCAAGCTGGACTGGCCTCATCACAGCCCCACAGACACAAGTGTTCAACAGCATCCCGCCAAATATGAGGAAAGAGCTTCTCCAGCCCATCTCATCCAACAAGTACTGAGAGATCAACGGCCACAGCGTGAGGCCGATGGAGGCACCGGTGGATGCTAGGGCATTGGCCAAAGCCTGTCGGCGTACAAAGTAGTAGCCCAGCATAGTCACTCCCGCCTGGAAGCCAAAACAGGATCCTAGGCCTTTAATAAAAAAAAAAAAAAAAGCAACATCTTATTTCTATACAGTGCTTTTTGGTTGGAAAGACCCCAATGACCCAAGCACCCCTTCTTCCACCACTGAAGTACTTCTCCTTCTGTGGTGCAGGATGTCCGCTCTACAGCAGCACACAGAAATGCTACTTGATAGTTCAGGATGAGAGGTGACGTTGAATGCTGTACCTAGATGAAGCTGCAGGCAGTCTTCGGCTGAGCATACATATCTAAACTGAGAGGTGTCCAAGATACCCTATTCTTGCTACAATTGCTATGGGATTGTTAATGACCAGAAGTGGCCATGACTTCCATTTTACATCTCATGCAGCAGCAGCTCTGTGCCGTCACAACACCATTTTGAGGTATTGGTTCACTAGGGGTTCAGAGAGAAGAGTGATGCTTACTGAATCTTCAGCAGTACTAGGGAGTTGTTTGTAGGTCTCCCATCCAAGCACTGACCAATTCTAACCTTGCTTTGCTTGTGAGATCCCATAGGATCAAATCCCAAGGTGATCTGGCTGCAGAAATTCATTGTTTTTTGTTACAAGAGAGCAAGAGTCCAACACCACCTCCATAAGAGCTATTGAGAAGGGGAGAAGTTAACATAAGAATGGCCATACTGGGTCAGACCAAAGATCCATCTAGAATCATAGAACTGGAGGGGACCTTGAGAGGTCATCTAGTCCAGTCCCCTGCACTCGTGGCAGGACTAATTATCTAGAACATTCCTGACAAGTGTTTGTCTAACCTGCTCTTAAAAATCTCCAATGATGGAGATTCCACAATCTCCCTAGGTAATTTATTCCAGTGCGTAACCGCTTCCTAATGTCCAACCTAAACCTCCCTTGCTGCAATCTAAGCCCATTGCTTTTTGTCCAATCCTCAGAGGTTAAGAAAAACTATTTTTCTTCCTCCTCCTTGTAACAACCTTTTACATACTTGTACTTGAAAACTGTTATGTCCCCTCTCAGTCTTCTGTTTTCCAAACTAAACAAACCCAATTTTTTCAGTCTTCCCTCATAGGTCATGTTTTCTAGACCTTTAATCATTTTTGTTGCTCTTCTTTGGACTCTAGCCCAGTATCCTGCCTTCCGACAGTGGCCAGTGCCAGGTGCTTCAGAGGGAATGAACAGAACAGGTAATCAGCAAGTGATCCGTCCCCTGTTGCTCATTTCCAGCTTCTGGCAAGTTCCCATTTTTATTACTTCTGTACAAAACCTCACCACATTATTATGTTTGTTCTTAGAAAAAAGGTGTCTCCATCCCTCTGTAAATTGGGAGGAGTGAAATGTGGACACACACAATCCATCTGGATAACATTTCCCCTCAACACACCCCATTCCAGTTCCAGTGAAATTAGGGTCTGAAAAATTTGTTGCGCTGTATGGGATATATGCTCCCTCCCCGCTCCTCAAAAATAAATCACCAGCCAGCTTCTAAAAGTGGTAGTCTTTTTTTTATTGATTGTCCCCATTTAGGACCCATAGCCCTGTGCGGCTCACAGGAGAAGCAGTTCCCAGGGAACCCAGCTGAACAATGGGTGGAATAAAGGGGAGTGGAGAAGGGTGCTGGCTATTCAGGACATTAATCCTACTGCGCTGCGATTCTTATCTTTCCTGTTTGTCAGACGAGGGAAGGACCCTATGCACTCATTCCTCTCTGGACACTAGCTACATCCAAATACCAACCATAGTGATTTCTTTTTCATGCCCAAACTTGGTACTCACCAGTAATGAAGCCGGCTGTTATGTAGAGCTGGCTGATGGACTTGGAGAAGGAGCTGGCAACCATGCCCGCTCCACTGAGTAGGCCACCGAGCATCACAGTGAACCTGCAGCCAAATCGCTCCACCAAGATGCTGCAGAGGGGCCCTATAAAGCAACCAAACAAGCATCAGGGCAGGAATCAAGGATGGACAAGTTGTTCTGTCTTGGTTTTACCCTAGTGGCTGCAGGAACAAAGCTCCACTTGTTCTGACTGCACAATATGATTTAGTTTGGAATTCCCCTGTGATTGTCCCTGGTCACACAGGAATAAAACCCAACTCTCCTGATACCCCCCAGCCCTCTGGTCTCCTGCTTCTCTTACGTCAGTAAGGGAGAAGACTCCCTTGATCTGATCATCCACTGGCCGTTAGGGTAAGAACAAAAAGAGGATTTCCATGATTCTGTGGGGTAGATTCTGGATTGAATGGGGGCAGGGGGAGGTTCTTCAAATGGAATTCTGTGTGCACATGGTATAGATTCTGAGCACATTCTGGAAGAGAAGAACATGACCTGGATTTCTGTGCCCACTAGGAATAGATTCTGGGAAGAGCTTTAGCTCCATTTACAGGCCTCTAGGAAGGGAGATGGGACAGAGATGTAATCATGACATTGTGGCTTTTTAAATGTTTTGCAATTAAATTTTACAAACATCTCTGAGCCTCCAGTTCAGTGCCGGGGCTCCCCCACAAGCTCCATGGGTTCATAGGGGCTAGAGCCGTCCACAGTGATACTCCTAGCCCCCTTCCCACTCCCACTGCCAGGTTTGCTCCAAGTCCAAAGAGCTTCCGGTTGGCTCCCCGCAGCGCTCTGATCCCCTATAAGAGCAGAGCGAGGGCTCCTGTACTGCAGGAGGGAGGGACATGTGAGGGTGAGGGGGGGTATGAGGAGAAGAAGAAGGGATGGAGGAAGAAGGGAAGGGGACAAGTAGGATGCGCAGATACTCCAGATGCTACTGCAGTATAAAGAAGGAGAGAAAATGGTGGAATGAAGCACCCAAGAGAGAGAAACAAGAGGAGCGAAATATGGAGAAAATCCACCCAACTAGAAACAGATGAATTCTTGTGCAAGTGGGCTCAGTTCCCAGAGACTTCCCACTTTGCCCAGGCTGACTTTGTCCTGGAGTCCCTGTCAGTCACAGCTGGGAGGTGCCGGCTCAAGGAGAGCCAATTCAAGCCTCAGGAAGTCCAGCAGAGCATTACACTTGGCAGTCTGAGCGACCCAAACCGGCTTTTTGGGCACCAGCCTGGGACATGGAAGATTTGGGTTCTAGCCTCACTCTGACACAGAATTCTTGTGTAACCCTGGCAAGTCATTTCATTGCTTGAGGCTTCAGTTTCCCCACATGTAAAAGGGGATAGTGCAAATTTCCTCTCTTAGAGGAATGCTGTGGGGGTTAATTTGTTAATGTATGTGAAGTGCCCAGATGCTGCAGGCCTTAAAATGCTTGTACATAAAGCTAGTGAGAGTTTAGAGCTGGGTTCAAACTCTGCAGTGTGGGTTCAAATTAAAAGATCACAGCAGCTGTTCAGAAGTTTCCCTCGCTGGATCTAATGACTCCTCCCATCTGACTCTGAGCCTCCAGCAAAACCCTCTTTATACTGTTCCTTCCTCTCTCTCCAGCTCCACTTTCTTCAGCATCAGTTATGGAGCCAGTGCCTGCTGACAGCTCCCTGTTAGTGCTTTGCTGATGGGTCCCATTGGAACCTGAGCAGCTTCCAGCTCCTATCCCTTTGGGTTCCTGCTTGAAAACATTTCAGTAAGTGACTCTAAAACCCCGGCAGTCCCAGAGCTATCCCTAAGGGCCAGCTCAGTGCTCTGCTTCCTGGGAAAGGAGCTGAAAACAACTGTAGGGCTAACCCGGAGGCACTGAGCCAAAGAGATGGAACGGCATTCCGAGCTCTCAGCAGTTGATAGCGAAGTAACAGAATATCCAATGTTTCATAAGTCTAGAACTGGGCAACATTCAGCCAGGGCTGAGATTTCCCACTAAAGAAAAGTCCCGAAACAAGTCAAGGATGGGCGGGAGATAGGAAGTGCCCTTGCAGACGATCATATAGTAACAGAATGAGGGACACATTTTTGTCTGCATTAAAGTCAAACCTGTTAGGGTCACAGGCATTTAAGCTGTGGCCTTTGGAGTTGTGCATCTGCCCTGCAATTGCTCTGCCTCGGAGAGTACTAATGCTGTGTTGCTGATGCAGCTCCTTATGTCCGGCAATCCCAACACACTTGAAAATGGGGGTGGGGAGGAGTGTCATTAGCTCCCCTTTGGGGAGGGAGAAACTGAGTGGTGCAGTGATACAGTGAGAGATGTAGTCACGGAGTCTAATGCTTCAAAGAGGCCAGAGCCCATGTCTGCTGTACGTCTCCCGTGGGAGGGCTGGGTTTTATTGTTTACATTGCTGGTGAGTTCTGCCAACAAGTTATTTCTATTAATCTAGCAAGGAAAATATAACGCACAAGCAGAGGCTGCTCTAGCTATAGGCAGACTAGTCAGTTGTAAGGGTGGTAGGGGATGAGGCTAGTGAGGCTGCCCAGGGAGGGGCAGCTACCAGCTGGGGCTCTGGGGAATAGGAAGCAGCCCCCCCCTCCCCCCACAGCCAGGCTGCCTGGGCAGCACTCCCACCCCCTCCCCAATAGCTCCCCACCTCTAGCATGGAAAGGTCACAGCCGCTGAGTGGGCAGGGGGGGGATCTGGGCTGCTCATTATCCAGGGCTCTACAGGCTGGGAGCTGCCCTCTGCCGGTGCCCTGGTGTCAGACTGTTCCCATCCCATGGGGTCTGTCACCGGGGCCCAGCAACCTCTGCAGCCCCAGGCCAGGATCTGTCCCATCAGCCTCCGCCCCACTGCATGAGGTTCAGGGGTGGGGGTGACAGCAGCAGGGGAGGTGCTGGGGCATCTGCCATGAACTCCTAAGGGGGGGGGGGGGGGCAGAACACTGAGGTTTTGCCCAGGGCGACCAATTGTCTTGAGCAACCCCTGTGCACAAGCAAGTATGGATGTGTGGTCAGTTAAGTACATGTAAACTTATGCAGTTTTGGAGCATCCCATAGGCTCCTGGTAAATTGCCAATCTAGCCCTTGGCATTGCAAATTTGGGTCACTTCTCTTTAGGGCAGGGTAAGAATAGCGGTGACATGCCGGCAAGTTGCCAGAGAGGAATGTGCTCCTCTGTTTAAAGGGCCTGTGTTCTAGTGGAAGAGGAAGTGAAACTAGAGTTTCCCTTTTGTTCCTAAGAGGAGGCCCAAGGTTTTCAGGTTTTTTTTGGATTAAATATAGCGTTACATAAGCGAATCTAAAATGGTCACAAGCTTCAGCATCAGCAACTGATCAGAGTGGGAAAATAGCTTGGCTCATGTTTGTGGCCTAAGACAATATGCTATTTGAAACAAAATCCACAATTGTCAAGCAAACAGCTGAGTTTGATTAAAATGAAGGCTGCAGCTGCCTATATTTTGATCTGCTTGAGAAACTTCACCTGTTCATAGCTGAATTAGCCTTTGAAAAGGTAATTTGCAGGTTCAGCAAACTGAGGGCAGAATTTTATTTCTGAGTGGAGAGCCTAAAGGATGGTGGTGTAGGATAGCCAACCCCAAACATGCAGAATTAATGAGTCCAGCCCCCTAAAACCATGAGCTTGGGTTAAAAATCATGAGATTAAAAACAACAAAAAAAGCATGTTAGTTTTTTTTCTTTGCCTTTTGGATTCTGAGCCTTTAGAATGTGGTTTTTTTTTCATGTTTTCAAGCTTTTTTCTGCAACCATGAAAGTTAGAGACTTTTTTTTTTTATTTATTAAATGAAAGCTGATATTCTCATACAGGCTCGTGAGTCCAGTAGTAAGGAAGGACGAAGAAAACAGTAAAAAAATCACAAGATTAGTGCATAGAGGCTGCTCAAGACAATCTGCTGTGCTGGGCAACACTGGTGGAGACTATGAGTCAAATTCTACTTTTGCTTACAGTGGGGCAAAGCTGGAATAATTTGATAGGCATAGGTCTATTGAAGTCAGTGGAGTGTTACAGCCCCATAGTGGGGTGAGAGCAGACTGGAGTGCAGGCAAGGTTATGTTTGCTCAAACCAACAAACCTCGAGGAACAGCAAGTCTGGGCAGGGCCAAACTGTTAAGAGTTGCCAAACACAGGGACAAACTTGAGTGACTGAGATCTCTAAAATTATCCTTCTGACAATATTCTTATCTATTGATCTCTCTCCCATAGGGGTTTCCATAGTGCCCATTGCTGTTCCATGGAAGTATTGAACGGGTGAATTAGATTTGTGCAGCAAGGTCTGTTGTGAACATTAGTGAGTCTTCTGCTCTTCCCAGTTTCTAGAGAGCTCTGCTTGTGGGTATATACGTTAGCAGAGTTTTTGCAGAGTTGCCTAGCACTCTTAGATGCCCCATTCCATGTTCATCTTTGAAAGCCTCAGCCAATGCATATTTGCATCCTTCCAGTTATGGTGAGTAAACTATCAAAAAGGTGAGTCTTACTGCATGTTTTAAAATGTCAGACTTTTTATCAGTAATTTCCTCTGGTAGCTCATTCCACAAGCTGTGCTCAAATGAGGACAACCTACCATCAGTTCCCACCCACTTCATCCTGCATTGTCCCAAGGCAGCACAGCTGTCCCGGCAGGCCATGGATGGAGATGTTGGAGGTCACTGATATAGCTAGGTCCTTGCCTGTTGGTGGTTTTGTAGATCAAGGCCTTTTAGCCCTGGTCTACACTACGGGGTTAGGTCAAATTTAGCCGCGTTAGGTTGATTTTAAAATGAATGCGTCCACACAACCAACCCCGTTCCGTCGACTTAAAGGGCTCTTAAAATTGACTTCTGTACTCCTCCCCGGCGAGGGGAGTAGCGCTAAAATCATCCTTGCTGGGTCGAATGTGGGGTAGTGCAGACGCAAATCGACGGTATTGGCCTCCGGGAGCTATCCCAGAGTGCTCCATTGTGCTCTGGACAGCACTTTGAATTCCGATGNCTATCCCAGAGTGCTCCATTGTGACCGCTCTGGACAGCACTTTGAATTCCGATGCACTAGCTGTAGTAAGTGNGAATTTCATTTCCTGTTTGGTCAGCGTGGCGAACTCAGCAGCACAGATGACCATGCAGTCCCCCCAGAATTGTAGAGCGTAGAATGTTTCTACGCTCCCCCTATCATCTCCGTCCCTGCGGTTATCGCAGATTAGAAGGCGAAAAAACCGCACTCGTGATGACATGTTTTCCAAGCTCATGCAGTCCTCCCGCAAATATAGGGCACAGCTTAATGCATGGAGGCATTCAGTGGCAGAGGCCAGGAAAGAATTAAGTGATCACGAAGAGCAGAGGCAGGACGGGGGGAGCAAACGGACATGATGAAGCGTCTGTTGGAGGAGCAAATGGACATGATGAAGCGTCTGTTGGAGCTGCAGGAAAGCCAACGAGAGCACAGACCCCTTCTGCATCCACTGTATAACCGCCTGCCCTCCTCCCCATGTTCCATAGCCTTCTCACCCAGATGCCCAAGAACGTGGGGGGGAGGGGGGAGAGGCTCCGTGCACCCAGCCACTCCACTCCAGAGGATGGCCCAAGCAACAGAAGGCTGTCATTCAAACAGTTTGATTTTTAGTGTGGCTACAATAAGCAATGTGGCCTTGTCCTTTCCTCCTCCCCCACCCCACCCGGGCTACCTTGTCCATTATTGCCTTTTTTTTTTAATTCATAACGAAAGAATGCATGGTTTCAAAACAATAGTTACTTTATTTCGAAGCGGGGAGGGTGGTTGGCTTACAGGGAATTAAAATCAACAAAGGGGGCAGGTTTGCATCAAGGAGAAACACACACAACTGTCACACCGAAGCCTGGCCAGTCATGAAACTGGTTTTCAAAGCCTCTCTGATGCCCAGCGTGCCTTGCTGTGATCTTCTAATCGTCCTGGTGTCTGGCTGCTCAAAATCGGACGCCAGGTGATTTGCCTCAACCTCCCACCCCGCCATAAACGTCTCCCCCTTACTCTCACAGATATTATGGAGCACACAGCAAGCAGCAATAACAATGGGAATGTTGGTTGCGCTGAGGTCCGACCTAGTCAGCAAACAGTGCCAGCAAGCTTTTAAACGTCCAAAGGCACATTCTACCACCATTCTGCACTTGCTCAGCCTATAGTTGAACTGCTCCTTACTACTGTCCAGGCTTCATGAGCCATGGGAGCAAGGGGTAGGCTGGGGTAGGTGCAACCGCGTGGTGCTGCCGGCTGGGAGAGCAGCCTGAGGCAGAAGCCTCCAGCTCGCATGATATTCCAGGCAGGACTGAATCTCCATGAGACTAAACTTAAAGAAGAGAATGACCTGGAGTCTCTGGCTCCCATTCAGTGCTCTAAGAGGAGGATAGCCATGTCTGTCCAGGCGCCCCGATTGACCTCACCGAGGTCTGCCAGGAGCACCCAGGAGATGTACGACGGCTAGCAGTCCTACTGCACCGTCTGCCGTGAAGGCAAGGAGCTGCTGCGGTGTAGCACTGCAGTACCGCGTCTGCCAGCAGCACCCAGGAGACGTACAGTGATGGTGAGCTGAGCGGGCTCCATGCTTGCTGTGGTATGGCATCTGCACGGGTAACCCAGGAAAAAAGGTGCAAAACGATTGTCTGCCGGTGCTTTTACGGAAGGAGGGAGGGGGGCCTGACAACATGTACCCAAAACCACCCACGACAATGTTTTTGCCCCATCAGGCATTGGGGGCTTAACCAGAATTCCAATGGGCAGCAGAGACTGCGGGAACTGTGGGATAGCTATCCACAGTGCACCGCTCTGTAAGTCGATGCTAGCCATGGTAGTGAGGATGCACTCCGCTGACTTAATGCGCTTAGTGTGGACATATGCAATCGACTGTATAAAATCGGTTTCTAAAAATCGACTTCTATAAAATGGACCTAATTTCGTAGTGTAGACATACCCTTATAGGGACCAGAATCGGATTAGGAGACTTGGAAGATGCAAAGGTACAATGGTGGTGTGCTCCTGCTAAAGAGGCAGCCCATAGCATCCTATACAAGCTGTAGTCTCTGTACTGTTTCCACCTTCCTCCATCTGGTCATCCATTGAAGACCATTGTGGCTACTGAAGTGGTATTGATGGAAGGTCACAATACATACAGTAAGTGTTAAAAATTCTTATGCAAATCTGCTGAGGAGTAACTGGCATGACCAACAGGTCATGAGGTTTTATTACTGGGGAGGACTTAATTTCACAGAACTCTCCTGAGCATAAATTTCCTTAACAAAGCCAGTAGACGGCAAGGAGTATCTAGGGGTCGATTGGTTCCCTCATGATTTTGTTTCCTTCTTTAGCAGGAAATATACCGGGGTAGATTCCCCCCTCCAGTTGGCATGAGTTGGGCAGAACAAGGAAGGGAGAAAGAACAACCTGTAACAGATGCTTGAAGCACTGTAACCAGGTGGCCTTCTGCTTTAAGGGCTGGAGGCCTAAAATCGGCCAGCTCTATCCAATTAGCCCTGCTTGCTGCACCTGGGGTGGGGTGTGTGTGGTTTAATTAGTAGAACCAGCTGAGTATGGAGGAGCTGATTCCCCCTATAAAGAGCAGCAGGAAGCTGGGGGGGAGGGGGGTATTGCTTGGGGAGAGAGAGACAATGAGAGGGAAGTGGGAGTGAGGGACTATAGAGACTTCTGGGAGGGAGTACGCCCCAGAAGGGAATGCTGAGCCTTAAGGGAAAGGGCTTAAGTAGTGAAAGGCTGGGAGTATGGACTTGATGGGCAACTTTAGAACTCTATTCTGGGAATGATTTTGTTTTAATAAATCTAGCCCCAAGGAGGGGTTGTAGCTGAACCAAAAAAAGTGTTTGTTTAGTAGCTTGATTGAGAGAATCCTGTAAAGTGGGGAAACCGAGGCAGAGCGACCCGAGGTCACGAGGGGGTGCTGGGGAGGTGGCTAGGCTGTTCACGAGCACCTTTGGAAAGTGCTCCAACACAGCCTTAGAACCTCAGGTTATGTCTACACTATGGGGATGATACCAACATAGCTCCGGCTCCATAGCTATGGTTCTGTAACCCTGCAGTGCAGATGCAGCCTACAGTGACAGGAAGGGTTTTTCCATCACTGTAGGAACCCTGCCTCCCCAAACAATGGTAGCTAAGTTGATGGAAGACTGCTTCCGTCAACCTCGCTGTGTCTACACCAGGGGGTTACACTGGCATAGCTCCGGTGTTCAGGGTGTGGATATTTCACTCCGCTGACCAGCATAGCGATGTTGGCCTACATTGTAGGGGTAGAGCAGGGCTTAATCAGTGCAACAAGGGTGGAAAGGCACAACAAAAGCCACACACAATCTGAGCCTAATTCTCTTCGCACGTTGAGTTCACGCCACTTTGACTACATTGAACACAGTTGTGTTACTCCTGCTTCAGACCAGTGTAAGGAAGGCAAAAGCCAGTCCCTCGCTACTGTAGGTTTCAGAGTAGCAGCCGTGTTAGTCTGTATCGGCAAAAAGAACAGGAGTACTTGTGGCACCTTAGAGCATAAGCTCAAATAAATGTGTTAGTCTCTAAGGTGCCACAAGTACTCCTGTTCTCTGAACTGTAGCTGTCCCCAGGCTGAAATGGAGAAATACTGACTGGCATGCACAAGGCCGGCTCCAGGCACCAGCCGAGCAAGCTCGTGCTTGGGGCGGCAGATTCTAAGGGGCGGCATTCCACCCAATCCTTTTTTTTTTTTTTTCCGCTCCGGCCACCCCGCAGCGTTTTTTTCTTTTTGGTTTGTCGCTCCGGCCGCCCTGTAGGGGGCGGAGGAGGGGAGCGCCCTGCTGGGAGCGGGCTGTGTGCTCCGTCTGCCCCAGCCGGTGCCAGGTCTGCAGCAAGCCCGGCAGGGCAGCCCGTGTCCTTCCCTCCCCGCCGACCGGAGCGGCGCAGAGCCCTCCTGGCAGGCGGCGCAGCGGGAGGGGCCGCGTGGCGAGCGCCCTGCTGAAGGGCTTCCTGGCCGGCCCCCTTCTCTCTCTCCCCCTTGCTCCCTCCTCCTCCCCCCCACTAGCCGGGGCACGTCTGCAGCGCAGGGAGTCCCCCTGCACTGTGGCTCTGGCCGCCCTGCAGGTGTTTTTTTTTTTTTGCTTCGCCGCTCCGGCCACCCCGCAGGTTTTTGGTTTTTGTTTGCTTGGGGCGGCAAAAAAGCCAGAGCCGGCCCTGGGCATGCAGAGTAACCACAACTGGCTCGTAATTTACTGGTTACACAATGTCCTATGAAGTGCCCTGGAGTTAGCCTTCGGAGAGTAAATTTAATTAGCGTGAGGCTGGACTTTCTGACCAACTTAATGCCTTTGTATGTGACTTTGCACTGGAGTCCTGAGCTCCCATGAAACAGTTGTTTGTAGTCAGGAAAATAAGAGCAATGGTATTTCCATCCAGATCCTGTTGGGAACATCCTACTTGGTGCACAATCAGGCTAGAGATTGACAGTGCTGTGACTGGTCTAAGAAAGCCTTCTAAAGCCAGTGGGCCCTGTGCTCTTTCCCACTGATATCAGGAGACGCTGTGTGCACAGATGGAATGCTTAGCTGTTTCCAGATGTGAGAGGAGAAGGCATCCATTTGTGTCAGGAGAAACCCTTGGTGAGCTCTACGGTCCTGTCTTTTTCTTTTTGAAACAACTGTGCCGGAGGGTTGCTTCTCCTGCCAACTCCTGATGCCTCTGGCCCCTCGTTTGCCTTGTTTTACCCCTCACCTCTGTTATGTGGGGTTGATTTTTTTAAAAGCACTCGGCATTGGCCTACTTCTGCTGTGCAACCTGACCCGGACCCAATTACAAGTGTTGGGGTCGGTCGGATGTAATTTGCAGAGCATATATTCAGTCTTGGTTCAGGTTAGGTAGCCACTTATCACTGAGGGCTTGTTTACGTGAACAATTAGCATGGGGTGAGTTGGGGCAAGAAACTACCCTACACTAGCTTTCCAGGGTCTAACCGTCCATGTGCATATGCATCCTGCTGAAGCGCATATGAACAGTTTAACAGGCTTTGATCTAGTCCCGTTTCAAAGATGCAAATGGATAGTTAGACCGTGGCAGGTTAGTGCAGGGTACACTTACAGCCCAGCTTGCGGCAAACTAATTATTGATGTAGACAACCCTTAGTTTGAAGTGCGTATATTTGGGTTTATTCTATTTCGGGAGGTCGGGTACAAAACAACTCCACACTCTCAGGCTTGGGCTGGGTTCGGGATTGGCTGTAGTCTACTCAGGTTTGGGTTGGGCTTTTAAATTAGGCTGTACTCTGCTCCAGTTGAAGTCAGTGATCGAGATTTCAGTGGGAGCTGAAAATTCCACCCACTGTGGTCAACCCCTGGACTCAGTTACAACCTCGCTTGTTTTGGCTGGGTACGAGTAACAGAGGTAAGAGCAGTTAAGACCCATCTACATCACAACGTGGATTTACATTGTAAATGTGTCTTGTGATATATTTGACCCTTAAGGCCCCATCCATGCTAACTACAACCTTGTTCAAATGCAATTGCTGCTAGCAGCATTCTAACACCAATTGACTATTGATGAGAGCAATTATCTTTTGAGAACTAGGATAGACCTAAAGTCCCATCCATACAGCAAGATGTCAGGGGACCATGTTGTAAGATGGGTTGGCATTCTCTGGATAAACATGCTTGAAATGTATAACCATGTTTCTGCCCTGTAAAGAACAGATAATTCCATAACACAGTCTGATCACACCTACACAAACAAGATCAAATTGTATTATAATGCAGTCCCTGCTGCCTTCCAACATGGTAAATTTTAGACTGTCCCCAGAGATCATTTTTACCATGGTTTTATAACATGATTATAACACGAGTGTCAAATCAATAATCCCTACATCCCCAATGGGTAGGAAAACCATGCTTGCATGCTAACAACGAATATGTTTAAACGTGGCTCTAGTTAGCACATCTCTGATTCCAGCAGGGACAAAGTATCAGTTACCCAGGTTAGTGGTTTTCAGCCTGTGGGCCGCAGACCCCTGGGCATCTGCAGACTGTCTAAGATTACCTCCATTCAAAATTCTTTAGGGGTTCGCAAATGAAAAAAGGTTGAAAACCAGTGACCGTAGTTGGAATCTGCTAATTCTAATAGGGTGGTTGTTTTTGATATATGAATACTTGATTACTTATTACTATTCCAAAGGATGATCATTTTAGTACTGGGCCATATTGTACCCAAAGGGGATTCATTTTAATAAGGAAAGATTTTGAGTTTTGCTGCTAACAATCCAACATGCTTCATGCCAATTTCCAAGAACCCAGCTTCTGCATATGTTAATTGAATAGGCATTTCCTGTACTAAGATGTTATAACTAGAACTAACACTAAAGGACGTTTGAAATGCTATGGCCTAAATTTTTAGAAGTGACTAGTGATTTTGGGTGAGACACTTTGAAGGGGCCTGACTTTCAGAAAGTGCTAAGTACCTGGCCTCTGGAAATCATGTGTCATGTTGGGCACCCAAAGTCACTTTGGAATATTTAGGCCTCTGGGAACGTATCACTCTGCTATAGATACCAGTGCAATCTAGGTGGAGCAGTGTGAACTGGTCTAATTATCTCCACAGGGCTTTAATAGCAATACCTTTTAAAATGAAATAGTTTCCCATGAGGCTTCTTCTGCACCTGTGCCTTACATTTTTGCATCCAGCTGTTTCTACTGAGGTGCAAAACACCTTTAAATGCCTCACCTGGTTGTCAGCTATGTATCTTTGACCCCATTCAGAACAAACCAGACAGCAACCGATTGCTTCTGATGTGGCCTTGGCATCAGCATGACTCAGCTTTTTTTTTTCTTTTTTTTTTTTAAAGTGTTACCTCTAACCAGAATAGGGTGTGGTGGTATGCGTGTGTAACCAGGAAAACAGTTCAGATGTTGAACTCTAGGCAGCATGCTCTTCTCCTTTCCCCTAGTCCCAGCTCAGATAGTCTGTTTACAGAACAATCACAGGAGAGACAGATGGAGAGATACACAGAGAGCTGAGCAAAACACACTCCGTTCCAGGGGGAGTTCTGGAGCCAGCTGGATTTTTTTTTTTTTCCTGGTCATAAGAGTCTTGAAATCAAACACGATGGGCCACATTTTAGTTGTCAGCCCCCTAAGTGTGCAGAGGCCTGGGTGGTGGTGGAGTGGGTTTTCTGTACTATTCTGATCTCTGGTTACACAGGCAGGGGAGTTGCAGTGCTGGCTGTGAGAGTCTGCCGCTAGCTCAGGGAGTGTGCTCTGCACAGGAGGTGTAAGGCACTGCTCTTCAGGATTGTGCTACTGGAGGCATCCTACCCCTCTTCTGCCTATAGTACTTATATGGCCCCCTTGCTGAGATATCTGAGTAGCTCCCAACACTCTGGTAAGGTAGGGAGTGCTATTATCCCTGTTTTACAGGTGAGGAACCGAGGCACAGAAAACCCACGTGATTGTCTCAAGGTCACACAAGGAGTCAGTGGCAGAGCCAGGGATTGAACCCAGGTTTTCTGAGCCCTACGGTTGCACCTTAACCACTAGGCCAGCCTTCCTAATTCCTCGTGTTTTGCAGGCGTAGCATCCTCTCACCAGGACTTAAGCCTTTCTAGGAGCAATCCAAATAATCAGACTGCTCACTTTCCCCTCTTGAAAAAGTATGTGTACTTATTAATACCAGAATCTAAAAGTAAGAGATGGAAAAACCTATTAATAGCTGACCGGAGTTACTCCCCTCCCACACCTACCAGTGACAGATTGTTCCCTCCAGAACATCCCTGAAGGATTTGTTTATCGAGTTCAGGTGCTGGGGCTGCCACCGCTTCCCTCTGGGAATTGATTAGTCATTGTGATCTTACTGTTGGGAAATCTTTCCTGACATCAAGCCTACATTTTCCCTTGCACCATTTCACCCTTTTATGTCATTATTAATCCACGACTCAGTTTAAACCATTTTAATTTCTCTTTGAGTTATTTAATCCTCCGAGTCATTTCTGTAGCCAAGATCTGCCAGAATGGGCCAGATGTTTTATGGGTGCAACTCCATTAGGATCACACCAAGAATTAATTTAACCTATTTGCCTGTTCTTTTAGCCTCTTCTTACAGGTCAGTTTCCTCAGGCCCTTAGAGAGATATGTTGCACTGATTGACTCCAAAAGTAAGACCAAGGATTTATTTTTGATTCTTAAACATCTAAAGCTTCCTTGGTTTTCTTTTCCTCATGTTACTAAATGGACGGCTGTTCTGCATATGATTTCAGTATGCTATCTCATGATATTCTTCAGCTAGGTAAAACAGAGGAATAAAGCTAGCACATGTCCTCAGAGTGCTAATGAGATCGTAAACACTCAAGCTTTGGTCTTGTAGTTACCATGATTCAACCAGAATCCTTTGAGGGGTGTGTGTGTGGGTTTTTTGTATGGCCTATATAGATCAGCTTTACCTGAGTAGTATTTCTCTGTGGGTACATCTATCACTATTATATAATTATAAAAATAGATACACACAGATATAGGCATATATGTGTGTATTCTATATCCTGTATAGTATAGTACTATTTCTTATTTTATAGTGGCCACAGGTCAGCTCAGTACCTCGCAGCACAGATAAAAGGACAAAGTCCCTGCTTACCGTTGTATCTAAACATGATGTAGCAAGGGCAACAGAACAATAGGCCAGGGGTGGAGGAAGACGCAGTTGAACAAATGGAGGAAGATGGGCAGAGGTCACGGCAATAAGATGTGAGGGCATGTGAGCAGCACAGTTGGGAAGAGGTTCTAGGGTAAGTATGTACATATAGACAGAATCGCTTGGTTGAGTCCCTTCTTGTGCATGTCATGGTAGAAGTGAGTCTTCGGGGGGGAGTTAAAGGGTGGGAGGACTGTTATGGCCCCATAAGATACTCCGTAAACCGTACGTGACTTCTAATCCCAGCTTTGTTACTGACTCGCTACATGATGTTGGGCAAGTCACTCAACTTTTGGTATCTCAGTTCCTCCATCAGTAAAATGGGGCTCCTAATACTCACCTCCCTGGTGGGCTGTGAGGATTAATTAATCACTAACCACATAGCTCTTTGATCATGTTAAGTGCTGCTAACTGTTGTTAATCTTGTAGCTTTCTTTTTCCCCACGGCTCCTCCCCCTCCCTGGCCCCCTGGATCAAGTGTGGATGGCTGTACTTGCACAGCCTGGGAGTGAGCATTTTAACACAAATCGCATTCCAGAGAAGGAGATCAGCTTTCAGGCCTGGAGTTATACAAGTAAGTAGCGAGGGTTGTGACTGGGGCTATATGTGGCACAGCTGCCTGCCTGGTGACCGTTTCACAGCATCATTTCTCTGTTTCTGAAAAGACTCCCAGCAACAATGCTCAGGCATTTGGTTACACACACAGCCACAGTGGAATCTGCACCCCTGCTACAGGGGCAGAGCTCAGCGTCCCCAGAGGTTTCAAGCCCTGGAACTCTACTGAGGCAGCAGCTCCAGCACAGCAAAAGGCTGAGCCCAAAGAGCATTAAGGGGCTAAGGAGCCAAACCAGTGAGCTAGAGGAAACAGAGCATTGGCTCTGGGGTGCCAAGTATCAGCCAGAGCTCACATTCTCATTATATGGCTCAAGTCATCCCTGGTTTATGCCAGCTTCCACTAACCCATCCCAGGCTGCTGGGCCCCCAGCAGTGGAAAGTCTGCCAGCCTGTGGTGGCATAAGATGCTCACAACTTCCCCTCCACTAGGAGCCCCCCCAGACAGCAGGAGAACCCCCAAAGTGGGCGACACTGGCTGGGAAATCATGTCCAGTAAGCGCACCCTGCTCCAGCCTCTGTTGGTGTGGCTCCTAGGAAGTACACGGCAGAAACTAAAGCAGCCTTCACTTAGAAAAGATACCAAACACCCCTTATACCTCCCTTCTGAGCAGGGATGAAACTGGCCCATTCTCTGTAGCTCATATCTCTTGCATAGTTCAGAGATAAAGGTCCCCTGACCAGTATGAACTGAGTCTGAACATGGTCTTCTCCAGCTCTAACTTCTTTGGTTCTGTGAAGCTCTGAGTCAGCCCAGCTCCATTAAACTCTTTCACTGATCTAACTGGCTGCTGCCTGGGTTTTGCATCACAGCCCAAAGAGTTGCTTTTAACACCGTTGTTTTGTATTTGAGGATCTAGACTATATGGGTCTAGCAAAAGCATCTCAGCATCCCTTTAAACATGGAGGGCAAAGTTGTCCCATTGCACATGCAGGGAGTCCTGCTCTCTGCTGCTCTCTGGGGACAGGGAGCAGGAAGGGACAGGTGTATCAGATGGGCTATTCAAGGGACTGTCGTGGAAGAGGAAATTCATTTTTCCCATTCTGGAGAAGACAGGGTGAGAAGGGGATTGTCTTAGGCCTGTGTCTCTCTGGCACCTGGCTTACCCTGCCAGGGTGCCTCAAGGCTGAGCTGGAGAGATGAGGGAGTTCAGCATCTATGTCCCATTCAACCTGTGACCTCTCTACTTTGATGCTCAGCAAAGGCCAATAGTGCTGGAGAGACCCACCAGACTCCTTTCATGCAGGCCACTGAACAGCCAATGTTTGGTCACTATTCATGTTTGGGTGTTGTCCCCGTCCCCATAGCCCTCAAACTGCCAGTGTATAGCTACCTGAATGACATTTTAAAGGCCCATTAGTTAATGAACCCTGTGCACTGGCTTAGCCAGGAGAGGAAGCTGAAGGTAGCTACTTGGCATCGTACTCACCACCTGCGTGCAGCACTGCTGTCATGATGGATGGGAACCATGACGTCTCACTGTTGGTGGCTTGGAACTCACGCTGCAGGTCTGTGAAGAAGACCCCAGTGCAAGAGGGGAAGCTCAGCGTTAGCCCCTGAAGCAGCACATTGGCCAACAAGACCATCCAGGCCCATCCCCGGTCCTGAGTGTTGGAGGTCCCATGTGCTGCTCCTCCTCTGGACATTTCCACTTCTACCTCCTTCCAAGCCAACCTGTTTGAAAAATCAGCTCAGCTGTCATATGGTAGCACTTGGAGCAATGCAAGGAAGGTCACAGCACAGACACCTGCTCTCTCTGGCCAGGAGAACCTATGCCTGCTAAGCCTTGCATTACACTGCTCAGAACCCCTTCCCGTCTCTCACCACAGGATCCTGGCACCAAAGTGCCTGGGAAACGAGCCTCCTTCCCAGGGCCGGTGCAAGGATATTTTGCACCCTAGGCGAAACTTCCACCTTGCCACCCCCCCTGCACATCAGTTCATTGAGGAGCAAATCCCAACAAGCCTTTATAGACCCCAGGGGCCAACCTGCCCAGGGGCCAGCCATGCCCAGGGGCTGCTCCCCAGACCAGGTTCCCCCCTCCCCGCCCCCTGAACTCCCCTGGAGGGTGCACAACCCTCCCGTGAGCCCTCCCCTCCCCACCCCACCCCGGCGGCCCCTGCCCCGAGTCCAGTCATTGACTTTGCCGGGCTTAGGCCGCTGCAGCAGCTCGGCAGGGAGAAGCCACCTTCCGGAGGGCCAGAGCGTCGGCTTGCAGCAGCGGCGAACCCCAGCCATGGAGGAGTTCGTGCAGTGCAGGGGGGCAGCAGCCCTACAAAGGCGGCAGCGCCGCTAGCGAGCAGCAGCCGCACCCCTTGCCCCTCTGCCCAGGCTGCGGCCAGGCACCTCCCCGGGGGCTCCTGCAGTGGATGCATGCGGGCAGAGGACCCTGTGCGTCCCCCAGCTCCTCCCTCGCTGCGCTCAGGCTCTGCGGCTCCCGGGAGTGTGAGCTGCCACCGTTGCTGCACCTCCCAGAGCAGGCTCAGGGCCCCGCGCCCCGGCAGTGGCTCAGATGCGCGGGAGCCACAGACCCCGAGCACAGTGAGGAGGGAGCTGGGGGGAGCCCGGGGGCATCTGCCTGCATGCATCTGCTGCAGCCTGCAGGAGCCCCTGGGGAGGGCGCCAGGCTGCAGCCTGGGCAGGATGGGCAAGGGGAGTGGCTGCTCCCCACTAGCAGCGCCGCCGCCGCCTTTGCAGGGCTCCTGCCCCCCTGTGCCGCGCCGGCTCCTCCATGGCTGGGGCTCGCTGCCCGCGCAAGCCGACGCTCTGGCTCTCTGGTGTCTCCGGAAGGCAGCTCCTCCCTGCCGAGCCAGGGCACCACTTTCTGGCGCCCCTAGGGCCGTCCTTAGGATTTATGGGGCCCTATGCAGTATTATTAAACTGGTGCTCCTATGCCCGATGGCAGCCTGAGCTTGCAGCCCGGCGGGGGCGGAGGGACAAAGCAGAAAGAGTAACAAGACGCCCGGCCCGCCTCACGGTGGCGTAGAGTCACAGTTCCCCGCAGAGATCCCTGTACCCTCTCCCTCACGCAAAATGGACATGCAGAAGGTACCTAATTAAAAGCACTAAACTTGGGAATAAAAAATGTCAGTCTCAGGTTTTTTTATATGCCCTGAAGTTTGTCAGACATTTATTTGCAAAAACTTTGTAGTAAGGGTGAGTAAGCTGTCTTGCTGAATACAACATTAAATATTATGGAATACATGATGCAGCTCTTCTCTGTTTTACATTTTCTTAATCAGTATTTCTAAGCTGATTTTATATTTTAAATGTACTCTTAAACCTTCATAAAGTAATCATTCCAGATTACTACATATTTAACTCACTGAAACAGACATTATTTTAAATTAATCAGTTACAGAGGTTTAGTGTGTTCATAACAATGTTCATTGCTTTTAGAAAAAGGGAACACTAATTTACTGTGTGTGATCTCCATAACAATACACATGTTTATGAAATGTCACCAACTTTAAAATATATGTTTCCAAAGATTTTAGGCATAACAAAGGATTTTATATCTTACTAAGGTACTGATTTTGCTTAAAACTAGTTCATCAGATAGTCAGAAGTAAAGAAAGGGAAACTCTTTGTCCAGCTATCTGGAAGCAAAGGGCTGTTGTCCGTTTAAGGGCTCTCTTCAATGGGGGTGGGGGGAGAGGGGGTGAAGGGAGAAATGGATGAACAGAAAGGACTGGAAGACTTTGGAAGTAAGTTTTTTTACTATAGTAATTAAAATGTGTATTTTAGATAAGGGAGGTCTTTTGAAGGATTTATTTAAAAAAACATATGTCTGAAGATCCAAACATTTAAGGCTAAAGATGATTGTGCATCTAAAAATCTATGCAAGGATTTTGTTAGAGATGTGATTTTATAATCTTCACCAACTCACTAATGAAATATTTTTAAAGCAAATTTTAAACTAAGATCCTGTAGACTGACATGTCCTGAGTAAATATGAGGCAAATGCCTGTTAAGTGGCTTCATTACCCCTTGAATGGCTCTTTAACAGTTTCAGTGTTGTGCTAATAGGTCTGGCAGGCTGGAGGCTTTTTCTCTTTTAACTACTAGATCCCCTTCCCAGGAAGACTCGGAGCCTGCAGGAAGGGTCAGAACAGGGATAGGAAACCCAGAAGGGTGGACACTAAGACCCAGTGGGCGCCCCCAACCACTTGGAGCCCTCTGCGACCACCTAGTTCGCCTAACGGTTGCACAGGCCCTGCTCCTTCCCCTTTTATTTCACAAGAGGCTGAACATGTCCAGGTACAGTCCTGAACATGCCCCCTTTGAGGTATGAATTGGTCTTACCCAGCTCCCTCCCAGAGCTTGTTTTCCCTTTCACCTGCTTTCAGCACGTGGAGTCCCCTTGCTGAGGGTAGCTAAGGTCATAAAATCCTCATGCTAAGGAGGGAAGGAAGCTCATGCAAATACCAACAGTAATAAAAATTATATATAGCGCTGCTGAGTAGGACAAGCAGCGCTGGGCACCTCTGTGCAGCTCCTGCCTGTTTCTAGGTACAATTCAAGCTGCAAATAAATGATCGTTAAAGTCTTTAACAGCTTGGGATTTGGTAATCTCAGAGACGCCTCTCGCTCCACCCTGTCTCGGCTGTGGGAGACTCTTGGTGGCGGTTCCCAGGGTTGATCTCTCTGGGTGCTGCAGCATGAAACGTTCAGCTGAGAGCCACTCTTCCCCTGCAGAAAGTGTGCTCTTTGGCTGCCTGCCAGGCTCCATGTGCAGCGACCTTCAGGGCACAGTGCAATGTTGAACACTGATACAGGGCTTTTCACCTGTGGATCTCAAAGTACTGTTCAAAGGCTGGTCACTATCACTAGTGTCACAGATGGGGAAACAGACAAAGAGAGGGAATGTGTGTGACTTTACCCAGGGTCCAACAGGGAGACCTTGGCAAAACCAGGAATGTAATGTAGGTCTCCTGACTCCCAGCCTGAGGTTCTAGCCCCTGGGCCATACTGCCTTCTTGTAATAAATAGTGATCTGGTTTAGCTGTTGGTTGAGGATTTGTCTGGGTTTTTTAATTTTGATTTATTTGTATTCCTGTAAAATAACCTTGTGATTGCTACCGTTCCTAAAGTCAGCAGCCCCACCCTTTAATGTTACTCCTCAGGGACAGTGTTATGTTAAAAAATTTTGTTGTTTAAATCAATTCATGGAATAATCTACTCTAGCTCAGCATTTCAAAGCCCTCCCCCCTCTCCCTCCTTACTTTAGATAACTGAGTCTGTATTAAACACCAGGCTGGTACCAGAATAGCCATTCTATAAATTAATATGATTAATGTGTGTGTGTGTGTGTGTGTGTGTGTGTGTGTGTGTATGTGTGTACGTACATACTGGATAGGAAAGTTCACTCTCTCTTATTAAACATTTATATTACAGTAGCAACTGAAAGCCCTGCTTGAATCTGAGGCCCTGTTGTGCTGGGCAGTGTGTTCACAAACAGATAGTCCTTGCCCTGGAGCCCAGACAGTCTAAAAGAGACACAAGCAGATGAAGGCTTTGGTGTGGAGACATAACATACAACCGAACATGGGGATGATTGGCACAGTTTAATTCTTTTTACACTGTGGCTGGGCAGAGATAATGCTACTAACTAGTTCATGGGCTTTCCCTCTGGTGTGATCAAATCACTCTATTAACTGGCTCATGGCCTAAAGACTGTCCCCAGTAGTCACAGACCCAAACAAAGACAGCAACCCAGAACATTGCAGTTCAACTTGTCTTTGTTCCCGATTGCACAGCTCAGACTGTTTTGTCCAGCTAATGATCCCTCCCACCCCCAGTTCCACCAGATTCCCTATTTATACTCACTCACTGTCTACTAATTAATCTCTCGTTACAATGCACACCTGCTGTAGCTTTCAACCACCTTTTCCACCTACTGTACATCATTACAGGCCAAGTTTCCCTCTTCAGCAATCTGATTCAATAGTTTGTCTGCCCATGTGCCTCTCCCTGAAATAAATGCTGAGACATCCTGCTTGTAATAGACTGACTAATGCAAGGAATGCCAGCGATCACAGTGTCATGCCAGCTGCTTTCTGCCTGAACAAAGGTAAATGGAAACAAGCTCATTCTGGTGCCAATTTACCTGGCTCTGCCAAGTGGAACAACAAAAGAAATGCAGCTGTACAAAGCCTTGTATTAACTCTCCCCATGGTAATTAAGTGATCACAGCAGCGTGTACGAGCACATTAGGACCACATGAATTGCTGTACTAGAAATCCATCTAGTCCAGTATTCTGTGTCTCGTTAGAGAAAAGTGCAAGAAACCCTTTGTAATTCACCTGGTCACCTGTGGAATGCTACAGCAGGTGGCAGTAATCTCTCCTGACCACAGCTGGCGTTCATTTTAAGCACAAAGGGCAGCTATCCCCTGTAATATTACTAGCCTTGTGTAAGAGCAGAATCTGGTTTTAGCAGTGTGTCATGCTTTGTTAAAGGTGTTTCTTAGTGTGTGAATTTAGTACTCCTGGAAGATGCTGGATTAACAGTCCTGGACACTGACAATGCCTTTCTGCATCTACACCAGAGGCAGCAGTTCCTTCACATTGCCTATCCGGTTTGGTTCAAGGTTGGGACCACTACTGAGGCTAGTTGGTCTCCATGCCTGAGTCAATCTTGGGCCAGTCGAGGTTACCAATATTAGTGATTTTAAAAAATGTATTCTGGATACCTCTCCACTGGGGCTTGAACTGAGACCCAGCAAATCCCTTCCACATAAGCTACTGAACAGCCATCAGAGGAGACCAGTTCTCAGTCACTGAGAGATTGCTCATTCTTACTGAATTTGAACCTTTCTCCCCATTGCTAATTCCCCATGCCATCCACTCTCTTGTCCGTTCCTTTTCTGAAACGGACTGAACTCTTAGTTAGACTGGAAGGTGAGCTGACAGCCAATTGAAGGGTCAAATGCCAAGAGTCCCAAGGGAGTGGGGCTCAGTAGACCATAGCTTGTTTTCTTTGTAGCCAAAACGTCTGGAATTGTTGCCACTGAAATCCAGCTCTTCTTCCCCTGGGGGGAATGTTGCATTCTCAGACACTCTTTTGTGTTGTTACATAACACACCCTCCAAGGATGACTAAAAAGCTTGTGCAAACTTTTTTTTTTTAAATTTGTGGTCTCATATCCATAACAACATAGGTTCAGAATGAAATTTACAAATACCTCCATGTGCTAGGTACTGTATCTCTGAGAGGCAAATAAGTGACCTCTACAAACAATGCACTTGTTAGTAACAGATGTGCAAATACAAATACATAGGGACAAAGCTTCTCATGTCACTCCAGCCTGTATGGCCAGCTAGACAGGATCCGATGTAACATGCTGACATACTTCATCATTTTACCCCTGTGGTTAGAATATTGTCCACTCTGGCCCATTCTTATTTGACAAAGTTCTTTCTTCCTGTAGGGCCTGATTCTGATCCCATTAAAGTCAACAAGAGTTTTTCCACTGGCATTAACAGGAGCAGGATCAAGCTGATCATTACTTGATTTTCTTAGGTAGGAGACAGCAGGCCCTAGTAGTTAGTGCTCATGACTGAACATGAGATCTGGGTTCCAGACCCAGCTCTGCCACTTTGCTGACCTTATGATCCTACAGTTGGCCTATCCGTGCATCAGTTTCCCGATCTGTAAAATTTAGTTAACTCTATGTACACACCTGGAGGTCTTTTTTTTTAGGTGCTCAGCTGTGGCCCTTTGATGACCAGTTTATGGCAGCTAAGATGGTGGAACAGTGCTGCCACTTCGTTGGGACACAGGGGTCCGGGGTGGCGTGGGGAGAGCAGCGTTGGTGGTGAAGGTTTGAGTCTCTTGTTCTCTGTGCTAGTGGGCCAGGAGAGACAAGGCAGGAAAAGATTTGGTGTAAGGCGAAACCCAGAGTCGAGATGGCTAGTTCCAGTGCTTTTGCCTTCAGTTATCCCTGGGGAGGCTGGGCTGTCAGCAGACAAGGATCCAGCCTTCTCTCCACAGCCATTAATGTTATGTCAATGGTTGGAAGAGTGCCCCATCCATGACTTGGTCAGGAGGGATGAGGCCCTCACTTTGTGGGCATTACCCAAACCTGGCTGGAGGACCAGATTTGGCACCCTGTGATAATTCTACCCAAGATCTCCAGTGCCAGGGTTGTTTCTGGTTCCCTTGCTGAGTCGGGGGCATGGGAGGGGATCAGGGCCGTCTGGTTTGGTAGAGGAGAGTTTCTGGTGAGACTTTGGAGCCCAGTGGCAGCTCTGTTTAGGGCTTTGGGATAGAGGGGTCCAAACTCTGGCAGGAGGCTGTTTACCTCCACCCAGGCAGTCCCTGCTGACTGTCCCACACCTCTTGGGGGGCAGTGCCCTGGTCCAGGCCCAGTTCCAAGGCACCAGGCAGACAGGGCTCCCTCCTTCAGCCTGCTGGGGGGATGCCGGGGAGAGCAGTGACCTGGGCTGAGCCCAGCCTGCCCTCCCCCCGGCCCGGCAGCAGGGGGTGACACTGCCGGCTACCGCTGCGAGGCAGCTGCCCAGCAAAACACCCCCGACCCCTGCTCCTTCCCTCTCCGGCTGGGTCACTGAGCGCAGCGCCGGGCACAACCCGAGTGAGGCACCGCAGAGCGCTGGGGCTAAGCCGCCCGGTTCCCCCCGGGGAGTGGGATCCCAGCTGGGGCCCCTGCCCTCTTGTTAGCGGGACGGTAACCGTGAGACACCCTCTCGCGGAGCGCCCAGCCGTGGGAGCCGGGCTCCCTTCCGCTCTCTGGCTGTGCAGGACTCAGAGCTCTCCTGCCTGCATGCGCCCCCTTCCTTCCCTTCCCTCCCCTCCCCTCCCCGCTCCGCTTACCTGTTCACACGGGCGCCTCCATCCGGAGTAACTCCCACCCAGAGTCCGGGGAGGGAGTGAAAGAAGGAGGGGAGCGCTCCGAGGGCACCCGAGACTCTTTTCTGCTTCTTCCCCCGGTCCTCTTCCTGGAAGGGCCGTCCTGGCTTCCCTTCTTCGCCCTGCGAGGGAGGAGACACGACGGATGCAAGCCAACGGAGCAGCTCAGTGCAGGCACATCTCTGGCTAGAGGGGGAAGTTCAGGGGCGGGTGAGTTCATCCAGTGGGAGAGGACTGGATCCACTGGGGATCACAACACAGCAGCTGGGGGTAGAGGGGCACTGGGGCTCTTGGTGAAAGGTTAGATCCACTATGGGCGGAGTGGGAGTAGATCTGGGAAATTGTTAGAGCCACTGGATATCACACAGTATGGAGGGCGGGGACACTAGATGTTTTGGGAAGTAATTTAATCTCATGAGGATCACACATGCTCTAGGGAAGGGAGTAGAGCCACAGGGCACCACATGGGAGCCAGTGGGGGATGACATTGTTTTGTTGGGAAAAGGTTCCATCTACCAGGAATATCATGGGATCCCGTGGAAATTGGCTGTTTTGGGGAAATTATTAGATCCACCCTGTGCTCACTCAGCGTCTAGTGGAGGGTGTGAACTGGAACAATCAGAAGTTGTTTTGATTCACAACGGGTTGTACAAGATCTGCTGGAGATACTACTGGACAATGACATGTTCATAGATCCAAGCAATAGGGTCACAGCATATGGGGGAATGGGATGGTCAAAGCAGGATGACTGAATCCAGTGGGAGAAGTCCAGATCTGTTGAGGATTTCACAGAACTAGCTGAGGGGACTGAGTGGGAGATGGATGTCTAGATCTGCTAGGGATTTTCACAGGCATCTTTCGGTAGTCTTGGGATCTGCTTGGAAGGGGATCAAATTATTTACATTTCTTCAGCCTACCTCATTGGATCTAATAGGACCGGAACCACAAGCTAGTCACAGGAGCTGTGAATTCAGAGGTCCTGTTCAGGATTACTTTGAAGCAGGAATAACAGTGTTTAGTGAGAACTTTGGAGACTGTCCCCCCAAAAACATTCACTAGAGGCTGTTAAAGTGATCTGAAGATCCAGGTGTCCTCTTTCCCAAATCCCAGTCTGCTAACTCTCCATACAGCTCCCATATCTCTAAACAAGTCCCTTAGAATCAATGCCCTACTCTAGCACCTCTGTGATGGGGTGTCTACCCAACAGAGGTGGGCTTGAGGGGGGGGAGCAATTAATCCACCTGTTGCACATGGAGGGTGGGCCAGGCCTAATTAAAGATGAACCCCAGCTGGGTTGGAGCTGGGTGCAGCTATAAAGAGAGGAAGTCTGGAGCAGACCAGGGCTATAGGAAGAGAATGATGAACTCTGTAGCTGTTCTTTTGGTAACAGAGAGGCCTGTGAGGAACAGAAAGGTTCCTGCAGGGAAAGGAAGAAGCCTAGGGAGGAAGATGTTGGATTAGAGCATGCTCCTGTGGCTGATCCTGACACAAGGAAAAGAGCCAGACATCTGGTGTGAAGCCTTATTACAAAGAGTCCAGGAAGGAGCTGGGGAAAAGACTGAAGAAAGGCCTGTAGTAGGAAGGCATCCAAAGAGGCCGTGTCTGATAGAGCAGACCTTGGCTGCCCATCCTAGGACCCATGCACTGGCACCCAGTGTAGAGAGTGCGTTTGTGTTTCCCCACCAGCGAGGTGGCCTGAAGCCCCCCAACATACAGGGCTGAGGATGATTTAAACCCTGAGGAAAGGGTGGAAGGACCATGAAGCCGAGAGCTGGAGCTGAGAACCAGATGTAAGGACTTTGGATTTTTTTTGTTGGATGTTCTGTTACCCCCGAAGGGGGTGGAACTACAAGTGACTGGGTGGGAGGAACAAGTTGTGAGACGAGAGACTCCCACAGGACCAAAACAATCGCTGGCTGAGGGTGCTAGAGCTGGAAATCCAGGAGGTGCCAGGGTGAGTCCCCTCTTTTGTAATCTCATTATATTGTTTTCTCTGCTGTGCATGGTGAGATTTGTATGAACTACCCATTATGAAATGGTATTGCACTACACAGCGCATCTGGTCAAGGGATAATCTACTTCAGTGCTCTGTCTCTGAGAGTAGCTGCTTCTGTATGTTTCAAAGGAGAATAGAAAATCCCTATGCTGTCATCAGTAGAAACTTCTTCCTGATCCCAGGTGATAATCATTTATGCCCTGAAGCATGAGGATTGACAGTCTATTTCACTTTACATCAGCTGCAGATGCTGAATTTCTTCGTGTGTCTGAAACTTTTTGAATCTAAGCGATTTCCTTCAATAATATCATGTGACTGTTCATTCTAGTGCTTACCTTTATGTTGGGTAGAAAAAAAAAGTCTTGCTCCTTCTCCTAGAGTAGAGTATTGCAGTGTGAGAGTGGAGGGGGTCAGGAAGAAACCAAGACCCAGGTCCTCAAAACTATTTTGGTGCCTAGCTCACATTAAAATCATGTGTGCAATCAATGGAAGTTAGGTGCCTAAATATTTTTGAGGATCTGGACCCAGGTGCTAAGCCAGAGCTGCAGGTTATCTGATACAGAGGTGATATGGCTCTGAAGGGAGATGAAGTTTGATACCATGGTATCCATTGTGATTACATGTCCTCGCCCCTGGGACTGATCTGTTTACTCCTTAACAGAACACTAATTGGATATGTAACCTGATATGACTTCTGGCTGCTTCTGGGCTGCAGTAACTAGACACCTCTCCTCAAAATGTCCTTCCCACATGAATACCCAATGGATGCCCCACCCCACCCCCAAATACTCCAGTCCTAACCTCCCCCAGCAGGAGTTGCTGTAGCAAAGCGTTCTGGCAGAGCTGGTCTTAAGGGAAGCTTGATCCATTTGGTCACCCAGGGCACTTGGAAACCTGGCACTGATGCAGGGAGAGGCATATGGGACTGTGGGGTGCTTCAGGGCCTGTCTACTGCAAGTTAATAGTTAGAAATGAGAGTCAAGCATGAATGTTGGGATGTGGGGTGGGAGGGGAGTGTGTAGGAGAGGAAGACAGGTAGGAGACCTTCAGGGAGGAACTGAAGTCTTTTGCTAGAGAAGAATGAAATTGCAGGGAGGTGGAAAGCAATTGATGGAATAGGGGAAGGTGAGGGAAGGAAAGATTAGGGGAGGGTAGCGATGGAGAGAACATCTGTGAGAGGAAGAGAACATAATGTATGGAGAGGGATGGAAGGAGAGACATTAAAAAGAAAGCAGAAGACACCCAGTTAAACAGTAGAGGGAGAGATATTATATTACAAAACAAACATACAAGTGTGTAAACCTGTCTGGCCATACACCTCACTGGAGGTGCAGCTCACAACATTCTGCCATAACTCTGCCTCTAAGCATATGTGCAATGAAAGGATATTTTATACAACCATATGTGTAAAATATGCTGCCTGCACACTCAAGCTTGTGTAAACTGAGAAGCACTGTAAAGGTGTCTGAAGGAGTGGCTAGCTTTGAGGTTGAGTGTTAAGTCACCGTGTAATAATGCTCTGCCCTTCTGGTGCCTTCCCATTCTGAGATCTCAAAGCACCTGACTTCACAAATGCTAATGAAACAGTACAACACTCCTCTGGGGTGGATACGTATTATTATCATCAACTGGCCTGTGCAACCTCGCCCAGTGAGTCAGTGGTGAAGCCAAGAATAGAACCCAGCTCTCCTGACTCCCGGTCCTGTGTTCTGATCACTGGGGCCTGCTGTATAAAAATCACACCTTAAACTAACTTGATTTGTGTGTGCGTGACGGAGTTATTACTTAAACATTTTGCTGTGCACGTGTAGATGGCAGCCTGATTAAAATATGGTAGGAGAGTGAGATTTATAGAGTTGTTAAATCCTGTTCTGAACCTACTTAACCACTGCTAGCAAGAGGCATGATTAAACAACTGTTTTGGGGCTTAGAGGAACCCACATTTAGGATCAGTAGTTTATTCTGAGATAGTGCCTATTCCAGAACTGATGCATGATTTAATTGCTGATTGCTCCAGAGAGAAACTAGTGAAATTGTGCCTGTGGCCCACATTAGTAAACTCTCCTCGGATAAATGGAAACCAGCGATGAAACAATTTGTTCAATTACTTATTTTTAAAAAAATCAAGGAAATAAATCACACCTTATCCTTCTGATTCCAAAATCACTTTACAAACTGCGTGTACACAAGCATCACATCAACCTACCATTGAAATGCAGTCCCCTCTGGGGTGGAATAAGGCAGCTGTTTAACAGGGCACAGCAAAAACCACACAACACTTCTGGACAGGAAGTGGAGGATGCGATATCCTAATGAAACTGCTTAGCAGAATGATCCCAGTTACAATTTTAGTTAGGATACCTGTACTCCTATCAAAAGTGCCATGGGATATTTGACAACCACAGGTGGTCAGAAAGAAAGGTCCACTTTTTCACCTCAGTATGTGTGTAGCTGGAGTTAGAGAAGAACTAAGTGATGGTTGGAGGGAAAAGGAGGCTTCTAGATTCCAAGTTGCAGAATTCTGGATACAAAGGACACCTGTGTGCATCACTGGCTTCTGTTGTGATAACTGGGCCTACACATTTACCCAAATTGTGAGTTTGAGTGAAAGTTCATAAAAATGTCATCATACCCACTCAACATTTGTTATAGGTTATGTCTGTTGGAAACTAGGCCTAATTGGTGGATAAAATAATTCTACCCATCGCTCCCTTTTGGGTTCCTTAAAGAAAGACATGGAGAAAAAGTGGCTCCTGGAGTGAGTTTCACCCACCACCCGTCTCTTGCAACCTTAAGACTTCTTCATCCTGATTCTGAGATGTCCAGACCAGATTGGTCATCTGAGTCCCTCTCTCTGGCCATCACCACCTCCACTGGCTCCAGCTGAATCCCAAACGCCCTCTGGGATGCCAGGCTTTAACTCTCCCGCCCCCCCTCCCCCTGCGTTCTTTTCCTTCCCCACCTGATTTCTTTTTCCTATCTCTCTCCTTTTGCTTCTGTTTAATAAGTATGGCTTAGCTGGCCAAGACTGCATATTTGCAACATTGCAGTAGGCCTGCCACTAAAAGCAATACACTAAACCGCCCAATGCTGGTACAAGTTTGCCAGGTCTTGAGCTGACAAGACTGTGTGCTGTGTCTGTGTTTGCCCAGAAGCGGGATTGCAAGTGAAAGTCAACACCAAAGAGAGAAACTGCATTTTTTGTCTTTGTTGTTCTTTTTTCCCCTTTTCGTGTGTCTTGTTTTGCCTCCCAGGAAATGAGATTGGATGTTAACAACAATGACTGCTCCAGCCCATCTTTCACTAATTTCTCTTTTCCCCCCAAAAGACATTTTGTTATTATCACCTTTAATATCCTGTAAAAGAAGGTCAAATAAGGGGGGTTGCCTTCTAAAGCCTCCCTCCAGCTAAAGGGAACAAGGGACGTTGTTCAATGAAAGCCTTACTTAATACTTTACATTTCAAATGCTTTAACAGTTTTTTTTTCTTTTTCCTTTTCTGTATCTGTAATGAAAGGGACTTTTCATGGTGTTTGCCATGACACTAAGCAGGCTGAGGTCTCTGTATATCAAACCCTGAACCTTGTTTAAAACTGTTTGGATGTTGGGCAGTGACTGGGTTATGTTAACACCTTTTGACTCTCTGGGCCCATATATTCCATCTAAATTAATACAGCAATTCTAACTGACTTGGCAGGGTTTTGTGGCTGAGTAGCAGACATCCCTCTGAGGGATCTGTAGAAACAATGTTGTGAAGGAGAATTTTCTCTGCATTTGCGCCCGCCCCAAGCATTCAAAAACCATGAGTCAGGCTTCCCAAAATCATGATTGGTTTAAAAATCACGACAGCTCCTTAAACTACAAATTTCCCTTCTGGTTTCTGAGCCTCTAGGTGCCCTCAAGTCACATTTTCCAGCTTTTCTCCATGACAACGAGGGTTGGAAACTTACGTTTCATTTAAAAATGACAGCTGAGATTCTCTCCTAATCGCATGATGCCAGCAGATGGGACACTAAGAAAAGCGGCTCACAATTGTGAATCTAGTGCTATTTGGTGCAATGCTGCACCTGAAAGTCTACCCCCTCCCGTAACCGTGCCCTCCTACAGCCATGCGGAAGCCCTGGCTCCGTACCAATGCAGGATGCTGCTCACTGAATTCCCAGCATCATTTCCTGCAGTGCTGGAACCCCCTTCCAAGCGCTGATTAGACCATGCCTTGCTTGGCTTGTGAAAATGGGAGGCATTATAGCCTGAGGTAGGTGGGATGGGGATGGGGATGGGATGCAGACAGAAATGAGAAAACATTTTCTTTTAAAGTGCCTGAAGACTACGCCCAGGATAATGAGACTTATTAACTCGGGCCTGTTTTGCAAAGCGGCCATAGAACTGCCTTGGGACACAGCCACAGAGCTTCACTGGGATGCAGCCAATGCTGTCATCCGAAGCAAACTGCCTGCACTCGCTGCCAACAAAGGAACAATTAACATTCAAAAGATCTTTGAAGTTAACTTGAATGTGCCTGTTAGGAGACCATGGTGACATAGGTCTCCTGAAAAGCTAATCTAACCACTACAGGGGCCAGTTGACTATTAGTCGAAGACCACAGAGGAGCCTTTAAAACTAGCCAAAAGATGTGGAAGTTCATTCTGCTGTAAGTTACACTAGTTCAATCCTCATGAAGTCAGCGGGACCACCTAGGGATAACTGAGTGAAGGATTCAACCCGCTGCTTTTGGGAAGAAACAAACTGTGACATGCTGTTTTCTCCATTTCTCTTGAGGTTTTTAATGAGACACACATTGGTGGAAGATTGCCAAAGACAGCAAGGAAAACTGAACTACTACTATAGTACAGAGAGGAAAACCTGGTTTCAGTGTGCTTCCTAATGGCTGACTTTCCCTGCTGAATATAGATGCAACATGAACACAAATTTTGGCCATGAGATAAGATGGGCTTCTCACTGAGGTTGTGGATAAGAGAACTAAGTGGGGCTCTTTGGAGGAAGAAGCTCTTCTGATCATTTGATATGTTTTATCTATCTGTTCAGTCCCCTTGAATCTCACTCAAGCCATCATTCTATTTTTAGATGCTAAAGAAGGCATTTGACCAGGTTGAGAGGAACCTCTGTCACTTAAGACAGAGTGGGCAAGTAGCTTAGGTGCAGAACCAGCAACCCTCCAGTGGCCAGGTCTAAGGCTACATTTATATCTCCAGATGAGTGCAGAGAAGCCTTAATGGAACACAGAATCCAGCCACAAGGAGGGAGAGAAATTGTAAAAAAGGCTAGTAAAAAGGGAGCACAACTTGGAATAATGGGTTAATATTAAGAAAGGGAAAATCTAGGGTGAACAACAGGAAATACTTTGATAGATCAGTTGGCATATGGAATAGTTTCCCAAGAGATGTGATGGTGCTGGAAATGCTGCCACTTGGGATATTTCAAACTTGGCTTAGCAAAACATTAAATGTCCAATAGGGAACAATTTTGCATTGGCTGGAAGGTAGACTAGACGATTTCCTAGGCTCTTTAGTCAGCATACAAACAGATGACACCAGCACACTCACTGACAGCTTCCACCAGTTCAAAGGGGTACAGCAGGATCTGGCTTGCCCTGCTATTTGTCCTGGTGATAAAACTTCTGGCACACAAGATTAGAGGGAACCCTGGAATACCAGAGAGAGAGAAAATGAGTCTGTTCTACAGCCTTAGCTAACAAGCAGTTGGCTTTTAGCTCATGCTGTAGAGGCTCGTGCACTAAGCTCCAGAGATCCCTGGTTCAATCCCACCCACCAGGGTCTGTCTGTGTTACACCTGGTTTTGTTAAGGTGGGTGCATAGCACTTTTTGAAAATAAGGCCTCATTAAGGTGTCACTTGTGCACCCCAAATCACTAGTCACTTGAAAATCTTGGCCTACCTGATGAAGCCTTGCTACCTCCTTGCAAAACACACATGTATCACTATTTTTACAGATGGGAGGGCAGGGGAGAAATGAGGCACAGAAAGGTTACATGACTTGCTCAATGTCACACAGCAAGTCAGTGGCAGAACAAGCAATAAAACCCAGGAGTCTTGGTTCCCAGCCTCTTCAGAATTACAAAGGTAATGGAACACCAGGGAGAAATGGTGCATAAAGGAAAGGCTGGCGTAAACAGGTGGATGACAATCTCCTACCACCTCCAGATGACCCTGAGAACTGAACAAACTTCTCCCAGGGGAATATCAAGTGTAAATACCATTTATGCATCACCTGTTTTTTACCTGTAGCCAAGCAATTAAAAAACCTAGCTCTGCAACCATAAGGTAGAAGTGAATTTTATTAGCAACAAAGAGCCCTTGTGGGCCACAGGGAGCAAATCTGCCCTTACTGCTTCAAGGTAACGGATGCTGCTTCAAGGTAATGGAGCCGCCGCTGCTCACCATGACTGCAGGATACAGTGGCTCCGTGAACGTGGTCAGGAAGCGGTAGATGAGGTTCATGGTGTTGGTGACGCCATAGAAAGTCAGGGAGCCAGCAGCATAGTCCAGGAAGACACCGATGGTCTTGTAATAGCTGCCCTTCACCAAGGTTTGGATGTTGTTGTGCCAGACCGAGAACTTCAAGGAGTCCCACTCCAAGCACCAGGAGGTATTGTTCCGGCCAATCAGGTAAAAGATACAGCTCTTCCCAGTCTTGTGCATGTAACTGTAGGTTGCTCCCAAGCAGACCCATGAGTCTGAGACCTCGACTTCCCAGTAATGGCAGCCCTCACACAAGCTGCGGGTACACAAGACCTGTGGCCAGTGGTTGAATCCCTGGCAGGACCCGAAGAAAGACTCCATCAGGATGCCCATGTTCAGCACGGAGTGGGTCTCCTTGAAGAGCAAGAGCTCCTCGCTGGCGGTGTTGGGATCGAAGTTCAGATTGCAGTAGTCTGTTTCACAGGAGGCAAAAGGAGATATGGCCAAAATGAATCCACTCCTGATGGGTGTGGGGAGGAAGGTGTCAAACTGTGTCCTGCTCAGTCTAGTACCATTCCCGACCAGAAGGGCAGGGAACACTATGATGAGGGGACTGATATTAGCTATTCCTACCATGAAGGTGGCAAGGGGCTGTTTCCTCTCTCCACAGAGAGGATTTGCCACTAGTGGTAAGAGAAGTGCTGGTCATGTAATGGGCATGTATTGGATTTTTTTTTTTTAGCCCTTCCCCAAGTATCTTGCACTATGGCTGATTTCTTCTCACGTACACTGGCGTTACACCAGTGTTAGTCTGACTTCAGTGCTGTTAACTCCTGACTTTTCCCTGGTGTGAATGAGAGTCACAAGGGCTGCTGCTTGAGTCCTAGACAGCACTGAGCATCCTGTCAGTATTTAAAAACATTATACTACTGCTTGAGACAGCTACAGGCTTCTCTTCTGGCACAGAAGTAGCCTGAAAGAGCAGGTACCATGTTGAGCTCCAGATCAGAGCCTTAGCTGCAAATTCTAGTGGTCTATGTAGGTCATAGTGTATTGTCTCATTTCCTTGTGCTCCCCTGTCTGTATCCACCTCTTCTCTTACCTTATGCTTAGATTGTAAGCTCCAAAGAGGCAGGACTGTTCTTTTTGTTCAGTTCATACAGTGGGTAGCACAATGGGGACTTGGTCTATGACTAGAGCTCCTAGGTGCTATGATCATACAAATAATACTATGAACACTTTTCATTTCTCTTCTGTGTTGTGCTCTTAAAATGTAATATGCTGTGTAGGTATATTGTGTGTGCTTTTTGTGCAAGAAAATGTCATGTGTATTTAAAGTTAAAGGGGAAAAAAACCACATGGTGTAATATTGTATCTGAGAAATAGCATATGATCATATACGTGTAGTACACGTGCCAGGGAGAGGAGTCAAACCTTAGGACAGGCTAGAGCAGTGGTCTCCAAACTTTTTTTTGATCGCGCACCCCATCAGTAAAAAAATTTTGAGCACGCACCCCCTGCTCCCAGCTGAACTGTCGAAACAAAAAAAAAAAAAAAAAAGCTGCTTGGACTCCCGGCCGAACTGCCGAAGGGGGGAAAGCCGCTCGGACTCCTGGCCGAATTGCCGAGGGAGGGGGAAAAAAAAAAGCGGCGCTGCTCCGGTGGCGCTGCTCCTGCTGTGCGCCCCAAAGGATCCTCTTGTGCACCCCCTAGGGTGCACACACCCCACTTTAGAGACCACTGGGCTAGAGGACAGGCTAGACTTATCTTCCAAATATTTAACTGCAGCCTTAATTGTCTCCTCCTTTGCTTTTATTCAAATAAAACAAAAAGTGAGGGGGAGAAGAGAGGGAAGAGAAGCCCCCCAATCAAACAAAGCCACTTTTCTCTCCAGAACGTTTGAAGCTCTGTTGGCTTATGAATTGGTTATAACAAATGTAAATTCCAGAATTTTTCATGCTGTGGGCTACCTTTTTGCATCTAATTCAGCCAATGAAAATAGTTCTAGTCAGTTTCACTCTCCAGGATAGTGCTGAAGGGTTTGGGTTGCAGGAGAAAACTTTAATTCAAACAAAACCCTTTTGATAATTAAGAAACTTAAAATATTTTCCTTCACTTTAGGGTTTGTATAGGAAAAATAATTGGTCTCAAAACTAACTTTACTCTTAAATTCTCTTTTGTGCAATAGCTAACTTTAAATTTGTAACCAATACTATGATTACTTATATCCACGGCTGGTGCAAGGAAGTTTCGCGCTCCAGGCAAAACTTCCACCTTGCGCCATCCCCCCCCCCCACTAACTCCGCCCCCCCACCAGAGGAGCCTCCCACCCCGCGGCAGCTACCCCGCCTGCCGCCGCTGCCAACCCCGCCCGGGGAGCCCCCCCTCTGCGGCAGCTGAGCCCGCCTCAGCTCACCTCNTTTCCTTCACTTTAGGGTTTGTATAGGAAAAATAATTGGTCTCAAAACTAACTTTACTCTTAAATTCTCTTTTTTGCAATAGCTAACTTTAAATTTGTAACCAATACTATGATTACTTATATCCACGGCCGGTGCAAGGAAGTTTTGCGCCCCAGGCAAAACTTCCACCTTGCGCCATCCCCCCCCCAACTCCGCCCCCCCCACCAGAGGAGCCCCCCACCCCGCGGCAGCTACCCCGCCTGCCGCCGCTGCCAACCGCGCCCGGGGAGCCCCCCCTCTGCAGCAGCTGAGCCCGCCTCAGCTCACCTCCGCTCCGCCGCCTCCGCTGAGCACGCCGGCGCCGCTCTAATTCTCCTCCCCTCCCAGGCTTGCGGTGCCGATTGGAGGAGAATTAGAGTGGGGGCTGTGTGCTCAGCGGAGGAGGCAGAGTAGAGGTGATCTGGGACGGGGAGCGGTTCCCCTGTGCGCCCCCCGTTACTGCGGGCGGCCCTCTCCGTGCCCCCCCGCCCCAGCTCACCTCCACTCCACCTCCTCGCCTGAGCGGGCTTTTAGTTGCCCTCAACCACTAGGCGCCCTAGGCGTTCACCTAGTGGTTGCACCGGCCCTGCTTATATCACTTTTCCTCTTAACTCCTTTCTATTAAGACATGGTAGATCCAATTCAGGGCAGATACAGACCACAAAATCCTAGTACTAAGTAGAAATTAGGTTTGTTTTCTTTAAAGTACTTTCTCAGGTATTCTTAAAACTAGGCAAAGCTACCTCGCTTTAAGCCAGTTTAAGAAGACCCTTTTGCTCTATTCTGAATACAAAGGGCTACTTTTTTTTAATATGAGCCTGAACCCAGCCTGTAATTCTGCAAGCACAGTTTAGACCGACAATTAATTGCAGTTGCAAATGATAGACTAGATCCAGTTACTTTATTGTGCCCACAAATCAAGTACTTAGGCTACTAAATCGTATCACTTGTACCTGCAATTAGTTGCAGTTGGAAAAAAACCATAGGAACAGACAATTATGCCTGCAAAATTAGAGATAATATTTAAAAAGCAGGCCCATATTGTTAACAACATGATCTCTCCTCAAAAATACACTAATGATTAAAGGAACATTGTTAGGTTTTTTAAAAAATACCCCTGCTTTAGATTACACAAATTTTAGATTATTACAATTGAAATAATTTTAAAAATCTAACTCACCTGTTACTATACTCATTTTATTTTTTGCATTTCTCTCAGCTTAGATAGTTGTCAATTTCACTTTTTTTTCAGTCAGCTCCTTGTCTATTTCAAGTTCAGTTTTATCCCAGAATGCATTGGCACTTAAGTTTCAAGAACCAGGGAACCTGTTTCCATTAGAATTTCAAAACAAGTCCATAGAAACATGGCTTTTGGCCTCCAGTTTCTGTAAAACTCATTTTTCTTTATTTTTTTACTAAACCTAAATTTTGGGTTAAACTTGACCTGATGGCATCCTCTGGGTCTATACTGAAATCTCTCCTGATATCAACAGTAAAACGAAAGGTCCGGCAACCCTTGCTTTAGTCTGAAATTGCTTAAACAAGATGCCACTAGTAAACCGATTGGAAAGATGCCTATACGTTTCCTGCTTCGACGGACATAGGGTAGAATTGATTCCTGTAATGGTGAGGGCTAGTTTGGCCCCTGTCATAGTATGAGCCAAGGCAGCTCTAAACTCTAGCTGCAACAGCCTCTATGGCAGGGGTGGCCAACCTGAGCCTGAGAAGGAGCCAGAATTTACCAATATACATTGCCAAAGAGCCACAGTAATACGTCAGCAGCCCCCCATCAGTCTTCCCCCCCGCCCCGGTTCCCAGCACCTTCCACCCACCGGCAGCCCTGCCCATCAGCGCCTCCCCCTCTCTCCCTGCACCTCACAATCAGCTGTTTCGTGGTGTGCAGGAGGCTGGGGGGGGGGGAGGGGAGAGGGGAGAGGAGCGAGGGTACAGCAGGCTCAGAGGAGGGGGTGGGAAGGGCTGAAGTGGGGACAGGGCCTGTGGCAGAGCCAGGGGTTGAGCAGTGAGCACCCCCCGGCACATTGGAAAGTTGACGCCTGTAGCTCCAGCCCCGGAGTCGGTGCCCATACAAGGAGCCGCATATTAACTTCTGAAGAGCCACAGGTTGGCCACCCCTGCTCTATGGACTATTGCACCCCTGTAGTCTAGCTGGGCTTAGAAACACCCCAGCACCACCTGGTGTCCTGGAGGTTCTGCAGGTAGGGTGTGGCTGCATAGAGCCAGATATTCTGGCCATGTGCCTGCTAGTTAAGCTCCCTACATAGAGGGTGTTTGCGGTAGGATGACCAGATGACAAGAACAAAATATTGGGACACATGGGGGGGCCGCCACCGAAGCAAAAAAAAAAAAAAAGCCTGAGTGCTGCTGCCGAAGCGCAAAATATCGGGACAAATGGCGTCCCCACCATACATCAGTCGGGATGCGGGACAAACAACTAAATATCGGGACAGTCCCAATTTTATCGGGACGTCTGGTCACCCTAGTTTGCGGGGTACTTTATTGCGGGTTTGCCAATGAATTTCCCCTAGGAACTGTGTGGAAGCAGGCACCAGGCATGGTACTGTGTTGAAGTAAGTGGTTAGAGATCCTCTGTTCTCATTAGACTGAATGGCACACCGTGCCTTTCACCCGTATCAAAAGCCCCATGTCTATGAAGTTCATTGTAGTGAGGCTGAGTGGCCTCCCTCCAACCCAAAGCCAGCCCTGATAGACTGTTTAAGGGCTGACAGCTTGAGCCACCCAAACCCAGGCTAAAGTCTGACAGTGACTATTGATCGCCCAGCCCTATTGTGGGCTCTTGGCTGTCCTGCGGACTCTGGGCCTGGCCAGACAGGACCAGCCTGAGTGGCCTCCCTCCGAGCGGGAGAGTGAGGGACCATTATATTCATACACACACATAGCCCATCCCCCTACTATCTATCCAAAGTGTCACTTTAATATTACTTGGCACTTCTATAGCACCTTTCATCTGAAGAGCCCCAAGCACTTTACAAATGTTTACTAAAGAAGCCTGAAAACCTCCCTGTGAAGTAGGTAATTGCCATGGTACAAATGGGTGAAGCTGACACCGGGGCCTACCCAGGGTCACCCCAAAGAGTCAGTGTCAGAGCTGGGAACAAACTCCCGACCTCCTGACTCCCATTCTCTTCCCACTTAACAATGCTTCCTTTTCGATGGGAGGTGTTCTCTCCATTAAAGGCCAATCCTGCCCTTGTTTAAATAACAGCAAAACTCCCATTTCCAGCAGTGCCAAGTTCAGGCTCTTCGATTACAAGCTTTTTTGGACAGAGACTTTTCATTCCTGTTTGTACAGCACCAGCATGGTGTTTGCCCTTTATAAATAACTACATATGGAGATCACATGACACATGGCCACTAACTAGTCTGTTGCCTGACAGATGACTGTTGTGTCTAGAGTTTTGCTGCACTAGCCAAAGTGGCCCATGTCTGCTCCCAGTAGCAGCGCCAGCTCTTTCGGCGCCCTAGGCGGCGGAAGGTCCCGCCCCCAACAGCGGCAGCGGAAGGTCCCGCCCCCAAATTTGAACGGGCGGCTGCGGCGCCGGCGCCCGCAAAATAGCCGCGCCCTAGGCGACCGCCTAGGTCGCCTAATGGGTTGCGCCGGCCCTGTCTGCTCCGCACAACTCACGTTGTTCTCGCAATAAACATTTTGCTGCATCTTTGGCTGGTCTGCCCAGTCTTGTGTCAAACTGTAGCAACTTCAGCTCGCTGAGTTCCTTCAGTTGAGGACACTCTCAACTCGACCAGTTACACTACACCCTCCCCAGAAGCCAGAAAAAGAAGACTGGGGGGGAAAAAGGTCAAACGTGGTACCAATACCTACATTTCAGGAGGCTCTTCCTGTCCATATCTGCTGGTATCACCTCATAGAGTTGCATTGTTATTCCTGTAAGATGAAAGAGAGACAGCAGGGGTTTATGCTGCTTGGGAAGTGCAGGTGGATGTGTGAGTTTTGGATCAGATGGGTGGGGTGGGCGCAAAAAGCCACCACCTTTCACTTGGGACCTTTATCCCTCTCCCACAGTTAAGTGTTCTACAGGTTGGAAAATGTTCAGTTAAGATAACTGGCCCATTTTCACACGTCTCTGCATGTGTGTGTTCCTGACCAGAGCTGGACCCAGAAACCCTGAAATACCACAAGAGAAGCTGTTCTTACAGTAATTCCCAGCCTGGTCAGAAACCTTTTAAGTCTGTTCTCCTGAGATTTCTAGCAGTAGGAGCTTGGACAAAGTACCTGACTTTGGATGTGTATTCAAACTGAAGCCTTGTGAAATTAATCCATCCCTATCGTGTGTGACCCTGACTGGGTGCACCCCTGTATTCATATCCTACACACTACTGTAATAATCTTTGCACAAAATATGCCTTGAGTTATCATTTGAAAACTAATAACTCAATGCTTGATAACCTCATGGTGAAATGTATGTAGCAACGTTGTGTGTAAAGGTATGAAATGCCCCCTGTATAATGTTAAAGCACATGTTCAAACTCACATAGCCCTGATTAGATAAAACTGGTCAAGCAGGTCTTAACCACAGGGGTGTGTATTTACCTCAGTTTGCATGTATGCTGTATACAGTCCTCAGACAGTGAGAGGAAAAAGGAAGACTACAAAGAAAATTTGAATCTCAGCAAACAGAGGGGACAGAAGGAACCGCATGAACCTCCTCCCCCCATTCCTCCCCCCGACTCCATGTCTCCTTGCTCAGCTGGAAAGAACTTTATCTAGGGGTCACACTCAGGGAAATGCATTTCAAAGGGTGACTGAACTCTAAAAGTGAGGGGCAAAAATACCCCAAGTTCTCTCCCTATCCATCTCTTTTCAACCTAAGAATACAAAAGAAACAGTCTATGGACTTTGGGGGCAGATCCTGACCTGAAATTTGGTCAGCAATGATACTGGGAACCCGTGGTAAGAACTTCACCTTGAACCACATCTAGTCTGTTTAGTAATAGGAAGCGTTTTATCTGTTTCTTGTAACCATTTTTGCCTTTAATGCCTTATTACTTGTACTCAAAATCTACCTCTCTGTAGTTAAAGAAACGTTTTTGTTCTTTAATCAAAATTAATCCAATGTGGGTAACTCCATTTGAAAGGAGCAAGTTGTTGTATATTAGTCCCTTACAGGGACAACCAACCTTTGTTATCTGAACTGCCCAGGAGAGGACTGGACAGTGCAGAACAAAATACACATTTTTGGGGAAGGGCTGAGATTGGGAGTGTGGTGGAGTCCCCCTGCAAGTGGTAAATAAGCCTGGTGGAAGCCAGCATGTGACTGAAAAGAGGCTGGCTAGCTGCAGCCACACACAGATGCTCAGGGTGTTACCTGCAGCCCAGGTGGGAGCTACAGAAGTAAAGCATTAAGAGGCCTCAAGTTGCAGGGCAGGGGTGACACAGCCCCTCGCCGGTCTGGTTGCACCCCAAAATGCCATAGTGGCATAGTCAGCAGGATTTAGCCACAGCTGGCTATCTGAAAAGAGATTCATGCTTTAAGCATTGGGGTCACAGTTTTAAGTGAGTCTCCAGTGTAGTGGCTGGGAACAGTCAAAGGTTAGTTTTGTTATTTTCTGTTTGCATATTTCAGGTAAGGGAACTAGAAACAGTAAAGCATAAATAGGAGTGAATACCAGCAAAGCATCGATAAAGCTAGGGCTGGCCAGTCTGGAGAAAACACCAGCTACCCCCAGGTTAGCTGATAGCCACTGGAGGATGGTATGTAGAGGTAGTGGTGGAAATTGTCATAGACCTATTGAAGTGAATGGAGCTCTTCTGACTTACAGCAGTCGAGGATTTGGTCCTTGGTGACTGAACTGGAGGGACAGTCCATTCTGACTGGAGCTAGAGGAGGGAGCCCCCACCCTGGACTCCAGCCCCCTTTCTAGTGCCCCAATCTAGAAGTTAATGGGAAGACGCTGGTGGCTGCTAGCACATTCTGCAGGCAAAAGCATGAGCACTGAATGGGAAAGTGAGCTGGGGGAGACAATAGGACTCAGTGTAGGAACAAGAGCTCAGAGATGAGACTTCACAGGCTCGGAGTCTCCTCAATAAAACCCTGTGATGGAAGTTGGAGGTTAGTACCCCTGAAACTGGATACATGAAATTATGGGGAACAAAGTTGCTCAAAGCCAGTGGGTGACTAGGTAGCTAAGCAATTCGAGACTATTGATCAGATGTATCTTCCAGTCTCTTGCTCCATAAAGAGCCTGTATTTGGGCTCCCAATAGAAGGCTGGTGGTGCTAGATGCGTAGGTGCTATTTCTGAATGCTCTGCAAAGAAGCATCGAGGGAGCCAACCGACCTATTGTCTAGACCAGCCAGATATAAGTTCACAGCCATTCTTGAGAGGAGGACAAGGAGGAGTTCAAGGGAGGAAATGGTGACCACCCTAGACTGGAGAGGCAGGGGATATTTTGGAGTCCTGAAAATGTCCATCCTGATCTATACGCCATGGCAAAACAGAATTCCCCATTGAAAAACCTGGTGAGGGCGGGGTATTCCCCATTTCAGCCACTAAAAATGTTTATGCCACGGCCAGGACTGTGTGCTGGGAGGTCAGTAAGCAGGATGCTTTCCTAGCCATCCAAAGGAACTGGAACCTGGGGATGCATTGCACAGAAAATCCCCCCTTTGGGGAAAAAACATTCAGATCTCAATGGAAGAAGCTCACTCACCTTTCGTGAGGATTTTATTGATGAAGCAGAGGCCAACCATCGATAGCTGAGCCTTCAGGTCACCCAGAGTCTGTTTAAGGCTGACAAAACTTGAGCTCTCCTCGCACTTCAAACTGACGACGGGTTCGGTGCAGACTCCCAACTTCTTGAGCTTTGGGAATTCCTAGCAGGGCAGAAACTTTTTTTTTTTTTTTTTAAACCTCCTCAGCATTCATTGAAACCAGGCCCCAGGGCGAGATCCTGATCCCCTTCCTTCCATGGACTCCACGGAGTGAAAGGGACTTCTTGGAGAGTAAGGAGACCCTAAACTGGGGTAAGCGTACTGGAATCTGGCCCATAATGAATTGTTCTAACTCCGCTCTCTCACCAATCAGCTCTGAGGAAGGATCCAGGGTGTATGTATGAAGGGGTACATGTCAAGAGGACCCCCTGGCTGGAAGTGGTTTCCATCATATACAGGGTGTACAGTTTGGTTCAATAGCTCTCAGCACCCCCAAGATACACATTGTTCCGGGACCCCGGGCTGGGTGACATTCGCCTCAGTGCAGAGACCCTACTCTGCAGCCTACGCACCACTTAAGTTCCCCTTATGCCCTCAAAATAGGGTTTAAGTAGTGCACAGGCCGTGGCATAGGGTGGAATTGCCCCTTTCTGAAGGACTTGTTTGGATGAAATCACAGAATTTCAGCCACTCGAACTGCCAGACAAGATCCTTTCCTCCATTTTGCTGGAGTCTTTGTTATCCAAGTAAATCCTCTTGGATTTCACTGAAACATTGACTTGTTTTTGGTGTTAAGAAAAGTTCCCCACTGCCTCAGAACATAAGCATGCAGTCCGGAAAAAACAAACAGTTGCGCTTAAAGCAAGGATTAGTAGCATATGTAAGAAAGAACATTAACAGCTCAATGTGGCTACTGTGATGGTCCAATTTGTTACTATCTCACTGTCCGATTTATTTCCAAAGCTAAAGAGGTTTTCTTAAAAACAAAGTGAGTTTTAAGCCTCTTTCGATTTGGGAAATTTGGCCTGGCTCTGTTAGCTTCAGTGGGGGGTGATGTTGATTTACACTAACCACGGGGCTGGCTCTTTGGAATTCATTCATTTGCAAGGTGGTTACGGTCGTGTTGCTTTGATTGTAGGAGGGTTCCAAACCTTCAAATGGAATTGTGGGAAAAAACTGCCCCTACTTTGTACCCTATTAAATTAAGAACCAGGCAGATGTTGGTTTACCCAGAATGACATGGCTTAGCTTTTTGGTGCACAATGTTCCTCATAAATGTTTGAATTAGAAGATTCCCATCTGTTGATTTGCATATAAGGCCTGCAGTAAAATGTGTTTAGTGTGTTTCTCTTGTTCCTACCTTCATCCCCGTTGCTCTGCAAAAACCTGGTGGTGTCTGACTGATGATTTGTATTGGTTACCTGTCTTTCTCTTGGCCAGACCAGAACCTGCCAATCTTAAACACGTTTAGTAATGAATTCAATATTTTGCATCCTTGGACTCCAGAGTTTTGGGTTCAATCTCTGCTGTACCACAGACTGTGTGTGAACTTGGGCAAGTCATTTGCACTCTCCATGCCTTGGTTTCCCATCTGTAAAATGGGGATAACTCCTTGACTATTTGGACTGTAAGTTTTCTGTGGCAAGGGCTGTCACGTTCAATGTGTCTGGGGTGCTAGGTGGTGTACGATGACTCCCATCTTGGTTAGGGCTTCTAGGTGCTCCTCTAATACAACTAATAATAGATTCACAGATTAAGGCCAGAGGGGGCGTCTCTGGTATCTAGTCTGACCTCTTGCATAACACAGGCCATAGAACCTCGCCCAGTAATTTCCGCCTAATGCCCCCACCTTCTGTTTGAGCAACAGCATCTCTTCTAGAAAGCTATCCAGTCTTGATTTAACGACTCTAAGTATAATAGTCTGTCAGCCTTTAGCTAAAATAAAGTAAATGCAAATAGACGATCTTCTGCATTTGAAGTTTATTTTACCCCTTCACATCAATCTGAGGGCAGAGATGATACTGTAACTAATGTTAGTTTGTGATGAATAACGGTTGCATACCATAATATTTCCCCTTATGTTACTCCTCCACATGGTTCTGTTTCCTTGGCTGATAAAGTGAAAATGATCAATACAAATCAGTGCAGTAGTAATGGCTATAGGGTGTTCACAGCTACTCTAATCTGAGGGTATGTCTGCACCTGGAGGTGGGGGTGTGATTCTCAGCTCAGAGACATACTTGCGCTAGCTCTCATTGCTGGGGCAGCATGAGTGGCAGGGATGGGCTTTCTGCCTACATGCCCACCTGGGACCCTAAGCTTGTGCTCAGGGTGGTGGGACTTTATTAGCATGCCAGTTCTCTTCAAGCTACCATGCGCAGGTATCCTCAAGCTGGGAATCACACCCCAGCCTCTCCCAGTAGAAGGTGCTGTAAGGAATGATCCAGAAAAGCGGCCTGTGAGGCCCTTCTCAGCTACTCCAGCCATAGCCTCTACTCACCAAAAGTGGGTATAGGAAATTCACCACTACTCTACTTCAGCTACAGGCAAGAAGTAAACTGCAGGGAGCAGTGGTTGATGATGTGGATGCTAAGCATGGGGCAGACCTCTTACGCAAGGACAACCGGGCCATACTGATGGGTGCAGTTTACTGTGGTCACAGGGTGGAGGGGTGAACTCTACCTGCAGGAACTGTTGGTCACTTGCATTGTCAAGGAGGTCTGTCAGCCAGAGGTTCTGCTTGTTGAAGTCAGCAAGCTTCCCTTGCTTTTGCTGAATGGAATTCCCCAGCTGGACCAGGGCTGCTCTCTCCTCCTTGTCCAAAAACTCCAGCACCTTCACCTGCATTCGTTTGATCTCCTTTATAATCTCCGCAAAGCTTTGGTTCACCTCGTCTCTTGAGTTCTTGACCACTTTCTGGGTGGGAAGGACACACACACACTCAGGAGCGCCGCCAGCTTTTTCGGCGCCCTAGGTGGCGGAAGGTCCCGCCCCCAAAATTCCGCTGACGACCGGGGTGCCGGCACCCCCCAAATAGTAGTGCCCTAGGCGACCGCCTAGGTCACCTAATTGGTTGTGCCGGCCCTGCACACACTGCAGTCACTGAGCTTTGTGACTCACGTGGATTCAAGACCTGACATGCTGACGCGCTCCCCAAAAGTGCCTCCCTCACTCTCTCCAAGCAGGTTCTGGGCGATTGGCTCAGTAAATAGGATAACAAGAGGAAAATGTTTCTGCCCTACAAGGATAGTTAAAGTACCTTGGGGCAGATTCTGCTGCCCTTAGCTCAAGCTGAGTAGTAGCTCACTCTGCAAGGGGATCGCTCCTACTGCCTCCTCAGCATGTTAGGGACCCCCTTTGGGATCCTGCTTTGTAGAGCCCCTAGCACAGTGGATTGTGGGCCACCGTTGGGGCTACGGTGATACAAATGAACAATAATAAAAAGGAGTGACTTTGTTCCTTCCTTGGAAAATCTTTCAATATTTTCTGTAATGTACACAAATGCCATTGAGTTGAGGGTCTCTTTGCTTGATCAGTTACAGGGAGAGACTCTACTACTAGGTACATCTGAGGGTAAAGACCCCCTTCCCCCATCTTTGGGTCTCCTGATACAGTGGCTCTTGTTTCAAGATCCACCATATTAAAGACCCTTTGACGGTTTAATGTTTGGGAAATAATTTGGTTCATGTTGAGTCTAATGTATTCAGAGTGGAAGCAGCAGTTTTACCGTGAGATAGATCACCCTCCCTTTGTGTTTGTGACTGTCTGATGCCATCATCAGGAGCTGGTTTTCCACATTGGCTTGTACTCTCTTGGCCTCCACCTGGGAAAGGAAGAATGAACATAGTCACTGTAAATATAGCATCAGCCTACATGTAGCATTCCATGACTACACAAATGCAAAATTCTCTGCAGAAGCCACTGCTCACTGAAGAATTGTGCTCCCGAATCTCAGCTTTCACTTAAAAAAATCAAGTTCCGATGGTTGGGAAGACTTGGTAACCTGATGCAGTGTTGTCCTGAACCTGAGACAGCCTGTAACAATAGTTCTGAGTTGTCAGCTACCCCCATACATCAAGGGAGTGTTCAATCTGAAACCCAAAGATGATAATTTACATATCCATATTGTCAGTGAGTTATCTGCTAATCACTAACAAAAATATCCAGCTAATGGGCCAGACCCTCAACTAATGTAAAGCAGCATAAATCTATTAATACATATTTTCTATTTACATAGTGCTTCCGTTTCAAAGCATTTTAGAAGCAGGAATCAGTAGGGCTGGTCAAAAATCTTCCATCAAACTGGGTTTTTGACTAAAAAAATGCCAGCTTTCCATGGGAAAAAAATGGTTTTTCAATTAAAAAAATAATCAATGCTTGAAAACTGAAATATTTTGATTCAGATATGCCCCAGCAGTGCTTCAAGGGAGAGCTTGTTTAGGTGCTTCATGCTGCCATTGTGCACCAGGGGGACCCGGGACTCCCATGATGCACTGCCTCCTCCTCAACAACTGTGATGCATTAAGGGAAATTTAGTCTGGTTGGGGAGCCTGGCCCATAGAAGAGAATACGAACATGAAGTAACCAGACTACAACTCCCATGAAGCATTGCAGCAGCATTTCCAAATTGAAATATTTTGGATTTTGATTTTTTTTCACTGAAAAGTTGAAATTTCCTGGGGAAGCCCATTTTCTGGCCAGCTTGAAGAATCACTTAAGTGCCTTTTGGAGTGGAATGGGGCAGCGTTTAACAGTGCACAGCTAAAACTGCACAACAGGTCAGGTAGGAAAGTGAAAATTACCATGTCTACTTGAAACTGGAGAGGGTATTTAGATTGGGTGAATGTAACTGGTCAAAGAAAAAGCCTAGCCAGGACACAGGAGTAATGTCCCTAACTCTTCTGAAATGAGGCCTTTCATGACCACAAGGGATCCTTGAATTTACATCTCATCAGAGATGTGGCACTTTCAACAGCATAGTCCTACACCCACACACCTTTCTGAGGTGGTTCAGTAGTAACTTTGAAGGAATGCCAGCTTCACAGCCTCTGGTAGCAGCCTGGGTTTTCTGGGTGGTCTCCCATCCAAGTGTGATTAACAGTGATAGTATAATAAATGTACCATAAATTCACACGGTGCTTTACAGAACATGGCCTCGTCCTGCAAAAAGCTACTTCTGGGCAGACTGCTACACCCCCCTATAGGGCCTTGAATTCAAAAGGTGCTCTTCAGTAAGAGATGTTCCCTGCCTTCAAGAACATATTGCCCAGGCCTCACTCTTCTTAGGCTGAGCTCTAACAAGCTCACAGCCCTGGGGAGCATGACTGCAGAAAAGCATCTGGCAATTTCTTGGCTCAACTCCCTGCTGATTACAAACCTGATGAAACGCAGATTCTCAAAAACCCAATGTTCCAACTGGCGCATTAGCCAAGCCTCTCCTTGGACGCTATCATAAATGACAGATCCACTGCAAATTAACTTTATTCCAAAGGAGCAGATCAACAAATGGCCCTGCTTTGGCTTCAGTAGTTTCGTTCTGTCTGTTTCCGCACCGATTGACTTCTAAACAACCAGAAATAGACCTGACAGAGGAATACCTGCACCTCGACGGATACTGGGCTATTTATTGCTAAGCGCTCAGGACCAGCTCCTCGTCTGCTGCAAGTCAGCAGAGCTTCCCTGATGTCAGTGGAGCTGTGCTAATTTACACTAGCTGAGGATCTTGGCCCACAATACAGATATAAAAGAGCAAAGGGAGAATATCCTGAGTTACAATCTGTTTCTGCCACATGTTTATGACTGAGCAAAAGCTCTCTTATCTATTCTATGGGCTCTTCCTGGTGCCCATAACAGGGCTACGTGGGCATCAGTTCTATTACCCCTTCCCTCCAGCGCTATCAGATCTCCGCAGAGAAGGCAATGGCTGTCAGGAATCTGATGTGAGTGGTTGCCTTTGTTTCATGACAAGGTGTGTGTGTTCAAATCTCATGCTTCAGCATGTCAGCTGAACTCCTTGCTGAGGCCAGGAAGGCGTTCTACAGCCTCCATCCCTGTGTGTCTTTGCCCGGTTGGCCAGGTCCACTAAAGAGAGGTTTTGCCCTCTTCTGACGCATCAGGTGTGGCCACTGCTGGAGACAGGATCTTATGGGGAGTTGTACAACGGCATGTAGATGCCCGCTTCCAGGGCCGACGAGCTGGGGGGGGGAAGCCGGTACAAATTACCGGGGCCCGGCGGTCCGGAAGGGGGCCTGGGGCCCGGCTTCCCCCCCTCTCGTCGGCCCTGTTTAGCCAGTCCGCCCTTGCTGGGGGGCCCAAAAAAATTCCAGGCCCGCCTTCCCAGGCTTCACCCCCCCTCTTGTTGGCCCTGTTTAGCCGGTCCGGCCTGGCTGGGGGGCCCGAAAATTTTTTTTCACCGGGGCCCGAACCTGCTCTCGGCGGCCCTGCCCGCTTCCCATTGACTTTGTGCCTTTGAAATCTCTTTGTGTTCCTAAATGTGAATCATGTCTCAGGCCATTTTAGTTAGATGTTATTTTTTTTAAATTAAAACTTGGCATTGAAGAGATGAATACAGCAGGCAGGAAGCAATAGATGTGTAAAAGAAATGGGACCATTACAACAGGCATATGGGAGAGCTTTAAGCACACACTGTTGCAAAGAAAGGACATTTCTGTGAGATCTTTTCCAAAGCTCTCAGCAATGGCCTAACTCTGCTCTGATTGAACTCAATGGAAATTTTACCATGGACTTCAATGGGAGCAAAGAGAGAGGCCATCAGTGGGTGCTTCTGAAAATCCTATTCAACATATTTATACCAGGCTACTGAATCTTAACCAGGTGCCATCTTATGATTATTTCCCCTCTTTATAGTTTTCTGAAGTACGGAAAAAGATTTATTCCTTCCAATCCCTGTCCCCTCCCTTTTCCCTGTTCTCTACTCCAAACTAATCAGGAAGTGACACGGCTGTTGGAGAACCCAATGGGATTATCTCCCACTGTAACCCTCACCCCTCCTGGGTGTGGTGCTCTGTCCCATCAAGTGGTGGGACCGCTTAGAGAGAGATTAATGAGTTTTCTCTACAGATTTAGCTAACGGCCATGTGGCTTTTAGCTCATGCAATATAGGCTCATGTATTTAGCTCCAGAGGTCCCAGGTTTGATCCTGCCTGCCGATGACTGGGGTCTGTCAGTGTTACATTGCCACCAAGAATGCAAAATTCCATTCAATGCTTTCCTGCTCGACACTTCTTATGTCCACTTGCAAATTGGCCTGTCTTTAGGGCTCTCCCCCAAAGAGTTTAGGGAAAGGCTTCCACCTCTCATCAAGTTCAATTTGTCTCAGAGGTCTTCATTTGTTCAGAGGATAAAGATGTGGGAGGTCAAGTGGAGGTGGAGTGGCCTTGTTCCAATTTAGTAAGATGCATTTCCTCACCTTCAATAAGGCTGGGGGAAAAAAAGCATTTCCCCCACATCTGGTGGGTGGTGTCGCCGGGCATACATGCTCCCTTGTAGACAGAGGCATGGATTGATTAGATCAGTTTTTCCTAGGGAATATTTTAGGTCTCCTATTCTGCATCCCAGATTATTTTAAATCACGGGACAGATCCACTCAGTTAGCAACCTGTTGCAGGTATTTTAGACAAACTGCTCTGGAGTCAGGTACAAATTTACTTGCTCTCTCAAGAGAGCCACCTACTTTAATATCCCTGGAATTGCTTGCCCTGGAAGGAGACTGGGAATTGACTATACAGAGGGTGTTTCTCCACTAAAGGCTTGATCTAATTCTCATTGAAATCAATGGACCAGACCCTCAGATGTGGAAAATCAGCATAGCACCATTGATAGCTGATGATTGCACCCATAGTCATCCCATGGATTCCAGTGGGTGTTGTATCAGGCTGCGAGTGAAGAAACTATTGCAAAGTCATTAACTGCAGGGTTGGTTGTCCTTGCGATGGTTACACATCTGCATGGTGATGTGTTTGATTATTTTGGTGCATTGCGCACCCAGGGCACCTTACAACAGTGGTTGTACCAGTGCATTCTGGGGGATTCCTGAAACACCTATCCCATAATGCACAGCACTGTGGCTGAAAACAAGGGCTTCTGGGTAATTTTCAAAAGTGAAGTACTGCACCGTAGGCTGATGTTAGAACTCTCTGAACCAGGACAGCTTCCTATTCGTACTGGTTCAGCCAGACGTCTGCTAAAGATCTGACTCCGGTGTTGTAACTAATTATTATGACCAGAGGCCTGGGATGACTGGTTTGTGTGGGTGCAAGTCTTTGCACAGGCGTTGCAAGCACAAGGAGTTCCAAAGAATGGTTCCTTGCCATGCTTTTTATGCAGTGTAGGCAGGTCTTTATTTTAGACCTAGATATCTGCTTTTCTAGAGGCCCCACTCCTCTTCCTTATTAACCCCCCCCCCCTTTAGTCTGGGCTCAGAGGAAGAGAGACGTCCATACTTACCACTTTCCTGGCTCTCTCCTCCTGTAGTGGGATTGCGTCATGGTTCTTGTGCTCCTCTCGGATGCAGGTGTAGCAAACTAACCCACCCTCCGTCCTACAGTACAGCTCCTGCAGCTTGTGGTGCTTCTGGCATAGTCTGGCTTTCAGGTCACCCATGGGTTCCAGCAGCTGGTGGTTCCTGAAAGTTTTGTCTTCGTAGTGCAACTGGGTATGGTTTTCGCACAAAGAGGCCATGCACTGCAGGCAGGACTTGATGGACTTCACTTTCCTAGAGGAGCAGAGATCACAAGGGATGTCATTTGGACCTGCCAGGGGAAGCTTGGCTGTTGCCTGAGCCTCCTCCCGGGTGAACTTTTCTGCTATTTCTCCAAGGCTTATATTTTTGCGGAGTCGAGGCCGTGAGCTGAAGGGTTCTCGGCACTGTGGACAGTAGGGACACTCCCCAATCACAGCTTGGTGGTCCCAGTAATCCTGCAAGCAGTCCATGCAGAAGTTGTGTCCACAGGCCGTGGTGACTGGGTTGGTGAACACCTCCAGGCAGATCGGGCACACGATGTTGTCCTCAAGGAAAAAAAAATTTGTGTTGCTCATGGTGACAGAAGCCTCAGCTGGGATGCTGCCTCACAGATCCTGGTATTTTGAGCTCTGGGAAACATGAAACAGACACAGGTTTACTCGTACTCACCTTTCAAGGCACTCTGTGGAAAGCGATTAATAAAAAATAGATTTTTAAGGCAAGAAGGGACCATTATGATTCTCTAGTGTGGCCTGGATGATGCAGGAGGTCAGAATTTCTGGTGGAACTCGGGCATATCAGTTAGAAGCCATCCAGTCTAGACTGGCAGACCTCAATTGATGGAGAATTCATAACATCCATAGGTAATAGGTGCTGGGGGTTCTGCCACACCCCCTGGCTTGAAGTGGTTTCCATCATATACTGGGGTTTAGAGTTTGGTTCAATGCAACAAAGAGTCCTGTGGCACCTTATAGACTAACAGATGTATTGGAGCATAAGCTTTCGTGGGTGAATACCCACTTCGTCAGACGCATGTAAGATGTAACATGCATCTGACAAAGTGGGTATTTACCCACGAAAGCTTATGCTCCAATACATCTGTTAGTCTATAAGGTGCCACAGGACTCTTTGTTGCTTTTTACAGATCCAGACTAACACGGCTACCCCTCTGAAGTTTGGTTCAATGGTTCTCAGCACCCCCACTATACAAATTGTTCCAGCACCTCTGTAAGTAAGTTTTTCCAATAGTTCATTACCCTTATTGTTAAAAATGTGCACCTTATTTCCAGTGCGAATGTGTGTAGCTGCAGCTTCCAGCTGCTGGATCTCATTACTCCTTTACCTGCTAGGTTAAAGAGCCCTTTCATTTCAGTTATTTTGCACCCCCACACGTGTGGGGCTGTGTGTGATTTTTTTGTTTTTGTTTTAAACCATGTGGCCCTTCTCTAGTCCCTTTTCATTTAAAGGTCTCCATGCACTTCCCAGACATTAATTAGGTTTCACAATCACTAAATAAAATATTTGTCATTGTCTCCAGCTTACAGATGTGGACACTGAGGCATAGAACGGTCGAGTGACTTTCTCACAGTCACTGAGAGGACGTCTACACTGCAGCTGGCCTGGGACAGCTAACGCAGGCTCGCAGGGCTCAGGCTGGGGGGCTGTAAAATAGCAGTGTAGATGTTTGGGCTGGAGCCTGGGCTTTGAGACCATGTGAGGGGGGAGGGTCTCGGAGCCCAGGCTCCAACCCAAACCTGAAAGTCAACATTGCTACTTTATAACCTGAACCCCGTGAGCCTGCATCAGCTGACCTGGGCTCTGAGACTTAGTGCCATGGATTTTTTTTATCGCAGTGTAGGCATATGAGCTGGGAATAAAAGTCAGGAGTCCAAGGTCCCATGTCCTACTCTATTCCATAGATGTACTGCTCTGTATCTAGGCAAACAGACTTCTGCCTGAGCAGTTCCTTTCTGTGGATCAATCTGCCTGCAAGGGTCTTTGCTAGCTTCCTAGCTTGGAGGGCCTGTGGGGACAGCATACTCTATTGCTGTGTGATAATAGTGAGGGAATAGTACAAGAACTCCTAATGTTGAATCCTTCTTAGCTAGGAGAAGGATGGTCACAATAACAGGACCAGAGACACTACGAGCAGCGTGAACGGTTATAGCTGGAGTTTTTCCCAGTAGCACCACATAGAGGTTGGCTACTACAAGTCTATCTTTTTGAGATATTGGCAGCCCACCAAAAAGACACAAGGGATCAGAGCAAGGGGAACATGAGGAAATGCAGGACCCCAACCCAGGTGTGGACTGTTCTCTAGCACAGTTGAGCAGGTGCAGAGACCATATGTCCCTTTGGAAAGCCTGAAGAACCACAAACAGGCTACCTTGGAGAGGGCAAGGGACAACCCTCCTCATTCAGCTGAGATACTCAGATTGATTGGGCTGAAAGACTCTCAGGGAAGAACTATTTTTCAGGACAAATTGAGTTTTGGACTAAATGAGCTCATCTCCCATTGCAATCATCAGTGACTGGCTTATGGCACAGCTGAATTTGGGCCATTCTCTTTACATGGCAAAAAACGCCTGTAGAAGATGATAGTTCATCATGTCATTACCATATTTTTAAATACATTAAATCTTGTTAATTCCCTGTAGAATATTCCAGTGGGTGGTAGGTGGTGACCAATCCAAAGACTTACAAAGTGAATGGATTTTATGGGCCTACCAATTCTGGGTCAGTGATCATTCTATTGCAAAGCCAGACTCTGTCAAATGCCCCATACTCACCTGATCTATTTGGATCTGAGGTCACTCATGCCTCCCTATGCCAATGAGGAAGCGGTTACATGGCAGTACCAAAGGATATTCCCTGACAGTTGCCACTCAGAGCCTGGCACCACTTCCAATGCCAAGTCACTGGTTGGTTTTTGTTCTCCCTGGCCCTTTAGCAGCTCCCCCTGAGGACTCCCTTCCAGTAGGCAGCCCTTCATGGAACAGCTAAGTCTTCTGCATGACGTCATAAACCAAACTTGACTTTCACTGAACATTCCAATTATGATGCCATCAGACAGTGTGATCCACTGGAGAGGCTGAATTGTACTCTGCTGTTTCCTTAGAAGAAGGGAGCTAGAATGAACCTCAGAGGAGCTGCACAGGGAGTGGAGACACTAGACTGGCAGCAGGCACAGAAATGTGGCAGTGTTCCTTTCTGACGAGTTCTGCTTGTTAAAAGCTCTTGGGCAAAGCTTCAGACTGTAACTGGAGGCCAGCTATGTTGCAAACCTGCAACCCAACTATACTCCCTCCTCCAGGGTTCAAAAAAGAACTAGATATGTACTTGGAGGATAGGTCCATAAATGGCTATTAGCCAGGATGGGCAGGGATGGTGTCCCTAGCCTCTGTTTGCCAGAAGCTGGGAATGGGCGACATGGGATGGATCACTTGATGATTACCTTGTTCTGTTCATTCCCTCTGGGGCACCTGGCATTGGCCACTGTCTGAAGACAGGATACTGGGCTAGATGGACCTTTGGTCTGACTCAGTATGGCCGCTCTTATATTCTACCTCCCCTACTGCACTGGATCCAAACACTCCTGAATGTTAGGAAACTTCAGAGCTGAACTTTGTTTCCTATGCCCATGCAGAAATAGTAAGAGCTGTCTGTATGTAGTAGTAAGAGCAGGTTTTTTTCACATGGGTTCACTTTGATCTCGCGGTTAAAAGTAGCTCACAATAGATCTTGTAATATGGCTGCTGGGGGGAAGCAAAGAAATGACTTGAAAACAGAGAGATATATGAGAATAGTTAATATTTGAGACATATATTTTGAGAATAGTTAATATTACAAGGGACAGATTGCTTCCCCAGATTCCACCGAGTTGTGGTCTCCACAGCAACCTGCCTAGTGACCATGTATTTTCAGTTTGATGCAGCAGTATTAAACTGTTAGTTGTGGAAAACCATCTACCTGGCTGACACAGATTCTGAACTAGTTTTTTGATACTGTACTCACACAAGTCAGAATCTGTAAAAGCTTGGACAGTTTTACAGGTGCAGGTTACGAGGATAAAAGCTGAGCAACTGAGGTGCAGTTATAAATGGACGTCCTATTTTGAATTGCTGCTTACAGGACTTGCTTTGTTGTGAATGTGAATGAATGTACAGAGACAAGGTGGGTGAGGTGACATCTTTTATTTTGCCAACTTCTGTTGGTGAGAGACACAAGCTTTTGAGCTACACAGAGCTCTTCTGCAGGTAGCTCGAAAGCTTGTCTCACCAACAGAAGTTAGTCCAATGAAAGATGTTACTTTCCTCACCTTGTCTCTCTAATCCTGGGACGACACAGCAACACTGCGTACAATGAATGTACATGCAAACGCAACCTACGGTGACCAGATGTCCTGATTTTTTTGGGTCTTTTTCTTATATAGGCTCCTATTACCCCCCCACCCCTGTCCCGATTTTTCACATTTGCTGTCTGGTCACCCTAACACAACCTGACTTCCTATTCTGCCAAAGCAGTTGGCATTTTGAACCTGAAACTATTGCTAGCTGTGCTCTGTCACCTTCTGAGACAGGTCAGGGGCTTGGGAAAAGCTTTTGAGTTCATTTCGCCAACAGCTCCTGGACCATAATCTAAATAAATAATTTAAGATGTCTAGTTTAAAGAGATCTTCATAACCAGAACCCCAACATAGATGACCTGATAGATGCAGCTAATGTTACAATGACTAGACAGTTAGGTAAGTGTTCAAAACTCCAGCAGTCGTCCTCCCACTAAGGCTCCAAACATGCACCAGTGAAGGCAAACTCTGGGCGAGTCCCTACTGTGGTCAAGGCTTTGCCAACTGCAGGAACAGAGTTGGTGGCAGATTACACACATGCTCAGAAATGGACCTTAAGAAGGAATATAGTTTTGTGGTTAGAGCAGGAGCCTAGCAGTTCCTTGTTCCTAGTTTCTTTTCCCAGCTTTGCTGATTTCCTGCGTGATCTTGAGCAAATCACTTCTCCATTCTGGTACTGAGGGGAGGCTTATTTTACATTTAGTACTTTGAGATCCCAGCACAAGGATGACAATAGACAGAAGTTTTAAGATGGTCCCGAACTCCCACATGCTGATCTCCTGAAGCAAAAGCCATGAAAGGAAAAAAGGGGATAGTGACCTTGCTCTTGGAGGTAGGCTGTCACCAGAGCAGAGGTATTCGTGCTAAGCAGGGAGCCAGAGCAGCATCAGGAACAGATGTAGGAGGCAGCAACGGCTTGGCTCCAAAATGTAGACATTTCTTTTCTGAGAGGCAGTTTCTGCTTGGAAACCTGAGATACAAACACACACTGGCTTTCAGGCTTATGACAGGCAGACTGAATTTTTTTAAACTTATTTAGTTCTTTCCCTGCTCTCTCCCCCCCTCCAATTGTCCATCTGTTGGTGCCTCTGTGTTTCAAGCCTTTCTGAAAATTAATCCCTGTAAACAGGAAACAAATTGAATCTCTGCTAATCCATCAATCCTGCTTAAGAGACAAATAAGGAAAATGCTGGGTGCATTATGATTGGGGTAATGTAATAACTATTTAAAATACCTTCTAGAAGTAATGAAGACCATTTTTACTGTTAAACACGGCCGTACAATCTCTTTCCAAATGGACACTTGCAGATCACCACTTCTTGGGGGGGAAGAAAGTGTTTTCTGTCTTTTGTGCTTCGTGATGTACAGAGGTCTAAAAGGTGGTGGTGTTTGAGGGTTTTATGTCATTCTTCCCCTTTGCTTTTTACCTTGTAATCTTTACAGCTGTGTACTGTGAGTTTACACCAAAGCATCCTTCCTTCCAAGTGTGTGTTAGGCAGTGGAGTAAAACAGGTGTTCAAAAAGTTATATGAAAAGACGACAGCCCAGTTGAAAAGTCAATACAAACAAAGCAGCAGGACACAGGATATTAGTTCAAACTTCCAACCCATTTCAGAATCTTTATTGAAAAAAAATTAATCACAGCATCTGAATCATTATTCAAACACATTTAATAAACAAAGAGAAACAGTAGCAAAGGGCACTGACATGTGACAAACTGTACAAAACCTCTGGGTTTGCAGGCAAAACCTGAGGGTGAGGAGCCCATGGCCAAGCTGCAGAGGTCGGAGGAGCTGTGCCCCCACCCCTGTGGTTAACCCCCCCCCCCCCACTTCCCCTCGGACCACTCAGTCACCCCTGAGAAGATTGATTTAAAAATGTGCAGAAACAAAGACACTTTCAGAGAAGGTTAATTCCAGTCTCCCCATAATGGAACAATTTAGGCCACTGGGAAATTAGATAAAACTCAGTTCCCAGTGCTAATGCTTTAAAGCGAACCTTCCCAAGAGATACAAAACCCCACAGCTATCTATCAGACCTCCTACCACTGCTTCCCCACTCCCACTCACCAAAATATACTGCCCTCTAGGGTCAACAGGACTGATTTGATGTGATTTCCCCCCACTTTTAGTTTGAGGAGATAGTTGCGACTGAGCTAAAGGAAATGGAACGAAAAGCCCTGTCTCCAGCAGTGCAGTGATGCAACTAGTATGGAATGTGGAGACCAAGCGAGACCAGTTCTTCAGAATTTCACAGGGCTAAAGGTGACCTATCACAGACAGTAAAGAGGAGAAACTCCCAGCTAGGTGATCTGGGAAAGCATCCTGCTCTTGATGGACTGCAAGTCTTTGTACCTACAGGAGTCCATAGCCTTCCAGAAGACTAGAACAGTCTCTTCTTATCACCAAAGAACTTGAGATCCAGTGAGGATGCAAATGACAGGAATCATTTTCTACAAGATAACTCATTCCATTGGATTTTAAGAAGAAAAGGCAATTGGGTTCCAGTGGGGCATTAAATCCACTGACAAGCTCTAACAATTCTCATTGGAGGGGGAAGTTGGGGAGAGAACAGGATTTAACTTTTATAGTCTGTTCCCCAGGTATCTGGCAGAAATGTTCAATCCATTGCAACTTATACAGGACACACTGAACTGGTCTCGGCCTGTTGTAACTACCAGGTTCTTCTTCTGGTTTGTTTTACTGGAGCCATTCCCTCTGGTGTGGAGAAGGTAGGGCGGTAGTATTTTTCAAACCGCTATTCTGACAGCAGGCACTCCTCAAAGGTGCTTCATGAGGCATGGTGTTTTTGATGACCCAAAAAAAGCAATGAGGTATCATTCTGTCAACTCAAATTGTACTGGATTAAAACATCGCCCTCCAAGCAAACCTAGCACTGCTTCGTGCCCACCAGCTTGAACAGCAAGTCAGTTGGGCTTGTATTGACTGTGTCTGACAGGGCAGCTAAGTTACTCCTGTTATTGTTAGTCTGATCTTTCTTGACTAATTCCCAACTTCCCCTTCTCCCTGGGGGGAAAAGATAGATGGTGATGTGAAGGCTAGTGTGATATGTGGCTTTTATGCTGCTAAACTGCATATATGCATTTTTTTTATTTCTCAGTTGTGACCACAAACTGACAATGGCTGGGGCTACAAGATACCCATAGATAAGAGCTATATGTACACATCACAGTGTTGTTTGGGCCCAGCCAAGGCATCCAGTCCAATCACACCCACACCATTTCATCACATGACAGACAGGGAAGATTGGGGGAGTAGGAAAGCTGGATTGAGTATGGTACCACACCAACTGAATTTCAGCAGCCCAAAACTGACACAATGTGAGTTCAGACATTTGGCACAATCTGTTACCAAGACTAGCTACTACAGATAATCAACCCTCCTTCCTGAGAAAGAGGTGAAGACCCCACTGGAGGAGGTATGCTGACAGCAGTGTGGGGAAAAGCTGGACTGGAGAGTGTGTGTGGGGGTATCCCTCAATTTCTTTACTGCACCTTGTTTATTGAAAAGGTCATCCATACCCTCAGAAACCACTGGTCGCTGCCCTCTGCAAGTCAACAAGGAGACAGGATGGGGAACTTCCCTATGCACAAAACATTGACAAGACCACAGTGAGCCCAATTCCTTCAGGGAGAATCCCACACTCATCAATCCAAACAAGGAATTCTGTGCTCATGGCCTACTCCAGGACCGTCCACTATGGCCTTGCCAATGCCAGTGAATTCCAGTGTACCTGGAACTTTGGTTCAACGGCAGTTTGGGACTCGACTCAAAAGCCCAGGTGCCAGAGCACTGGGTTACAAAGGACAAAGCCAAGACGAAGGGAAAAACATGCAGCAAACTCCTACGAAATTCCATTTACCAGATAGTAGGGACATGTCACTGCTTAGGGATGGCACCGATTCATTGAAGGGACCAGTGAGTCCAGTTTGGCTAAGATTAGAATTAAAGAGAGAGGCACAAACGAACATTTGCACGTCCATTCAAGGCATTCCAAAAAAAAGTCACAAAAGTCGACACGTCACTTTGGACAAGAAACATTACAACACTTTGGCAACTTTCACCAAGCCCCCCAAAGTCTCTGCAATGCCCCTTGGTACTTTGGGCTGACCTACTGAAGGTGGGGTAATGAGCAGGCTGCAGATGTGGAATTGCCATATGTAAATAGGGGCTCTCCTCCCCAAACTATCTGATGGATTTAAAACAAACCTACCTGCTTGCTACAGTACAAAATAAAGCCTCCCCTAACTCCTCCTGCTGGGAGAAGACAACAGGAGATCAAGGGAGTCCATGCTGCTGGAGACAAACAAGGCAAAGCTGAACGTGGCAGCAACAAGTCCCTAACCTGGGTAAATCAAATTACATCATGCCAGGCTAAGATAGAGCTGTGGCAAGGGACTGGAGGGGAAGTGGGACAGGATTCCTGTCACCACTTTCATCCAACCTGGAGAGAATAAAGGACAGAACCATTTACTCTGTCACTAGCATGGGCCAATGTAGATTTTAAAAAATGCATGAAGAGCAATGGGCTTTGGGATATGCCAAGAGCCCATATATAATAGTGCCAGCAGTAGACCCCTCCCAAGGCCCACATTAGACAAACACAACTGCTCTCCCCACTAGGATTATTTTGTATCGAACTCGGCTCTCAGGAACCTGACAAGTAACAAATACAAAGCAAGAATGAAAAAAGTTTCAGTATAAAAAAAAGACAGTTCTTGGTTTTGTCACTCACTTCTAAACCCTTTTCATCTGATTTCTGTGGGGCCAACTGGTGGGGAGGAACGCTGCAGGGTATCTCCAAGTTTTCTACTTGATAAACCTGGGCACACAAAATGGCACAGCTCTAATACAAATCCTCTTTCACCTACTCCATCCCACTGGAGGTTGGGCTGACTACACGGCTCATGGACCTGAGCAACCCTCCCAAAGGCTCTGACTGGGAATCCGGCCCAGCCATTGTTGGAAAAATTCAATACAGCGCCGGCCAAGAAAACAAAAACAAACATTTGAAAAAGGGACTATCCGACTGGAAGAGTCTCTTCTTTCCTTTGTTTCCTGGGATTAGGGGGAAGCCTTTGGTTTTGACCAGAATTATTCTCTGTTGGCAGGACAGGCTCAGCTTTGCTTTGCGTTAGCTCGGTTACTGTACAAGAGCAAGGCTGAACTGCGAAGAAACGCTCTGTCCAGCTAGATTGCCCTTTTGACATCTCGGAGTATAACAGAACCAGACACGTGGATCACATCCGGGATCCTCGCTCCTGAAGAATCTGAAAAGAGAAGGACCGGTATAATAAAGGTTGAACTTGGACAAATTTGGATATTAGTTCTCATGCTTCGAAAAATGCTTTGTGTCAATAGGGGAAGGAAAAATTGATGGAGGAGGGGAATGTACAAAGAATCATCAGGAGTGGCCACTGGTTTTTACATAACTTTTATGAATGACTGATTTCCTTGGAAAAAATAGGCTTGTGCTAAAAACACTTGGCTTTTGGTCACCGCAAGGCATAACATTCTGCTGCATCTTGACAAAATCTTTTATTGTTTGCGGCTGTGTGATCTGTGCATGTTTAAAGATGCATAGTCTTGGTCCATAATGCAATTCTTTCCATTTTTCTACCCAGATACCTCACCCACTCAGATTCAACAGCATGAACTGTAGCAGGATTTTTAAAAGGTATATATTGTACTTCACAAATGTTAAGACACTAATTCTAGTCACCTCTGTGAGGTAAGCATTATAACCATTTTGCAGCTGGGAAAACGGAGGCACAGATTTTAAATGACCTGCCCAAGGCCACAGAGTGTGTATGGCAGAGCTAGGAGTGGAGTCACTAGTTCCAAGGTCTGTACTCAAGACCACTAAACCTATGAGCCTCCCTCAGAACCTTTAGAAAAACTGGAGATAAGAGATGATAAAGTCTCTTCTAGAGACGGGTCAGTTGCACGAAGGAAGTTCAGAAGGATAGATTAATATTTTTCAGATCCTGATCAAAGGTTGATCAAAGGAAAACAAACAACCTCCTTTACTCCCTGCAATGGCTGTCAGCTAGGAAATGTGATCTGCTTCAATCTTCCTAGTTGTGCTAACCCTTTCTTCCCTCCTTTTTACACTTTTTTTTTTTTAAAGTTAATCTCTTTTTCACGTATATCTATGGCTCAATGTGAAATGTACGAAGAGCTTTGGATCTGGATAGATTTGCTGTAATGTCTTCTAGTAAAACTGCAAATCTCACTGGAGGATGTGGGGGCGGAGGGAAGAGTGGAAGAGAATAAGCGTGTGCAAGGAATTACTACTATCAACCTCATGGCATCATTAGAGCACAGAGGAATTTCTTTTCTGTGTACGGGGACATTTAAAGACAACTCTCTTAACCAGGCTCACCTTTGCCTTCTCACTAGGTTCGATGACAATGCCATTGGTAGAGTTATTGAGCTCCCTTGAGACGACACAGAGGAATTCTGCCTGGTCCTCATTTCCATAGTTATAGGAAGATCCAATGCTGATTAGCTGAAGAACAGGAAAATAACCAAGAGGATGTAAGGATTAATGCAGCAATAGCCAATGGACTTTGCTCTGTCCTTATCGCTTTGTGTGTGGCTGGTTGAACCCAGTCAGAACTAAAGTTTCAACAGGACAAAAATCTCGGGAGTATTAACTTGTGTTATAAGCTTTCCTGTCAAATAGTATGCATATTCTTGGTCCATGACTGGAAGTGCTACAGAGCCCCCTGGTGGTGGCTGAACTCAGGGAAAATTGACTGAAAGGGTAACATGGAAAGCTGTGATGCATTTTCCAATTAATGAAAAAGTTGAAAATATTGATCACATTTTGCAATACAAAATGTTAAACCTTAGCCAAATACTTCAGAGAATGGATATGCCAGGCAATGTGGGCTCTGCAGAAGGAGTCACTCAGTCTAGACGATGCACCTGTTTAACGAAATTCTAGGAATACAGCTTCTGACTTTTTGATGCAGAAACACTGGACAGGCAATTTATTTGTCACAAAGGTAGGACAGCATATTCCAACAACTAAAGGACACCTGGAAAACTAGCACAATTCTTTTATAATTATTACATTAAAGTGACAGCCTGGAGTAAACAGCATAGCAGTAATTTGTATTTCTCAGCCCTGCTCTTCAGACTAGCCTTGGATTTTACATCCTGAAGAAAAACAGTATGAATCTCGTGTGTATTTTAATGGATACACTAGTTCTGCACAAAGGATTTTAGAAAAGAGAACCTCACACTTATAACAAGGGATAGATGCGGCTCCCTGTCCCCTGAGTATAATAATCATATCCATTGTTCTGTGGGTCTGAAGGAGGATTAGTCAAGCTATAATAATGGAAATGGCTTGTACAATGAATGAGCTTTAATGGTTGCATTGATTCACTACTGAGGACAAAATACTTGGTTTTAGGATGTCAATGGACTGTGTTTTCCCTTTGAATTTTACCACTTGACTGTCTAAACTATAACGAACATAAACAGCTGCACTTCAGACCACAAGTCACTGTGGATACACAGAATCCATGTTAATTAGGAAAGATATTTAGCGGCTATCTGCCCTACCTCAGCTACACTGCTATGTATACTTGCACTAGCTCTCATTGAGCTAGTGGAGTACATGTACATGAGCCTAGAAATCGCAGCCCTAGCTCACAGCATAGATATAGCCAGAGAGAGAACCTGTCGGGATGACAGAGGAATTGAATTCCTCACCCTGGTCAATCCTTGGTGTCTGTGTTAAGACTGCTAACAAAGAGTAAATAGTGCCAAATGTGATATGGACACTGAACCATCACAATGATTTCACATAGGTGACTACACAGCTAGCAGACAGTCACAGCTTTTGGTCACTACTAAACTGGGCTGGATTTGAATAGATCTAGAAGTGAAGGCTCTATCCTATTAGTCCTATGAGCCATTTGGTGTCATCAAATTTCATTGCAAACAGATATTGCAGATCTATCTCAGCTGCAGTTCAGGAACTGTCATGATATATAGACCAGCTTGGTGGCTTAAGTTCTTTGTATATCCACACAAGAGAACAGTTTGTGATTTCTGATACCAAAGTTGGGGCTGATTTATGCCCTCGGCAACTCCCTTGAAACATGGCCAGCAAACTTCTGTTGTAAATGCAGCATGTTTCACATTTGCAGGGCAAGGTATTTCTCATGTCACTCAACACTTCTCTGTGAAGGGGTTGTGCTGCTGGGCTCTGAAGAAAGTAGTTTTCACTTCTCCTGGATCCCATTCATTCTCCTTGGATAAAAGCTCCACAGTGGGGCAGGAAAATGTAGGAGGAGAGAAGAATTTCTCAAGAGTCCAACAAGGATACAAAAGATCTCAAGGGAACATTATTTATTTCTGGTTATGGGTTCAGTAAGCTACTGTCGTTCCCCTGCCAGTTATTCCATATAAGGTAGACTGATTCTGGATACAGACTCCCCACCGCCAGCAGGAAGGAGTCGTGAGAGGGGTAGTTAAACAGAAATCTAAACTCATTCCATATGCTGTTCCCACATGGGGATCCCTTTCTTTGGATATAGGAATAGCAATCATTGGCAACAGTACCTGTTCAAATTTCCATCCATCAGACATAGTGGACACCATCTGTGTGAGCTCTTCCTCTTGGCACTGCAGGACTCTGTACACATGTTTCACGGGTCCCTAAAGCACCAAGGGAAAAAAAAAAACAAAAAGCAGGAATTTTAAAATCAGGAGAGGGAGTTGGCTTAGCTGTGTTTGCTTTCAAACAAAGAAATTCAGCTGAGGCTTTAGTGTCTTCTTGTAGGGAAACCTGATCTGTTTTGTGCCTTGAGGATTATAATAGAAGAGGAAGACTGAGTTGCATAGACTTTCCCAAACTAGTCTACATTATATAGTTGAATTTTTTTTTCCTGCTGAGGATAGTGAGGATTTTGAGGTGACATTGTCAAAAGCATGTAAATGGTAGGGGCCCAAGTCCTCCAGGTGTGTTTTGAAAATTTTACTCTTCTAGTATTGATTCTACAAATTAAAAATAACAGTTCAGCAGCAGCAAAAAGAATTGCAATAAAGAAATACTGAGAGAAGATGCTGTTCTGAGAAGGTTTATATTTGATGGAAATATTAAAATTGTCTGGGAAGGACAAGAAAAGCATACCCATAGATATCATTTTGTAAATATAATGGGAGAGAAAATCACCCAAGTTCCCTTTCTTAGGGTTGACTTTAGGGAAAGAGCCACCCACAATTCTAGTAACATCCCACACCAAGGAAAGAGAAACAGACTACACTGGGCACTCACACAAACTGTTTATGCAACCTAATGTTTTCTGCCAAAATAGTATCACTGCACTTTTATTAATTGCAAATTTAATAAAACCTATTAAAGCAACTCCCATTCTCTAAATGTGATGCATGGCCCACGTACTCATAAGATCTTTTAGTAGGTCAGCTAGCTAATCTGCTTTTTGGATCCCAAAGTCCCATCTATTGCCTTTGAGTCCTCATTTTCACTCCTTGTTTCAAATGACCCTATTTCCAGCCCCCTTCTATTCAATTGCTCCTGACCTCTACCTGCAAATATCGGGGAGTAGATTTGAGAGCCTGTGCCAGTAGCCATGAAGGATGCACTCTCTCAATCATAAGTCGGATCCATCAGAAAGTAGGGACACCCAACTACTTGAGAGACTAGACACCGTCTGCTGTCACGTGTCTCACCCTGCAGCACATTGTCCCTCTGTCACACCTTTATAAATGACTGAATCCTGATGACTGAGTTTTTCTACTTAAGTTTTAAGATGCATTACTTGAGAGGTTCTGTTCTCATTGTCCCGTATCCGCTCCTTCACCAGACGCACCAAGGATGCAATATTGTAAAACTCAGCTTCTTCCAGTACCCCTACAAAAATCCAAAAGCAGAGGAAGAAATTCTGTTAGTCAACAGAAAACAGAATAAGGACAATTTTATCAAAAGGATGCAGTGCATGGTATCAATTTGTAGTTAACTTTATATTTGCAATCTAGCCTGTATGTGGTACAATAAATAGATGCAGAATGGATGGTGGTATTGATCTGAGTCTGTAAGAAAATGCTCTACTCAGATGGTCATAGCCTCCTTATGTGAAAGCATATATCATCTAACAGATGCATACTCCCCCTTCTCTAGGATTATAGAAACCCACCAGGCTGTAATAGGGAAATACTGCTCTTTTATTGGAGGCTTTTGGCAAAATAGGTTTAGCCATCTCAGATCAATCTATTTCATCATCTCAGCATATTACAAAACAGCCATTAATGTCTCTGGATATACAGGACTGCAGTTTTTGAAAAGAGAACAGGAGAGATCATTCTTAGACAATGTCTCCTCTCTCAAAAAGTACAATTTGCTGTTCAAAGCCAATGAGTTGAGCATAGCAAGGATAGACTGCATTATGATCTAGAGGTCTCTGCTTCCAGTATATATCAGCTTCATATTATTCATGAGCGTCTTTGTGGGAATCTAAAAGAAAACACTGCATTATTGCAAAATGGAGCTTACACACAAGGCACCATGTTAATGCATTAGGAAGCCTCCACACAGGGCCGGCGCAACCCATTAGGCGACCTAGGCGGTCGCCTAGGGCACTATTTTGGGGGTGCCGGCGCCCTGGCCGCCTGTAGAAATTTCGGGGAGGGACCTTCCGCCGCCGCTGTTGGGGGCAGCATTTCGGGGGCGGGACCTTCCGCCACCTAGGGCGCCGGAAGAGTTGGCGCCGCTACTGCCTCCACACCCAGACTAGCTATAGGCAATGACTGGCAAGGCAAACCGTGCCAATGGGGCGTTTACAGTTTGCTCTGCAATACATTTTTCTTACCTTCTTCTGCCAGCTCCTTGTTTATTATGAGTTTTCCATGTCGGAGGTAGTTCAGGATCGGACCAAAATAAGTGGGATCCCTGTCGATGAGATATGCCCCTGTCTCATCCTGTGAAACACACATGGGAGTCAAGCTAGATGCCCCTCTACTCTGGGACTCCTAAAATTACTAACCCCCTTGAAGCTGTATTGGTGTTAACAATGATGAGAAAACTTTGCAAAATTTCTGTAGCGTAGACAGGCCCATGTTTGCAATGTTGAGTAGTGTGTGGGGTGGGGAAGTGTTTGGAATGGGGCAAGTGAGCCTGTCTACACTAATTTTCTTTCTGCAACTTCTGATCCAGCATGAGTATCTGTTAAAGGGATGGTTAAAGTGAACCAGAGAAGTTGGTGTGTGGGAGCAATAGCATGAAACAGATCATCCTGATCACAGGCATTGGGTTTTCTTTCATGTAAAAAGAAGAAGCAACTCCAATTTTTTTTTTAATTGCCATTTATATAAACAGAAGGTTCTCAAAACCTTATGCTAACTCCTAAACTCCTTTTTATTTATCTGCAAATTACACTAAGGCCAAAGGACCCTTTGGGAATCAGGCAATCTCCACAATGCAAATTAGCGTCAGCTCTAAAATTTAACTACGTTGAAATGGCTCTTGTTCCACAAAATCCATCTTTAGAACAAAACTTCCTTGCACATAGTCCAAATCTCAGTTTATCACTCAAAATACAGATTTCACATTTTGCTCATTTCTCTCTCTAAATCATATTTCCATAGATACAGTCCTTGTTAATCTTTATTTCAAATCTCTATCTTTATATACCATGCTGGATTCAGCATGTCTGTATGTACCAATTCATCTCTTAGATGCGACTACTGGCACAAATATGTGCTCCTAAAGCACCAAATGCTACTGATGAGGTTTAGAAATAAATAATATTTCTACAGTACTTTACAGACAAATAAGATAGTCCGTGACCTGAATATATTACAACTTTAGAACATAATCTTACGAACTCTATCTCAAAGGAGTCAATAGGGCCTACTCTTATGAGTATTTGCTGGAGTGGGCCCAATATTTAGACAATGTGATAATGGACAGCAACAAACAATTAGGGTTGGGGGGAGGGTTACAATAAGGTAACATGTTTGTCTTGGTGATTCCAATATTTATTGATATTGAAATTTTAAAAATATTTGACTGTTTATGAACTAAACCCCAAATCCTATAACTGGATCCATGCAGGCAGACCTGAAACCTAGGCACCTTAAGGGACAAGTGCTTTTTTCTATAAGTCAAAATAAACAAAAATGTAGGTCACAGTAGCACTCACTCAGCACTGTGACAACAGGGACAAACGTTATTGCTCCTACAAAAACTGCAGTCTTTTTATATGTCTGCTTTTTGTTTCTGTGACTTGTTCAATCAGAAAACAAAATAATGCTTCTGAGGAAATTAAAAAAAAAAAAGACACACACAACCCAGGCCTCACTGCAAATTATTAATGGTTTACATCTCCTCTAGACAACATGTTGATTTCCAAACTATGCATCAGACACTTAGCGCACCTCCTTATTTTTTCACTTCTTAAAATCAACATTGCAATGACAAGTTAGATCTATGTAGGGCCTTTCACAGTGCACAACATGGTAAGATTATCAACAATTAATAGGTGAAAGAAAACACATTTCTTTCCCACACATGATTTAGTTGGGGATTGGTCCTGCTTTGAGCAGGGGATTGGACTAGATGACCTCCTGAGGTCCCTTCCAACCCTGATATTCTATGATTCTATGAACCAAGTTTAATGTGTTGACACAGAACAACACAGACCTTTTAGAAATACTTTGATGCAACAAGCATTCATGATCATTACAAGTAGGGCACAGTGCTGTTTTTAAACACCACAGAATGGTTCAGTTTATTTTGTTCTTTGAGCAAATTAGGTGCTACTGAGATTGGGGCAGTCTGTTTTACAGCAGAATAAATGATGTTGGTTTTTTTTCCTGAACCCCTTCTTACTCTGTACTGAGATACTAAGGTAATGGGCGCTATTATAAATACCTTAATAAACAGATTATTTGACAGGCAGGAATTTTAACTCCTGATTAATCTTGTAGTTGGGAGGAAGAAGTGTTTATTTAATTCTGTATCTAATCTCTCTGTAAAGTGTTTTGTGAGAATTATATAAAGAATATTATAGAAAATAAAGATTGCAGTTACCAACATATTGATTTATTTGTGAAATTCCCAGTAGGGGTAGGAGGTTGAAATCTGAGTTCTCAAAGCCGCAGACCAAAGTAGATAGCATACATTAATACACTTAGTAAGTAATAAAGCAAACCACAGAAGAATATAAAGAAAAGGAGAAATGACAGATATATTCCTAGGCTGAGAAAAGTTACTAAATACTTAAATCTAGAGAACAAACAAGTGTTTTATAATTGATGAGGACTTCCCCAAACTCATTAGTCCTCATAAATAAGTAATTGTTTAGGTGCAGCCTAAAGGATTTGGGGGCATGATATACACTTGAGTAAATGGAGGGGGCGTTAGAGGCTGTAGGGACACACTGCCCCCCGCTATTTTGGGGTGGTGGTTATGACTAACACGGGTTAAGTGTGGACTGTGTGGTTGTGTGTGTATGTGGACGCTGCAGTCCTGCTCTTTCCTGGAGGAAGGGGGGGACGGGACTGACCGCTCTGTATCTCTAGCGGGGGGCAGGTTAGTCGGTTCGGGGGGAAGGGATGAAGCTTCCGTGAGGGTGCGATCGGGATTGTGGTCTCCATAGGAGTTTGCACGGCGTCGGGGGTTTATATGGCGCCCGTTGCCCGCCCCGCGCAGCCCCTCACCTTATCCGAGCCCAGCTCGGGCCCGTCCTGGCAGCAGAGGCGGCACAGGAAGGACTTGGGCTCGCGGCACAGGGTCTGCCGGGTGCTCACGAAGTATGTGCCGCCCACATTGAGCCGGACCCACTTGGAGCCGGAGCCAGGCCTGTCCGGGACGGGCGGCTCGGAGCTACGCGGGGACAGCCCCCCACCGGAACAGGCAGGCCCGGCCAGGCGGGGGCTCGGCGGCCCGGGAGGAACCGGGATGCCCCCCAGCACCGGGCTGGGCGTACGGCCCCGGGGCGGCCCATCCCCCGCCGCCATCAGCTCTGCCATCCTGGACCGTCACTTCGTGGGGAGTCCCAGGCGAGGGCGGCCACCCTCGCTCAGCGCTGGGGGGAGAGCTGGGTCCGGCGCCCGGCAGCCATCGCTTCCCTCACAACTGTCCCCCTCCTCCTCCCAGGAAGAGCCGGACTTGACTTCCGGGTCACCAGCGACCTCCCAGTCACACCAAATTCCTCACGCGACGCACACAAACCAACGGGTAGTCTGTGTTAAGGGGGGAATCCTCAGGCGCAAGGCGGTAAAAAAACCCCACAGGAATACAATATAATAGTCAACCCCTGAGGAAGAGCGGAATATTACTTCCGGAGCAACCGGAAGTGAGTAGTGGCTATGCCCCTGGAAAACTCGGAATTTTGGAGGCTGGCGGTTGAAATGAAGAGTAAAAGGGAGGGGAAGATTTTTTGAAATTATATTGGTGTTACAAGAGCCGTTGAGAATCACTTCCGGGTTGTCTAAGGGGGTGGGAGGAGAGTGCGAATGAGTCCTTCCGGGGGCACCGGGCTATGAGTGGTTGGCGTCGGACCGGGTTTCCGGAGGGTGCCTAGCTGCAGGGTGGTGGCGGTCGCTGAAGGTGAGACCAACCCGGGTAGTTTGGGTTGGGATGGAGACCCTGGCGCGGGCGGCGCTGCGTGTCTGGGGTGGGGGGACTCTGCATAGCAGCGCGGTGTCTCCGGTGGCCTTGCCTGGGGAGGGGAGCGGCGAGGCGGGCGGGGATCCCTAAGGTCCGCTAGCAGGCGGGGGAGGGGTGCAGCCTCCTCGCAGCCGGCGCTCGGATCCCGTCACCTCCCCCGAAATATGCCGGGTTATGGGGGACTCGTGCCGGGAGGGGAGGGGTGAGTCGAGGAGCACTGTCTCCCCTGAGTCAAACCTCCGATGATGTCCCCGCTTGGCGTTAGAGGTGGCGTTGTGGTGCTGCCTTTCAGGTGAGAGGGGGCTGGACTTGATGGTCTGTCGTGGCCCCTTCCAGCCCTTAATCTGTATGATAATTCTGTTAAATCAATGTGGTGATCAGTGGTGACAATCAAAGTTCCCGTAGCAAGAGCAGGGTGATATCTGGAGCCTGACTCTGTGGCTCAGCAGTCACACATTGGTTATTATAATTCCAGTAACTAGGTAGAGTAGCCTTTACTTTGTCTTAAACAGTTTGATAGTGGTGCTGTGTGCTGCCATGTTCCACCCCAGGAATGACTGAATTTGAGTCCTGTTGAAATGAACTCTATATATCTTATCTAGCAAAGCGAAGTATTGTGGTGCTCAATTATTGCTTGTAAAGTGCTTCTCTCTTCTCAGCAACATAAGAAATGTGAAGTGTTGTTATGAGCATTACTCTTGGTGGGAGTCAATAGAATGAGTGTAGTTGCAGCAAAGAGCTGAAGTGATGTTTCAGTTGATGAAATACCCAGACTTTTACACTGATGAAAATAAACTTGCCTGTTCTTCTAGATTCCTCTTCAAATTGTTTCTTTGCTGTTTTATTTTTCTAGAACACAAAAATGGCAGGTCGCAGAGCTGCTCTGAAAGCGATTGACTGGATGGCATTTGTAGAGAGAGTGCCTCCCAATCAGAGAGCTATGTTTAATGCCCTGAAAACACGCAGCGATGCCCTTTCAACCAAGTGAGTATATTTCAGTGTGAAAAGGTTGCTCTGGCGAGAAGACGGTGGCATTAGCAATTCAGCACTGGCAGTCCATGTGTAAACTAATGTAAAAATAGTTTGAATTGCTATTCTCATAACTGTGTGCCTGCCATGGATGTTAAAATAATTGTCTTAATTCTTCACGATAAAGCCTGCTTTTTTTTTTTTACAGCCAAATTCTGCTTTCTCTTGATCTTCTCTATAGTGCTATAATGTATAGTGGGAGTCCTGAGAGAGGTTACATTTGGTCTGACCAAAAAAGTCTTTTAAAAAGTGTTTGACTTGTTGCCAAATCTTGCTATAAACAATAGTGAATCCTATTGGACGTTAGATTTGCTATTGCTAGATACACATGTTGTTTGACATGCAGCTAAGATTTGGCCTTCACTTACAATTTATACCTGCATTGCTATGTTGGTCAGGCGTGTGAAAAATATACACCCCCTAGTGACATAGCTAGGCTGACAAAACCCTCAGTGTAGATACAGATATGCTGACAGAAGAGGCCTTTGTCAGCATTGCTAGCATCGCTGAGGGAGGTGGTGTTCCTACGCTGGACAAAAACCTTCTTTGGTTTGTGTACATTGTGTCTACACTGGGGGCTGTGCCAGCACAGGTTCTGTAGTGTAGATACAGCTAAAATGCCATTGCTTATTATCTTTCTTTTTTTTTTTAAACCCTTTGTCAGCCTTGCAAAACTGTAATGAAAACTAACCACCCCATTCACAAACTCTCCTTGCCTGCTCCTACCATGTTCATGATGAAAAAACTGAGCATCGTATTTGCCCATCCACAAAAAAAAAGCAATATTGACATTTCCGTGTTAATGACGAGTGAAAATATTGGCAACTAAAATTAGTGTAGTTGCTACCCTGGGACCTGATGATGGGTGGGGCAATGGATACTGCAGAGTTGCCTGGTGTGGAACTGGGAGCTCTCTGAAATTACTGGGGGTTGTTCTATCAGCTGTTTTGCTCCACCTGTACAGGTTGACCTCCCTGCCAGAGAAGCCCCCCACTATTGATTGGGTTTATTACAAGACTGCAGTTGCTAAGGCTGGCATGGTGGATGAGTTTGAAAAGAAGGTGAGATTCTCGTCTTCAATTAGATATTGTTGCTGTTTTGAAATCCAAGTGGAGGCTGCTCATATCTGATGCACAAGACCCAGAACTGTGAACTTTTCCTTTAGCAGGCTGCTAGGTGAGATTGTTAAGTGGTATTGGCCCAGATCCTGTGCTGTGGTGTGCAGCTGCTTTGCATCACGCTGCTAGCACAAAGCAGCCCAAAAGCTGGCATAACTAAAAACAGGCAGGGTCATTTTAGAGGAGGGGGATCCTCCAGTGTCATAAAGCTAATGCTTTTTCTCTTACAGCTTGCACAGGTTTTCCCGGCTGTAAGTGTAGAAGTGGCCTGAGGACAGAGTATATGGTCAGAGCTTTCCTATTCTCTGCTGATTCCCAACTGCCGTATTAGCCTCTTGAGACTTTTAGTAGTCTGCATAATTTAGAGCAGCGTGATGTACACTCTGATACTTGCCTGCATGCAGCTGGTCCAGTATCAGGAGTGAAAAGGCCACCTTTGTACACCTCTATCACATTCTGAGCTGTGCTGTGTTCTCCTTGGCTGTAGCCAAGGACCTGGCCCAGAAGCCTACTGAAGTAAAATTTTGCAAATAAACTATTGAATGAGGTGTGATGGCTTGAGAAATAACTCTGTGCTCTCTGGGGAGAGACTGTTCAAACATCCCTTCAACCCTTGCCACTGAAGGACAGGAAGTAAAAAGCACTGTTAACACCCCGAAGTGGTGTGGTAATAAGACGAATCCCATGAAGTGGATGTTAACCTTTTTTTATAAATGGGCATTGGGCAAATAACCAGTGACTTGCCCAGGATCACATAGGGGGTTGGTGTTCGAGCTGGAATTAGAACGTAGCAGTTCTTGGCTCCTGGCCCTCTGCTCAGTCTACAAGGACCCAGTGACCTTTAGAGGAATTCAGGAGCTTCTTTTTCATCTGTATAACTTGACTTGGTTTGTGGGACAAGATAGTAACCCTTAGGCATTAGATTGTTGTTAATACTTCCATACAGCATGTTTTGGCTCTGTACAAGACTACGAGCATCCTGGTGACAGTGTAGTGCTGAGTATGTTGTGTACATATGAGAGCCAACCAACACTATTTGTGAAACTGGCATCAAGTTGAGTTGATTGGTGACCTACTGCAGGAAGCCAGTTCACTTGGAAGGGTCTGAGAGTGTTTTTGGGGAGACCAAAGAGCACTAGTCTGCCTACTGGGGAAATATTAGCTCTAGGAGCATGCAGGGCTTTTAATGAATTGAGAGGCAACACATTTAGAATTTATTTTTTGAATTTACAGTACAATGCACTAAAGGTTCCTGAGCCTGTGGACACACAAACAGAGAAGATAAATGCCCAGGAACAGGAAGCTGTAAGTATTTAAAAACTCTTCCCTACCACATGGTTTCTCTTTGATCTTTGTAGAGGTATAGAATAATTCTGACTTGGAGTCTGCTGGTGGGTAACTGTGCTGAGGTACAGGAGCTGCAAGTCTGGGTTTGTGCATATAGGCAGCTTTTGAGCAAGAATAGTTCTCTCTACCTATACAGGACCACACTTGGGGATTTAGAGTCTGGGACTGGATTGCAGTTCTGCTTGCTCTTCTGGTGTAATAAACTTGAAATTGGTGTAAGACAAAGGCAACCGAACTCTGATCAACTGACGGGGAGGGATAGCTCAGTGGTTTGAGCGTTGGCCTGCTAAACCCAGGGTTGTGAGTTCAATCTTTAAGGGGGCCAATTAGGGATTTGGGGCAAAAATCTGTCTGGGGATTGGTCCTGCTTTGAGCAGGGGGTTGGACTAGATGACCTTCTGAGGTCCCTTCTAACCCTGATATTCTATGATAGGATCATATTGGCATCTTGTCAGCAGCCCAGAGGCATAAAATAGGCCTGACTCCTTTTTAATGTGGAGTTGGCGTTCTTGGAGACTGCAGGGGTCAAGATGGAGCATTGCATAGTGGGACTTCTATTCTATGGGTTCCTCCTTTGTGTGAAAGAGGAGGGTGGGTGTAACATAAACTCCACGGGTTGTGCTCAGGTCATTGATGTTGTCTTTAGCTTCCTGTTACAGAATGTGTCTGCCTAAAAACTTCACTAGAGTCTTGTAAATCCGCTGTTCCAAACAAGTTTGAACAAAGCGGTTTACATGACATTTTTGTAACACTTAGCCGCAGAGGCTGAAGCCTATGGCTTAGGAAGTTTACCGGACTTCAGACTCTCCCTTCAATCTCTTCAAAAAAGGAGGAGTGGAATCCACTTCCTAACCGATCAGTGCAACAGGGAATGATAACTTCAAACCTCTCTCCATCTTTCCAGGCGTTGGGGGGCAAAATCACTTAGTAGTTGTTACAAGTAACACCTAAGATAACTAACTTCTTTCTATTGTAGTAAAAAACGATCTATTTCTTCAGTTTCTTTTGTGCTTTTGAAAGCACTTTGGGGAAATGATTAAACTGACTATGCTCTTAGTCAATTTCCCTCTTGTATCTCACATAGCAACAGGGGAGAGAGAACTTGTATTAGAAAACAAACAGTTATTGTAAACCCACAAAAATTGCAAGGAGAATCAGGGGCAGGTATAGGGCTTGAAATTACTTTTACCTGTTTTTATTTAAAGCAGATGCTATTTTAAGGTCTGTGCCTCTTTAATGAAGAGGTAAGATGAGAATGGTGACTCTCTCTAAAGTGAAATAGGATGAGTCACAGCTTTATTGCCGGAAACAATCTAGGATTAATGTGCTCACCAAATCCTTTGTTCTCTTGCAGGTTAAGAGTGCTGCTGAATATGTGCAGGCCTCTAAATCCCGTATTGTCCAGTATGAGAAACAGGTAGGTTTGATGAGGTCTACCGTGTGAATTTCTTGTTTAAGGCAGCTTGGCATGCATCCTTATTTTAATTTCTAATTGTACATCTAGTTTAATTTGAATTCTTGCTTACATCTGACTTTAACATTTTCTTGTCTCTCCTCCCACTTCAAGCTTGAGAAGTTCAGAACCATGATTCCATTTGATCAGATGACGTTTGAGGACTTGAATGAGGTCTTCCCTGAAACCAAATTGGACATGGAGAAGTATCCATACTGGCCACACAAACCCATTGAAGACCTGTAAATCTGTCTGAAAGCAGTTTCTGGTGACTGTCAAATTCTCTAGAATCTTTTAAATAAAGTAATTGTACAGGGCTTCAGAAAAGTGTCTTGTCTTGATCTCAAAACTAAAAGATTAAATCTACTAGGAGTTTTTGTTTTTTTTAAGTGGGTGACGAATGCTGTGAAATAAGCAGGCAATTGGTTTTGGAGGTTCTGCACTCTACAGGGTGGGGATAGTCCCTGAAGGAGGACAGGATTGAGTCTTCCAAGCAGGATGCCAAGGTTTAGTGTTTGTAGAATACTCTTCCTGTTCTTGCTGTTCAGGTGAAACCCAAGGTGGTTTGGGTGACTGAGATAACAGTTCAGCGACACAAATGTCCATCCCAGTTTAACTTTCAGCCCTTTTCTGTATTACAAGTGCAAGCATCTCTCTGTAACCTGTCCATGAGACACTCATTGGACCTGGTTAGTGGTAGTCTGGACTCCAATCACAGTTGGAGGAGCCTGTCTCATCCCGTCAACCAGCACTAATCTAGTGCTATTTCATGTTTGCTTTGTTCCCCCCCAGATCTCCCATGTGTAGTTCAGCACTTTTGAGAGGTACAGCTCAGATGACTTATACATACTCCAGTAATTCCCTGTCAGCTGGAACACTAGCTCCATGAATGTATTTTATTCAGGTAACTTGTTTGCTGGTGGGATGCCCTAGGTGTACACATTGCTTTACAAAGCACGTGCAAGAATAAGGCTTCTGCCCTGCAGAGCTTGCACTGTTACTCAGACATGCAGTACAGAGCTTAATTCAAGCATTAGAAGCAGGAAACCCTTGTTAGGGAGGAGGTTGAGGCAAGCAAGTATTAGAAAAGGCAATTAGCCCACCTTTAACTGCTCCATTGTACAATAATGATGATGCTAAACAGTAGTGATAAAACCAGATGACTGCAGAAAAGTACCTTATCCAGAACTAGCAGAGCTGACTCGCACTCCTGTAGCTCTGCCTGGGTCCCAATTTGCTGCCCCTCTATATTGATTCTTTTCGTAAGCATGGGTAGTTCTGTATTTCCCTTTCCAAGCGGGCTTGAATCCCTCCTCTCCTCTTGTCCCCTGGCCATCTCAGTCAGCGAATCTCCTACAATGGGCAGAACAGCAGCCAAATGTAAATGTACATTAGGGGAAATTGTGGACAAGAGCAGAGGCCTGCATGATGCTAAACTTGACTTTATTTGCTTGATAGTTTTTTATTAAAATCTCAGGGACTGTTCTGGCTCAAGGGACTTGTGGGGCTAGCCAGAGTTGGTGGACGGTGGGGGTGGGGCTGGCTTTACAGCTGAGCCTACATAAATAACAAAGGTGCAGTTCTTTCGTATACATATGTTGCCTATATATATTTCATTAGTCTAATATATGCACCTTAATGACATTGAGAGCTAGGTGTCTTAACTGTGTGAATTTATGATCAAATGTGGACTTGGGTTCTAAGCCTGCTAGCATGATTGATTTCCAGAGAGGGGGTTCCCTACTGACAGAACCCTGCTACTGGATACGGAATATTCAAATGTAGGTAACCAAACACCAACCCTGCTTGCTTAGGAGGCTTCTGGATGTTGTTCTAGCTTGCTTGCGGCATCTCAGCAGTTTTGTAGCCTTGAGTAAAGGGTGTAGGGGTTTCTTCTTCAGCTGCATTAATAGGCAGGTCTCCAATACACCCATAATCATTAGGACAAAGACACCTATGAAAAACATCACTGCAAAACAAGATGAAGAGGATGTGATTGATAAACTCTCTGCCTTACTTCCTCTAGATCCATAATTCTATCTACTGTGGGCTTCTGCTTAATAGAAGAAATATAGTGCCCCAAGTTCAGAAACTGCTCTGCATAGAGACTTCTAGTATTACAGCTCTACTGCAGTGACTAGTGTTCCTCTTACTATCTTTGAATAGGCGACACGTTTGTACTCTGCTCTCTTCCTTACATCCAGTGCATGTCTAATATAAAGTGACTTTTACTCAATAAAGACAAGTACCTATTATGGGTGGGTCATCGGAAGAAGTGGGAAGGATGTCCTTAAGAATCACAGCTAACACAGACTCTCCAATGATGAGTGACAGCTGGAAGCTGATCTTGTCCCCATAAGAGCTGGCACTGAACAAAATAGTCATATCCAATAAGTAGAGAGCACATGTTGGGAAGATAAGGTTCAAAACGTATAAAATGGGTCGTCTCTTCATGGAGATCTGGAGGGAACAAGACAAACATGAAATAACAGAATGGCCTGGATTAATGCTGGTCGTCTTGGGATAAGACTGATGCCTCCAACTGTGAAGATAAGAACGGCCATAGTGGGTCAGACCAAAGGTCCATCTAGCCCAGTATCCTGTCTTCTGACAGTGGCCAATGCCAGGTGCCCCGGAGGCAATGAACAGAACAGGTAATCATCAAGTGATCCATCCCCTGTTGTCCATTCCCAGCTTCTGGCAAACAGAGGTTAGGGACACCATCCCTGCCCATTCTGGCTAATAGCCATTGATGGACCTATCCTCCATTAACTTACCTAGTTGTTTTTTTTTAACTGTTATTGTCTTGGCCATCACAACATCCTCTGGCAAGGAGTTCCACAGGTTGACTGTGTGTTGGGTGAAAAAATACTCCCTCTTGCTTGTTTTAAACCTGCTGTCTATTAATTTCATTGGGTAATCCCTAGTTCTTGTGTTATGGGAAGGAGTAAAGAACACTTCCTTATTGACTTTCTCCGCACCAGTCATGGTTTTATAGACCTCTAGCATATCTCCCCTTAGTCATCTCTTTTCCAAGCTGAAAAGTCCCAGTCTTATTAATCTCTCCCCATATGGAAGCCATTCCATACCCCTAATCATTTTTGTTGCCTTCCTCTGAACCTTTTCCCATTCCAAGATTTTTTTTTTTGAGATGGAGTGACCACATCTTTATGCAGTATTCAATATGTGGGCGTACCATGGATTTATATAGAGGCAATATGATATTTTCTGTCTTATTATCTATCCCTTGCTTAATGATTCCCAACATTCTGTTTGCTTTTTGAACTGCCGATGCCCATTGAGTGGATGTTTTCAGCGAACTATCCACAATGACTCCAAGATCTCTTTCTTGAGTTGTAACAGCTAATTTAGACTTCATCCTTTTATATGTATAATTGGGATTATGTTTTCCAATGTGCATTACTTTGCATTTATCAACATTGAAGTTCATCTGCCATTTTGTTGCCCAGTCACCCAATTTTCTGAGATCCTTTTGTAGCTCTTCACAGTCTGCTTGGTACTTAACTATCTTGAGTAGTTTTGTATCATCTGCAAAATTTGCCACCTCACTGTTTACCCCTTTTTCCAGATCATTTATGAATATGTTGAATAGGACTGGTCCCAGTACAGATCCCCGAGGGACACCACTATTTACCTCTCTCCATTCTGAAAACTGACCCTTTATTCCTAACCTTTGTTTCCTATCTTTTAACCAGTTACCAATCCATGAGAGGACCTTCCCTCTTATCCCATGACAGCTTAACTCTCCAACTGTGGTTGGAAGCCAGGCTACCACTTTCAACTCAAAGGCGGGAACAGGCCCCAGTGGGCTTCCTACCCTCTAGTGCAGCCCAAACTTCAAGTGCCAGCCTTAAACACTCACCCTCATCCTGTCCCCGGCTTTCTTTCCTTGCTTGCTTACCGTCATTTCCTGCTTGCTAATCCCAACTTCCCATCCTCTCCTAGTCTGACCCTTCTTCCTCCTGTCCTGTTAGCTCTTCCTTACCTGCCCATCTCTTTCTACCACCTACTTCCTGCCACTTCACCTAACCCCCTTTGCCCTCATTTTGGGTCGAGCCCTATGTACTTCTATGCACTCTTGCTATTTTCCTACTGGTATTCTCTGTGTGAATATTCATGCACATGTGCCCATTGAATACATAGGCCCTCATCTGTCTGGGTTTTTTTCCTTCTACTCCCCTAAACACGCACCTTGAAACGGGAGCGGACAAAAAGGTCCATCTAGTGCAGTAAGCTGTCTCAGAGTGGCCTATACTAGATGCCTCAAAGGAAGATGAAAACCATCCTCAGCTGGTATAAATCAGTGTAGTTCCAGTGATGTCAATGGAGCTATAGCAATTTGTACCTACTGAGGATCTGGACCCATAACTGTGTAGTGCTATATCATGAAAATATGTTTTTGTTACCAGCTATTAAGGAACCCAGCGACTTGCCAGCATTCGTGTCTGACCCCATGTGCTCCTATGAGAGCTGTTCTGTTAAAGGTCATTTTGCTAAAGCATGATCTGGCTTTGGTTCCACCCTCTTTTTGGTCTTGCCTCCTGCATTGTTAGAAGCGAGATGCTCGGAATGTGGCAGTAGAAGTGGTACCATGAGTTGTCTTGGGCACATGTGCTGCTGGATTTGTGAGACTGCTGTAATTCTCCCATTTAGACATGGGAGTTGCCTATTTCCCCTATGAACTCCTTGCAGAACAGAGCACTTGGCATGAGCAGCGCAGCAGATTGTGCTCTTTCTTGATTCAGCTCTACATTGTTAGGGGTCAGGCAGATGCTGCAGAGGTGCCACATTCCGAGACCTCCATTTAGAGGTATGTAACTTTCATTTTTATCAGATCATTCTGTTTTGAGATTTTAAACTCCCATGAAGTTGCTAAGGCAGCAATACTAACTCTTGGACATAAGTGAATAATCTATATCTTGCTGGACCTTTTGTTAAAATACCTATAATTTATAAAGCGCTTTGCCTGGTGGGGAATGTGTATTTGTAATTGTGGGGGTTAGTCCTTTAAAGATGACTAGATTTTGCTTGGGTTGTGTTTTTAGTTTTTGTAGCTGAGCCCTGATGTTCTGAAGGGTGCGTTTATGATAAACCAATGAATGAAATATATAGTGTGTGAAATACACTGATGATGCAATACCTCATAGGTGATCACAGCAAACTCTTCTTCCTCCATTGACTCTGTGTATTGTATGATGTTTATGTTCGTAAACTTCCATTCTCCATTGGTCAGGTGATAAAGTTGACTTTGTTTATTCGCCTCTTCTGTTGTCTGATTGGGCAGGAGTATAATGTCTGTTGCTGTTTGAGGAAAGAAAGTGAAGACAGAGTGGTTTATAGGTGGTTCCTTTCTCAGTGCAGGGAGTTCAGATCAGCCGCCATAGTCCAGGTGTGTATTCAGAAGGAGGGAAGAAAAGGTTAATATTCCCCCCATTGGGAAAATTACATCTCTTGCCCAAAACAGAACTAGTCGTGTACTTGGAGCTTGAGTCTTACTCCAGGGTAAACTGGGAATAATGTCATTGAAATCAATGGAGTTATACCAGTATGAGATCAGAATCTGGCCCAAAGGTCACTGCTTAAATGGGAACAAATGTCTGCTGACAGTAGGAGTTTCATAACTCCATTGGTCTTGGATACTTGGTTGAATTCTGTCTCCCATCTTATGGCCTTGATCCAAATCCTATTGAAGTCAGTGGGAGTCTTTTCACTGACTCCAGGGAGCTTTAGATCAAGCACTTAGAGGAGCAGTTGGAATGTTTCCTGGAATGTTTCACTCCCGGATGTGAACTGGGCGTCTTTCTACTTGCATTCCTAGCAAAGAGTTTCCTCTTCAAATCGAGACTGGCTGACTTTCTGGAAGTGCTGCTTTAGCCAAACACAAGTTATTGGACTCAATTCAGGGGTAACTGGGTGACATTTAATGGCCTGTGATACACAGAAGGTCAGACTAGATGATCTAATGGTCTCTTCTGCCTTTAAACTCTAGGAATGTCATGAAACATTTGCTACCTTTAGTTTAACGAAGCCAGTTGCTTTTCAAGTGAAACTGAATTATTAGAATAGTTGTAGCTAAACGGACACCTGTGCTATGCAAACAATAAAAGATCATGCTTGAAAGTAAGTCTTGCCTCTCTGTTTCTGCGACTACCATAGGGATAAAATAAGAAAGCATGCAGCAGTCCAGACCCTAGATCTCTAGCCTGGAACTCAAATCTCTAAGTCTGGGTCCCATCCTGCAGCCCTTTCTCAGTCATGTGAGTAGTCCTCTCAACTTCAACCCTTGGAGTTCTATTTTTAATCTAGACCCTCATGCACATTTTAAGGACTAGACCTTGCAAACTCTTATACAAGTAATCTGTATTGCAGTCCATGGGACTAGTCATTTGACTAAGCTGTCCACTCCTGGGAGCAAAGGCTTTGCAGAGGCAGATCCTGGATTCTTCTAGAGATATACATATAGGAGACTCCATAGTGGGAGATCATGCTATGGCCCAGTTTTCCCCTTGTGCCATACATTTTTTTTTTAACACAATGGACACTATTGAGTAGTGAACATAAAAATATCAATAGTAGATCAGACCTGTGATCCGTCTAATCCGTTGACTAGTTGGGGACAGTGGCCAGCACCAGCCAATCCAGTCTAGTTGTAGTAAAAGTGAATAAGAATGGACGTACCTGAATACATAACTGAGGATATGCTCATGTTGCATGCCTGGGTGTCAAATGGAAACTGGCGCATCTCCAAGCTGCACGTTATGGTGGTCTGGTGCTGTTGGGTTGTGCTAACGATGCCGTTGTGAGTGATGGACAGAAAGGGCCTGCTGAGGGATTTCTCTTCATCCACTCTGAAGGAACCAATGATTCAACAACAATGAAGAGTAAAATGACAAAACGCTTGTTGCAGGTCGAAGACCATATTTTTTTGCAAACTCACTGTTAGTCTGACTTTGAATGGTCACTGAACCTTACTACATACAACAGGAAACAGAAGACAGAGAGTGTGTGACAGCGAGTAACCAGGGATGAGAGATTTAAAAGAAAACAGGGGAGGACAAAAAGGCTGTGGGAGGAGATAGGAGAGACGGGAAGAGAGGAAGCAAGCAGAGAAAGTCTGGGGCGCAGAGAAAGGCTGATAACCCCCATCTACACCAAGACTTGTAGTGCACCCCATTAACATGCTAGATGAGACAGGAAAGACATTCAAGGACATATGAACCACTTGCCCCATTGGACCAGGGACTGTTGGCCTAATTCTGATCTCACACTGCTTCCACCCTCTAACTGAATTACTCCTGATGTCCACCTTGTAAGTGAGAGCAGAATCAGGCCCTATGTCTTTATTTGTGTCTTGTGCAGTGCTGAGCACGCTGTTGCTGCTTAACAAATAATCATTAATAATTAACCATTTAGGGACAATACCAAATATCATAGTACAGTGGGCAATTCCTGGACCTCCAGAATAAACAGTGACAGGAGCCTCTAAGGTATACTGTTGGAGTCTGTCTCCTTTTGATTGGCTTCCTTGTCTCTCAGATAGTTTTCCCATAGCCTGCACACTCAGGGACTAAAAAACCACAGTTTTATTTAATGAATATTTTCCTACTGTAGCATGAGATCAGTTAATTGATTGTTAGCTATTTCTCATCCCTCTTCCCCCACACAATTCATCCTGCAAAACCTTTCCTTATGTGAGTAATCCTCACTCAGATGAGTTAGTCCCATTGATCTCAGTGGAAACCATCATGTCCCTTGTAATTATCCCTCTTACGGAAGCAAGTTGAAATTAGCCAAGGAGAGTCTTACTGTTCATAAATGACGATATATGGGGACCAAAATGTATCCACTGGCAGAACGAGGTTGGAAATGTTACAGAAATCCTGAGGATTCCAAGTCAGAAAGACATTTTTCCACTTCTAGAGGAAAGAAAAATCATAGAATGGAAACAATTTCTGGACTCTCAGTACACAGGAAATAGCTTTGATTTTACAGAAAAAAGCTCTTACCATGGTCACTAAGAAATAGATAGTGACAGTTTGTAGCTTTTCAGTCTAGAGAAACAAAATGGGAAAGTGATTAGTATGATTTCATTAACTAAGGTAGGTACGGAGCTTGGAGGCTGTTCACCGTTTTTCTTACAATGAAGGCGTGATGGGTGTCAGAGAGATGAGAAAATCAGGTCAGGCCAATAACTTACTGTTCTTGGTCTGACCCTCCCATTCTACTCTCCAGTTTGTAAGATTCAATATTTGGAAAAAATAGTTGCCTGATAGAATACACCTGCCTATGTAAATCTGTGCTAGGAGAGGATCCAGAGCAGTAGAATGGGAGAAAATTTGCAACATGGCTCAGGGAAATAGAGTCTACAGAATCTGATCATAAGAATGGCCCTACTGGGTCAGACCAAAGGTCCATCTAGCCCAGTATCCTGTCTTCTGACAGGGGCCAGTGCCATGTGCCCCAGAGGGAATGAACAGAACAGGTAATCTTCAAGTGATCCATCCCCTGCCGCTCATTCCCAGCTTCTGGCAAACAGATCCCTGATATATAAGGAGGGAAAAACCAAACAAGAACTGCACAAGTCTCTACTCACTCCCCCTGCTCCCCCCAACTCCACTTTGCTGTAACACCAGATAATAATGTGGGTTTCCTTCACCCAGGCTAAGCAGAAGGCGGTTTCCCTTGTAAGAGGCGCTTTTTTGTGTGTGGTGTGTGTGTGTGCAGGAAACAGAAAAAGAAAGATGTTAGGATGAAATCTAAATCAAGGGCCAAATTCCTGAGTATTCTTGGACAACTTTGCAGTGCCTTGGCACCACAGGGCAGCTTAACAGGTTAATTAAAAAGTTGATAGGAGGCTGGTAGAGAAATGAATTTTGCCCTGAACTTAGATCTTTTAGAGCTCATTTTAATGTGACACCTGTTCAATATGTGATCACTAAAACGATTTTAAACAACTCTCTCATTTGTGCGGATGTGACAAACTATTAAGAACATAAGAACATAAGAAAAGCCGTACCGGGTCAGACCAAAGGTCCATCTAGCCCAGTATCTGTCTACCGACAGTGGCCAATGCCAGGTGCCCCAAAGGGAGTGAACCTAACAGGCAATGATCAAGTGATCTCTCTCCTGCCATCCATCTCCATCCTCTGACGAACAGAGGCTAGGGACACCATTCTTACCCATCCTGGCTAATAGCCATTTATGGACTTAGCCACCATGAATTTATCCAGTCCCCTTTTAAACATTGTTATAGTCCTAGCCTTCACAACCTCCTCAGGTAAGGAGTTCCACAAGTTGACTGTGCGCTGCGTGAAGAAGAACTTCCTTTTATTTGTTTTAAACCTGCTGCCTATTAATTTCATTTGGTGACCCCTAGTTCTTGTATTATGGGAATAAGTAAATAACTTTTCCTTATCCACTTTCTCCACATCACTCATGATTTTATATACCTCTATCATATCTCCCCTTAGTCTCCTCTTTTCCAAGCTGAAGAGTCCTAGCCTCTTTAATCTCTCCTCGTATGGGACCCTCTCTAAACCCCTAATCATTTTAGTTGCCCTTTTCTGAACCTTTTCTAGTGCTAGAATATCCTTTTTGAGGTGAGGTATTTTACACCCTGCACCTCCAACAAACATTGCTTTGGATTATACTTTCAAACCACAGCCATGAAGTCTGGAGAAGGTCAGAAGAAGACTGAAGGTTCAGGTTCTACTGTCTCACATCAGTAATAGTAACTGGGGTTACTCCCGATTTGCACTGGTATGAGTGAGAGAAGAGTCATTCACTAACTTTAGGATCATCAGCTGCCTCAACTTGTCAATTTACACAATATTTCCTACTATACAGAATAATAAAGAGGTTTGTTTTCTTACCACCGAGAGGATGGAAATCAGTATAAATTGTGTCTCCACTTTCAACGGCTCTTTCCAATTTTCCTTGGGTATTGTATGTAGTGGGGGTGCCTTTTCAGAGGAGATATTTAGGTACTGAAGAACGTCATTGTACTTACAGCGCTGTTCTGGGGAAGCACCTGTGGAAATAAAATGAAAGTCTGGTTACATCCAAATTCATTTTTTCAGAGCAATTCCAGGCAGGATCTTAGCATGCACCACGCATCCAGCCTATAGGATGGGAATGCATCAGAGGATAAAAGGCATTGGGCTGTAGCTTCTAGGAAACCACTGTCAGATCTTTGTCCCCTTTCAGACTGGCAGGACTAGGGTGCCCGTCTTAATCTTCCTCATCCATGTATGAGAATATAAATTACTCAGGGTAATCCGGTTGGTTTTCCTGTAGTCCTACTACAATTTAACTTACCTGTTGCCAAAGACAAAGTGAGAATAGCTAAGAATGCTTCCCACATCGTTCCCCGTTTCCTAATGAGGCAAATGGTACAGCTGATGCTACAGCTAGTTGCCAGTGGCTATCAGCTGATATGCTGCTGGTGATTTGATATTAATCAGTGTAGGGAGGAAGCTTATGTAATTGAAGCCTTGTTTTTTTTATGAAAAATTCAGTGATAATGGCACAATGCACTCAGCTGGCTCTTGGGATCAGCTCGTCAAATTATTGTTAATAAATTGATGTTATGGGGCCAATGCTGTGGTAGGAATAATTTGCTTTAACCCCATCATCATCACATCATGTTCCCAGGACGTCTCTGGCGTTAAGGGCAGCAACCAAGCTCCTCCACTCCTGTCTGTTTCTGGGAAGTCTTTCAATGATTCCCCAGCTGTGCCCCAGGTTTTTCAGCTCAACTGCCACAGCTCTTGGCCATGTTGTTTTCAGGCGGCCTCATTTTCGCTTTCCTTTAGGTGTCCATCTTGATGCTATTCTGGTGATGGAATCAGTTTCCATCTGAAGCACATGATTGATCCATCTCCAATGCCTCCTGGCAATGATGGTGCTCAAATCCTCTTGGCTGCACTGTGTAAATAGGTCTTGGTTTGACATTGTTCTGGGCCAAAAGATACATAGGATTTTTCTGAGGCAGGTTGTATGGAATGAAGACAGTTTGGACATGTCATGCTTTCTCATTCCCCAGCATTCTGCACTATAAAGTAGTGTTGAAAGTACGCAGCTCTGATAAATCTTGTTTGGTTGTGGTGTTGTATTTTGATGATGTCCAGACTGTATTTAAGCTCCTGAGGGTGTTCCTGGCTTTATTGATTTTGTTCCGGATGTCCTGGCTTGTTGCACCATCCTGGCTGATGGTGCTGCCCAAGTATGTGAATGTTTCTACCTTGGTGAGAACATGATCCTCTATCCGTACTGGTGATGGTGAGGTAATATTAAAGGTCATGATATCTGTCTTATTGCAGTTGATTTTTAGTCCAATTTGCTGGCTGAATATGTTGAGTCGGGTTGTTTTTTCTTGTATATGGTGTTGGGTATGCGATAGAGTGAGATCATCTGCCAAGTCCAGGTTTTCAAGGGGTGAGAAGGGTGTCCATTTAATGCCTCTTGGCATATCTTCTGTTGTATGCCACGTTACCAGTCGATGGCAATGTTAGAGAGGATTGCAGACATGATACACCCCTGACGTACTCCTGTTTTGACTTTAAAACTGTAATCAACACTGCATGTAAAGTTGGAATAGAAGCTTTTGATTATGTTGATTATACTGAGAAGGATTCCATATGCCCTGTGAATGCACCATAAGCTGGTCCTGTGAATGCTATCAAAAGCGTTCTCAAAGTCTATGAAGTTTATGTAAAGTTGCCGTTGCCGTTCTAAGCATTGTTCTATTATGTTTCGTAGAGTGAAGATCTGGTCTGTGCATCCACACCCTTTCCGAAAACCAGCTTACTCTTTTCTGAGAACGCTATCAATTGCCTCTGATATACACTGGACTATGATCTTACACAGTACCTTGCTTGGCACAGATAAAAGTGTGATACCAAGCCAGTTATTACAATCACTGAGTTCCTTTCTTTGGTATCTTCACTATAACCCCATTGGTCCACTCATCTGGCACTTTTCCCCCTTTCTAATGTAAATAGAGGGGCCAGGATAGATGCTGCCAACTCAGGATTTACCTTGAACAATTCTGCATTCAAGTTATCCTTGCCAGGAGCTTTCCCATTTTTTAAGGATTTGATGGCTTGAATGATCTATTCCTTAGTGGGAGTGTCTGTGTTGATATCAAGAACTTCTGCCTCCCAGATGTTTGTTTCCTTTTTAGGTGGCTCCCTGTTCAGCAATTCTCTGAAATGATCTGTCCAGCACATTTCTTGTTCTTTTTCTGTTGTCAGTAGGTGGCCTTGTTTGTCCCTGATGAGAGTGTTTGTTGGTCTCTGTCGTTTACCATTGATGAGCTGCATCATTTTGTAGACGGTTCCTTGTTCACCATGCGCAGCTGTATCCTCTGCTTGTGTTGCCAAATTATCAATATAATGTCATTTGTCTGCTCCCACAAGGCGTTTGACCTCCCGGCGTGCCTTGCTATACTGCTTGTGGTATTTCTCCTTTAGCTTCTGGGATTTTGTGTCTAAAACTTTTTTCTTCAGAGCTCGTCTGGTTTCTATGGCATTCCATGTGCTGGGTGTAATCCACTCCTTTCTTCTCTTCTGCCTGGAGCCTAGACAGGCTTCACTGCTCTGTTTATAGATTGTTGTTACTTTGTCCCACTTCTTGTTGATCTCCTTGTGACGTTACACCCTGTATTCTTCATAGAAATATTGTTGTGATATGAATATGGCATAACTAAGATGTTTTATGCAAGACGGGTCATGTAAGGGATCATTGGGAAAGTTATGATTTGCTGAATGTGACTATCCAATTTGTATACATGTATCATTTCTGTATCTGAAGTTAGGAATATTGACTATGTAACAATTACAACTGTGTGTGTATTTGGGGTAGGGTGACCAGATAGCAACTGTGGAAAAACGGGACGGGGGTGGGGAGTAATAGGCGCCTATATAAGAAAAAGTCCCAAAAAATGGGACTGTCCCTTTAAAAAGAAGGGATGGAGGATCAGACTGGGAAACAAAAGAATTTCCACCTTATGTAAATTCTATTTAAGGCTGGGGAGTAAGTCAATCAGGACTCTTCTCCATTGCCTCCCCGTCCAAGAAGGAAGATTGCTAAAAACACCTGAAGGGAAAGGCAGGGTTAAGTCCAGGCTGAGATAGAGGTCCAGTCTGTAAAGAGAAATAACTGGAACTCTAAGCTACAGAAACTCTGCAACCTGCCTAAAACAACATTTAGGGTGAGAAATTACATTTTGTAACCTGTTTTTTAAGTGTATTAAGCTTAGTTTCCGTGTTTTGTTTTATTTGCTCAGTAATCTGCTTTGTTCTGTTTGCTATCCCTTATAATTACTTAAAATTTACCTTTTTTAGTTAATAAACTTATTTCTTGTTTATTTCAAAACCCAGTTTGTGCAATTCATATGGGGTGGGGGTGTGCAAAAAGCTGTGCATATCTCTCTCCACATTGAGGGAGAGGGTGAATTTTTATGAGCTTGCACTGCAGATCTTTCTATACAGCGCAAGACAATATTATTTTGGATTTTATACTCCAAAGGAGGTGTGCACGTGAGTGCTGGCCATTCCCCTAGCTAAGCCCTCCCACACACAGCTGATTTCAGTCTGTGTCTGCAGCTGGGTGTGGCCTTACCTGTGTGTGTGTTGGAGAAGGCTTGAGAGCCTAGCACAGCAAGAACAGGGTGAGGAAATCCAGGTTGGTGGAAAGCGCGGGCTCAGTGAGACCCCAGCACATCAGGTGGCACCCCAAAAGGGGTGTCTAACCCATCATACTCCTCATCTGCATTCCCCTCCTTGTCATCAAGGTCTGCAAGTGCCTGAAACCTGTCATATAACTACAGAACAAAGGCTTTCTGTATTTCAGGGGACTTGAGCTTGTCAACATCATAATGTCTATGTCCTTTTTTTGGTCGACCCACACATCTCAGTTTTAGCTTGATGGAGTCTGTCACAAGGTGGTGGTCATTGCCAACATCTGCTCCCCTTTTCACTTTCACATCTGTCAGTGAGTGTTGCCATTTGCCATTGATCATCATATGGTCAATCTGGTTCTGATCTCTGCCATTTGGGGAACACCATGTCAGCTTGTGAATTTCACGATGTTGAAATAGGGTTCTGCCGATGACTAGGTCGTTCATATTGCAGAAATCAACAAAACTCTCTCAGTTTTCATTCATGGTGTCGCACCCATGTCTTCCCATTGCTCTGTTGTTGTTTGTGTTGTCCTTACTGACCTTGGCATTCAGGTCTGCCATGACGCTAGTTAGAAAGAGTACCATGCCACAACCTACCTCTGCCTGTAATGTAAGGTAGAATTTGTCCTTTGCTTCTTCATCATTGTCATTTGTTGGAGCATAGCACTGAATCAGGGCGATATTATTGTGTTTCCCTTTCAGTTTGGCTCTCATAAGTCTGCTGCTGATGGACTTCCACTCAAGCAGGGACTGCTCCACTCCCTTCTTCAAAAGGATGGCAACACCCTCATGGTGTTGTCCATCATCCCGTCCAGAATACAGCAAAGTTTCTCCTGAGGCGGCTGTTAATCTTCCTGATCCCATCTATCTGCTCCTGCTAACACCCAGGATGTGTAAGCTATAGAGTCTCATCTTGCTGTGACCTGAGCTAGCTTCCCTGTTTCATACAATGTCCATATGTTCCAAAACCCAAGTTTGGTTTTTGTCTTGGTGTTGAGCACTTCAGTCTTCATGCCAGTGGCTTCCTTTCGGCTTTCACCACTAATCCCATAGCCTCCATGCAAAACAAAACCAAAAAAACCCCCACCACCACAACAACAAAAAAACCCTGTATGCAGAAAAAAAAGGAAGGATTCAGCCTCACAAAGTGTAATGCTAAAAGCTTTAGCCTTTAAGGGCCAAATCTTGTGCATTTTTGTGTGTCAGGTTTAAATCTGATCCAACTCCACTGACCTGCCTGGGCTTTCTCTGGAAATGGAGTCCCTCTGGGTTTTCACTGGTCTGACAAAGCTACATTTGGGGCTACACAGCCCAGTTAAGATTCTCTTTTATCTCTCTGCATTCCTGTCCCCGTATGTAGGCTGATCAGGAGAGGGGGAGTGAGTGACCCTGTGGTAGAAATTCTCCATTTTCTAAACCATCAGTCCTTTCAAACATTCACCACACCCTTATCTCTTTTACCTTTTGTGGGGTGAGCAGACAATTTCAGCACCTAGACCAGGGGTCGGCAACCTTTCAGAAGTGGTGTGCCGAGTCTTCACTTATTCACTTTAATTTAAGGTTTCGCGTGCCGGTAATACATTTTAATGTTTTTTTAGAAGGTCTCTCTATAAGTCTATATATTATATAACTAAACTAGTGTTGTATTGTAAAATAAACAAGGTTTTCAAAATGTTTAAGAAGCTTCATTTAAAATTAAAATGTTGATCTTACGGCGCCGGCCCGCTCAGCCCGCTGCTGGTCTGGGGTTCTGTTCACCTAGGCCGGCAGCGGGCTGAGTGGGGCCTGCAGCCGGGACCCCGGCTGGCAAGGGTCTGGCAGCCAGAACCCCAGACCGGCAGCGTGCTGTGCGGGGCCGGCAGCTGGGACCCCAGACCAACAGTGGGCTGAGCGGCTCAGCCCACTGCCACTCAGGAGTTCCATCCACCGGCTCCTGCCAGCCGGGATCCCGGCTGCCGAA